>LPNX011075915.1:0-20940 GCA_001517045.1 Pseudotsuga menziesii | reverse complement strand
GGGGGGGGGGGGGGGGAATGAGACTGGATCGGATGATTGGTTAGAAGACCAAGTAGAAGAATTGGAGGAAA
The DNA here is from genome assembly GCA_001517045.1 of Pseudotsuga menziesii. NCBI lineage: Eukaryota > Viridiplantae > Streptophyta > Pinopsida > Pinales > Pinaceae > Pseudotsuga > Pseudotsuga menziesii. Next base: position 20,869 of record LPNX011075915.1, on the reverse strand, counting down.
ATGCACAATAAAACCATGTAGAGAGATTAAATAATATGGAAGCTCTCACAGCAGAGGCTAAAGCTGGAGTATCATTAGATGTTGTGACAACTAAATCCAAGGATTTTAGATCCATGATAACAGAAGGAAACATAGAGGTGTTGACCATTGAATATTCTCCTGAATGGGGAGGAAATTTGATTGAGGAAGAATAGGAAAACACTGATACAAATCATATCCCTTCCACATCAGCTGCAAATATGGATATTCTGGCACCATGGAGGAAAATGAGGAGATCAAAAGAAGAAATACATGCATCACCACCAATAAGACGAAAAAGAACCAAGTCAGTTACAACAGCTGAAGCAGCATGGGCAAGATGGGAAACCATAGAAGCACAGAACGAATTCCCCATTTTGAGACCCAAATCAAATGATGCCCCATAGGAACCAGCTACAGAAGAACCTCAAATTCAGGGACTTTTATACGAAAATGGTCTATTAAAGGAGGAAGTACAAACACTTCAGAAAGAAGCAGAAAATTGGAAGGAAGAATGCAGGAAGCAGGTGGAAAGGAAGCTACACACACTGGTTGAAGTTGCAAACCAATTAGAAGGATCAAATCTTGATGAGGATGGTGAGGAGGAAGAAAGAGTGGTCTGCCCTGTGTGTGGAGAAATATTTAACTAGTCAGGCTACAAAGTCATAGTTCGTGTCTTTCTGACACAACAACCCATACCTGTAGCTGTGGAAGAACAAGGACAATGTGATTGGAAGGATGGTGAAGCTCCCCAAGAGAAACTCCAGCAAAGGGAAGTATCAGATAAATATGGTGCTAATACATAAGAACCAACATTTTTGAGTATTCCTGTTGAATTTTCCACCCAAATTGGGACAGGTGAACCAGAGGATGAAATTATTCCTGATTTTATTGAAGAATCCTGTGCCGTGACTCCTGAACCTTCTCAGGGCACAAAACTAATAGAGATGGAACCTCAACAGCAGAATGATGATGAGGTTGAATAGGGTGTTGATACACAAGAACCAGCATCCTTGAATATTCTTGTTGAATTTTCCACCCAAATGGGGGAAGATGAACCAAATATTGAAAATATTCTGGAATTTAATGAAGAAGTTTGCGTTGTGACTCCTGAACCGTCTCAGGACACATAGTTAATAGAAATGGAACCCCAATAGTAGGAAATGAGGAAGTTAACCAGGATGTTGCTATAGAAGAACCAACATCCCTGGAAAATTCTATGGAGACTCTCAGGCAGCAATAAGAAATCTATCCCGAAATGGACATCATTCCTGATTTGGATTTAGGAGAGGATGAACAAATGCAATCACAATCCTCGAGGGACACTGAAATGCTCGAAGAACAGCTCCATATTGCAAAATACATAGAAGCAACTCTACAATCTGAGAAACATGAAGAAATAGAAGGGCATGGCTCTGTTACACAAGAACCAACGGCCTTGCATCTCCTATTGAAGCTACAACTGACAATTAGGAATATAGGGAGATCAAAATTGAGGAGGAGGTTGTCACACAAGAACCAACACCTTCACAATCAACTGATGAGGTTGCAGAGAGGGTGTTGTTACACAAGAACCAGCATCTCCAAAAGTTGTTTTAGAGGAACCTATGGTTGAAGTTGCTGCAGGAGAAATTCAAGGAAGGGATGTTGTTACACAAGAACCAACACACCTAGAAGTGATTTTAGAAGTATAGGATGCTCAAATTGGAACATCAGGTGATAAGGTATGGACTCAACTTCCCAAAAAAAAATTCAATTTGGATTCTAATAATGAATAACATGCTGAATATGAAGAAATCTTGAAGCTAAGAAAAGAACTCTCAATCCTAAGAATAGAAGTGAGGAAGTGGAGGAGTGAGGTGGAGAGTTATCAAGAAAGGATGGTTTCCCTTACTAAACATAGGAAGACCATCAGGGAATTTAAGGAAAAGTGGGAAGAAGAACTCATGTCCCATAAAATATGTGGGGAAGAATTACAGAAGGAGCTAAAGGAGATGAAAAAGTTCAAATCCATGCAGGAGGAAAAAGATCAGTTGTGTACTCTTTCTTAGGAATTGTTGGGTACCAGAGTACCATCCTCCTCTTACCCTATGTTTTTATTTGAGCAGTTCATTTGGTTTAAACTGAGGGCTGTAAAAGAAGGGAGACCATATGAAATAGCGACCTCAACTAAATTCTTGGAAACATTTCTGGAAAGTGACTTTGAGGGGCAGAATTTGCTATGTGATCTTTATTTGCATGAGTTGGCTTGTCCCTTGGATCGCCATTCGAATCCTATCCCTTTCTCAGGTGATGTTTAGCTGAGGGATTTTTCCTACTTTGTGAGCAATCATGTTCAGTGGGAAAGATCCTTCCAAAATTTCTCTCATAATGAGTCCCACTCTAACCTTTGGATTCAAAGCGAACCTCGGAATCCTCGTCTTCTTCTTGCTCATCATCAGAATGTACTCTCGTGTCACATCCAAACTCAGTGGATAATGGAACTTCAAGAAAAAGTTTATTTCTACTTATGTCAGCCATATTTCCAAGCATCAATAATTGGCTTTGGAAGGTAGCCATCACAGATGGTAGGATGCCTCTTCAACCCTGAGAAATAGGGATCCCTACTGTTAGGGGAATTTTGAACATGCACTTTCCAGGGTTGAGGGATATGTTGGTTGCATGAAGGAATGTGGGGTTAATTGGCTGGGACTCAAATTCAAATTTCCTCTCATCTGGTGGCTAGCAAAACCATACAGGGAAGACTTCTCATTAACAAGGACAGAAGAGCAGAGGTGTTGGAGATATTGGGTTGTCCATAAGGGATTCTTGGAAAAACAGGGAATGCCTGAATTCCCATACAACTTTTCTTCTCTCCATGAACAAAGTACAATGCCAGATTCAGATTCAGAATAATGGAGGTTGTTTCATTGGGACATGCAACAGGACAGTTGGGGGCGATGTTGGGCCCATAAATGACCCCTTTTTTACCACCTTTACCTACCTCTTTTTGCCTCATCTTAGTCTATTATGTACACTAAACATATGTTTTTCCTTCACTCACTCCCTTAATTCATATAGGTATGGTTAATCATTGTCTTATTTTATTAATGCGTATTATTGTTGTAATCAGGGATTTACATCTTAAATTATGCTAACATATGGTGGTTTTATAAAGACAATTCGAGATGTAAAGGATACAGGTGTAGTGGGCCGAACATGCCAAGAGAGGGATGAACAATGATTGCTGAGATGACCGCCATCCATTCCATCGTTTCCCAAAGAACGCGGTCCAAGGATACTATTCCACATGACTTGTACAAAGGTAGCTACAACAGACTGCAACAGATTCGAAGCTAATAGTGCATCGCTTCTAAAAAATAGCTGCAATCCACAGAGTATCTTCTCAATTGATCATGATCATTATTTCTGGCTCGAGTAATAGCCTTCCTATATTTTCTTCTTTCATCTTGCCAGGACTGTAACAGCTTATCGTAATTAGGGCAGCCTGAAGATCAGAGATCTTCATGGCTGCACGATAATAGTGGGAAGATGTTATGATTATAATTGCATAAATATTGGGAACTATTCCGAGCCAAGGGTTGAAAAATTAATCAAATTATTGTATCAGCTGTGACTGAGGTTGTGTGCTCATCTGCCATTTTAATACAAGGAGTTTGATTCTTCAGATCTCGGCATTCTAATGTGTGTTACTTCCACCATCTCTTTCTGAAGGCTGGGCCCGCCTTCCCACAGGTATTGCTGAGTTAATTAGGTATTTCATTTAGTCTGTTGTGTGGTTTGATTTTGATATAATTTTCTTTATTTATAGTAAGCTACAACAGTCATTGATTTGTTGTGTGTCATTTGAATAATCAGTAATTGCATCCCCTGTAAACTGTAGTGGTGTGGTGTGCGGGTCGAATATATAGGTTAACTTTATTTTATGCAACTGTGTGATAGCTATGACAACCTTGTTCATCCCTATTTCTTTCAATCGTTGTTTTCTTTAGATCTGTGCAGTTTGTTTCTTCACATTTATAATTGCAGAATTTAATTCTTGTACATTGAATTCCTAGAATAAGCTGAATTAAGATAGTTAAGATGGATCTTTAGATGATTTGATAATTAAGGATTTAACTTTCTGCAAAAATAATCTAGATGTTATTTCCTGAATTGTCAGCTTAGAGGGTCATTGTAGTAGAGTGGTAAGTATTCCTTTTTGTCACACGGGTGGCCCGGGTTAGGTCCCTGGCAACGACACCAAAATGTTGGACACCCTATATGTAATTTAATTAAAGCCAACATACAGAGTGTTCAATATAAATTCTCAACCCAAGGAAGTGTCTTATTTCAAGGATAATGTGCATTGTAAATGATTTAAACACTAAGTATCTGATGTTGTAAATGAATGACCCTACTTTCCTGTTCAGCCAAACTCATCCCATAATCTACTTAATCTAGTTTACCTTCTTAAGAATGCAATCACAAGTACCTTCTTATGATATTTAATCTAGAATTAAAAGATTTAGGAAATAACATCTAGATTACTTTTGTAAATAGTTAAATCCTTAATTACCAAACCATATAAATATCCATCTCAACTATCTGAATTCAGCTTATTCTAGAAATTCAAAGCACAGGAATTAAATTCTGCAATTATAAATATGAAGAAACAAACTGCAAATATCTAAAGAAAACAATGATTGAAAGAACTGGGGATGAACACGGCTGTCATAGCTATCACACAGTTGCATAAAATAAGTTAACATATACAGTCGATTGGCACACCACACCACTGCAGTTTACAGGGGATGCAATTGTTGATTATTCAAATCACACACAACAAATCGATGACTGTTGCAGCTTATTGTAAATAAAGGAAATTATCACGAAATCCAACCACATTACAGAATAAATAAAATACCTAATTAACTCAGCAATCCCTATGGGAAGGCGGGCCCATCCTTCACACAGAGATGGTGGAAGTAACGCCGAGATCTAAAGAATCAAACTCCTTGTATTAAAATGGTGGATGAGCACATAACCTCAGTCACAGCTGATACAATAATTTGATTAATTTTTCAACCCTTGGCTAAGAATAGTTCCCAGTATTTATACAATTACAATCATAACATATTCCCACTATTATCGGGAAGCCATGAATATCTCTGATCTTCAGGCTGCCCTAATTACGATAAGTTGTTACAGTCATGGAAAGATGAAAGCAGAAAATATAGGAAGGCTGTTACTCGAGCCAGAAATAATCATCATGATCAATTTAGAATATACTCTGTGGATTGCAGCTATTTTTGAGCAGTGGTGCACTATTGCCTCTGAATCTGTTGGAGCTTGTTGCAGCTACCTTTCTACAGCTCGCGTGGAATAGTATCCTTGGACCGCGTTCTTTGGGAAATGATGGAATGGATGGCGATCATCTTAGCAATGAATGTTCATCCCTCTCTTGGCATGTTCATCTCGCTACACCTGTATCCTTTACATCTCGAATTATCTTTATAAAATCAGCATATGTTAGCATAATTTAAGATGTAAATCCCTAATTACAACAATCATAAGCATTAATAAAATAAGACAATGATTAACCATACTTGTATGAATTGAGTGATCAAGTGAAGGAAAAACATATGTTTAGTGTACATAATAGAGTAGGATGAGGAAAAAAGAGGTAGGTAAAGGTGGTCAAAAAGGGGTCATTTCTGGGACAAACAATATCATACCTTTAGTTCTTTTGGATCGGAGATATTCTTCACTAGTAGACTCTTCAATCTCAATCATGCCTTCATTTCTAAACTTAGGGTTGAGAATTCTCTTCATATTCAAATGGAATTCATTTGAAGGTTTTGTCTTAGGTCACCATTTAAAATCTTCATCATTTTGTGCTGAGAATAGGTTTTCCTAACTTCTCGAGATTTGGGATATGGTACACCCATTTCCATGTTTTTTTCAACTAAAATCTCTTCTATAAAACCAAGGGTTTTAAGAGTTGTTAGCACATGCTCTATATCTGAATCATCTTTCATGTCTGAATCTTCAAACTACTATCATGTTTTGTCCATACCATTTCTTTTGTAACTACTTATATTTTTCAACATTTCTAATCATCATGTTATTCTCCATCCTATGTATTTTCAATCTTAAATCTCGACCAAAACAAAAAATGTCACCAGGTCCAAAATTTCTTTTCTAATTATTTCACAATCAATAAATTAATTAGACCATGGTGAAAAATGTTTTGAGTTGTATGGCCTAGATGATTTCTTATACGAACTACCATCCTAGATAGGATTTTGAGAAGATAAAAGGGTAAATTAAGCTTTGATACCCCTGCCACATGAAGGAGGAAATGTAAATTATATCTATATATTGTTGTGAATAGACCTTAATAAGAGATATATCATTGAATCATAATCAACACCTATCTCCATTAATCCCTCAACGCATTTCTATGAATTCCTTTATTTCAATCTAGGGATTCATGGCCTAGTAGGAGGAATATATTCATATCAACCTCAACTGGAAACTTCTTAAGCCATTTGTCACCAGCTACAGATAACCTACTATCCTACGCAATTGAATTTTTGATAACTTCAAAGTTGATAATAACAAAGTTAACCACTATACCGGTGAATTTCCTGGTGAATTAATGAAAGACCTTGATATTATACCATGTTATCCTTTCATAGAAAGTACATCAACCCGCATTCATCAGCCAATGTGCACATTGCAGAACTTCCTTGGCCCATTCGGTATCACCTGGTTCAAATCTATGCGGTTTGCCACTTACCATTTTCATCATAGCAGTTGTATACTAAAAACATGAACCTAACTCCATATGTTAAACAAATTATAAATCACCAAATCCAAACAAAATATGAATACCCAAATGTCAAAATGAATTCATGCAGGGAAATCGATCATGATTAAGCGTCGATCATTCTGTTTGATGAGGCTTCAACATTTGACAAATCACATTATTATGAAAACAAGTTTACTGGATTGGAAATTTGAGCCACGTATCGCATATATTTTCATGATTAATATTTGACTACAAAAATATTGAATACATTTTTGAACATTTCAGCAGCAATAAAAAATACATTCTTATAATGGCTCACTGCCAGAAATTATTTCATGAAATGACTAAAGATTGTGGAAATTTTAATGATGAAAAGTATTGTAAGGAATTCCATATAAACATGAGCCAAAATTCAACCTATTAATAAAAGAGAATACATAAAATAAAATAAAAATTAGGAAAAGAACAAGGAAATATGAAGTTAATCAAAGAATATACATTAATGGAAAATTACAATAAATTTGAAAACAAGGTATACCTTTTTTTTTTAAACAAAATAAAAAATAGGGTTTATTTACGGATAAAACTCCATTACTAACTTCTAGATACATCTAGGAATGAATATCTCCTTGTGAGGATTCAAGAACGTGTTGACCAGGTGCCTTTGATTGAAAACAAAATCAACTTAAAATTAAACTCTGTGAAATCAAATTGAAAACTACATCTTTGTATAATCCATTAGGATGGAGTTTTATTTAATCAAAACCTAAAAAATTCACTAGTATATTCAATGAAGTCTTGTCATCCCTGACCTTCGTATGTGTAAAATGTTTTCATAAAATTTACATTAACTGTGCCTGTAATTTCTTCACCCTCGAAGTTCTCCAACACAAAAATATTGTTCCCCAATTTTTTTGTAATTTCAAAAAGTCCAAGGCATAAGCTATGAAATTTCACATGCTTACCTTTTTCATCTCTATTTGCATCTGATCTTAGTAGCATATCACCCATTCAGAATATTTCTTCTTTATCTTTTTTATCAAATATTTCTTTAACTTTCCTTGTATAAGCCTCAACATTTTCTACTAATGCTTCCCTTTCCTATTGCAATTCAACTATCTAAAACATTCTTATCTTAACTTCATTCGATTCTTCGTCAATGTCCCACTTAAACTTAATTACTCGAAAACTTAGCTAAATAAGAAATACTACATCAGTACCATAAATATGCTAGAAATGAGATGTTCCAATGGCCTTTTGCATAGTCACCCAATCTTACCAAAGATCATACTTCAGCATAGTGTCCCAAGCCCTTTTTTTTACATAGCATATTTTTAATATTGTTAATAATATTCTTATTTACGGACTCCGCTAACCCATTTCCTTGAGGGTAATAGGGTGTATAGTGTCTCAATATGATGTTATTCCCTTCATAGAAATTTATCATAATTTTAGACTTAAAGGCTGGAGCATTATCAATCAACAATTTTTTTTTACATCCAAATATACTTAAAATATTTTATTGAAGAAAATTGATGATGACTTTGTTTGTTTCTCTTCTTGTGGGATTTTCTTCCATCTACTTCGTAAAGAAGTCAATGGCTACTAAAATCCACTTATGTTTGCCACTTAATGGAGAATAAATCTCACCAATAAAATCTAAACCCCACTGCTGAAATGGAGCATTAATTGTAATGGGTTTTAAAGGTAGAGATTGTAGCTTGTGCTTACCAACAAACGTTTTACATTCAATGCAAGATTTCACCTAAGAATAAACATCTGTAAATAGGGCGGGCCAACAGTATCCTGCTCTTTCAATTTTGAATGTTATTGATTTCCAGTATTTGTGACCTCCACATGCACCTCCATGTAATTTTGCAATAACTGAATCATCCTTAGACATGTCCAAACATTTATGTAACATACCACCAGGGTCTTTCCAATATGGAATTTTATCAATTAAAAAATATTTCATGGCCTTGAATTTTAACGATACACATTTGTTTTTATTCAAATTGAGAGGACGTTGTAAGTATTAAAAAAATAAACTTCTTTTCCCTATGGATCATTATGTATGTCATAAATATGTGCCTTACTTTGTTCTATTGGAAATCCTTCCTATACTGAGTTATATGCTACCAAGTGAAACCCCAAAGCTTCACAATTTGAATCTATAAGGAGTTTAGAAAGACCCTGTCCCTTAACCAATTATGTAGGCCTCATTTCAACATCATATTCCATAATATTTTATATCCAATTCCCCATCCTTCCTTCACCATCAGGGCGTGTCAGGATTTCCTTAACTGATGCGTTAGGAACATATGCTAAATTCCTTGAATGCAGTAAATAAATTTTGAAAAATTTGAGGGCTTTGACTAAAGCGTAGGCCTGTTTTTCTAATATACTATACTTGTGTTTAGAATTCCTCAAATTTTTACTGAAGAAATAAATGGGTTTCTTGGGACCTTTTGAGTTTTTTTTAAAAGAACAGTCGTTATGCTATTTTCAGAAGAAAATGAAAAAGTGAGAAATTATTTTGAGAGATCCAGGCTTACCAATACTAGAGATTCATTGAGAGCATGTTTTATTGTTTCAAATGATGATCTAGCTTCAACTGTCCATTAAACCTCCTGATCTTTTCTCAACATAACTATTATTCTCTTGATAATCTCTTCAAAATTTAGAATGAACCATATTAAAAAAAATATCTTTCCAACAAAAGATTGAATATCCTTCTTATTTCTAGGTATACTGATCTTTAAAATGGATTTGACACCTTCAGGATCTATCTTAATTCCATCAACTGAAACTATAATCCTAAAATCCTTCCTTCTTTCATAGCAAAATGATATCTCTTAGGATTTAAAGACAATCAAAATTTTCCACATTTAAGGAACGTTTGCTTAAGGTATTGAAGATGAGATTCATCATATTCTGAAAAAACTACTATATCATCCAAATATATTACCTCTAACTTCTCCTTTTCTCCAACAAAGGTTGTATCCATATCCCTCTGAAAAGTTGCACCAGCAATCATGAGACGGAATGACATTTTGTCATACATGAACATTCCCCAAGGAGTAGTAAAGGTTGTTTTTCTCTGTCGTCTGTATGTATAGCAATATGATTGTATCCTAAAAATACATTAATCATTGGAATCCTTTGAGAACGAACAACTTTCTGTAAAACTTGATCAGTATTAAAAAATGGGTAGTTAGCTTTCAGAGAAAATATCTTTATGTTTCGAAAGTCCACACAAAGCCTTATTTCACCATTTTTCTTATGTACAAGAACTAAATTTGCAACCCAAGTGGAATATTTGAGAGGAACAATAATTTTTGCATCTAACAACATTTTAACCTCTTTTTCAATGTCTGATAACAAAACAAGATTGATCCTCCTAAGATTATGTCTGAAAGGCTTAGTATTGGGCTTCAATGGAATCTTGTGTTGAATTATGTTGGTATCATATGTCTTCAAATATTTGTAAAACCTTGCAAAAATGTCTATAAATTCCTTCAAAATCTTGATATATCTTTTCCTTTCTTCATTTGAAAGTACTTAATAAATTTTGATGATCTTAGGCTCATCTTTAGTATTAATATTACAGTTGCTAACATTCTCTTTAGAAGACTGCATAGTGGGATTTGATAAAGCGTCATCTTTTGAAAATAACCTTTATAAAGGAACCAAAACTTTGGGAATCAAATTACCTTTTAGTTCGATGATGTTGTGATTAGCAATTGAATTTTCTAAAAAGGAAGAGACTTCATCTATCTCAACATCTTGATCTTCATCAATCAAAGAAGTAGAAAATTCACCTGCCAATTCTAGAAACTTTTTAATATCCTGATCATCATGGAATACTCTCCAATGTCTTATATTATATGAAACTGAATGTATGTACCGTACTTCAAATGGATACTTGAGTTTTGTTAATTTTGGAACCGTAAAGTAAGCTGCTGTCAAAGCCAATGAATCTGTTGTTTGAATATGATCTCTTGGAATGAAATATATATTAAAATCTAAAATGAAATTTTCTACCATATACCATACCTCATTCATGTATACTTTTAATAATTGTTGTTTAACATGATATACATTCTTCACCTATTAAACCACTAACTTGGATTCGCCAAACATAGTTAATTGTTGAATGTTTAAGTATTTCGCAACCATTAACCCAAGAATTAAAGATTCATATTCAACAATGTTATTTGATTTTTGGAATTCCAGATTATATATCAAATAAATAGTCTCATGTCCTAGATAAATAAGTGCAATACCTACTCATGCTCCGTCCTTACTTGATGATCCATAAAAATACTTTTTCCATGAACAATCTTGAACCTCCATTTTATGTTGAGTTGGATGATATTTTCCAACTTGAAAAATACCTGTGGTATCACCATTTAAATGTAATATACAAGAACCAATATATTCTTGATTTTGATAGATATAATGACTCGTAGGATTTTTATTATCACTTACAAAATAAGCAAGTTGTACCTCCCTATAAAATCTCCTTCACTCCCCTTTGAATACTGGAATTTAAACATAAGAAATATTCATTTGTAAGGTTAATCCTACCCTCTTTTCCCATGACCTTGAAAATAACATACCAAATTTAGGAGCAATATCAGCTATAAAAACATCCATTACTACACTTTTCAGTGGCAACTGTGTAAGGCTGAAAACAAGATCCTTAATAACCCCAAGACACTTAAGTACTACTTCAGAATCAAAAGCGTACAGATCATGGTAAGGATTAGTGAAATTAATTAGAGGAAATTTCAACTCAAAATGGTCCTCCTAAGGAAAATAATAAAATAATACTTAAAATAGTAAAATAATATTTATTAATTTTGGAGGAAGAAAAGGAAAAAAACTACTTTTTTGTTCGTATTTTCGACATATCTCCCTGTGTTTTTACTCAAATTTTGATCAGGAGAGTTCATTGGATGTAGAATTAAATTTCACATCCAACAAGTACCCACTTTGCATACTTTTGATCGACCCCTCTACCCCAAAAACAAGAAATACCTGAAAAAACATGATGATGACATCATCATCACATTTTTCCAGGTATTTCTTGTTTTTGGGGTAGAGGGGTCTGTCAAAAGTATACAGAGTGGGAACTTGTTGGATACAGAATTTAATTCCACATCCAGCGAGCTGTCCCGATCAAAATTTGAGTAAAAATATAGGAAGATATTTCAAAAATACGAACAAAAAAAGTAGTTTTTTTATGATACCTATCCCTAGATTTATATTAAAAAATTGTTTAAGACCTATGTGGTATTTCAAATTTAAATAAATTTCATTGGCTAACACATGATGACATGGAATTTGAATTAGGTTTTAAAGGCCCATTTTGAGTTGAAATTTCTTCTAATGTATCCCTAAAGCTTCCATGACATCCTTGGGCATAAGATTATGTGAAGCACCAGAATCTAGAAGACAATTATGCAACATTTGATCATGAATTGTAAGAGTGATATAAAATGGAGGAGGGTAGTATTCTTTATCATCTATATGATCAAATGATTTGGGACCAAAAATGATGGTTAGATTTTTATCTTGTAAATTAATAAGATCTGAAGGGATAGATTTGACTGGAGGATTTAAGATTTTGAGAGTAGGCTCTCTATACGACTGATTTTTAATAAGTTCAGTCAATGGAATAGGAATTTTGATCTTGCTAATTTCATGTTCACGATTGAAACCAGTGGAAAATATCCCTACATATTCCATATCTACAACTCTATCTTTATTTCCATGTGGATCTTGTTTCTTCTCAAGAGACAACCCTTTCTTTGCAGGAACATTCCTTTCTTTCTGCTTTTCTTGTGAATGCTACTTTATTCCATATCTAATACCAAAAGTATTCAGTTGCATTGGTTTGCATAAATATGAAATATATGAAACTTGTTCAAAATTATATTTTTCATGTTAATCAACAAAATTTACATAATGATATTCAGACTTAGTTAGAAAATTCGAAGACGAAAAATCATCCAATTGATAAATGTCTGGATTCAAGTCTTCAACCACCGGCTCATCTATTTCATTATATTCGTCATCATGTATCAATTTTTTTTGAAGAGGAGGTTGTGTTTTTTGGTCTTCATTATTCCTCCTATCTCTAGAGAAAAACCTAGGATTAAATGGCCTTTTAAACTGATTGGGATTTCGATTATCTTTCTCTTGAATATGTCTATTTTGATTTTTGTTTTCCATTTGCAGCATACTAATTTTTGCTGATAAATTCTTAAAGAGTTTGATCATCTCATCCATCTTACTATCTATTACCTTTGCTCCCGAAGTAGATGTTAGCATCTCTTTTTTCCTTTTTCTTGTCTTCCCATGATATTCTAATTTATCCCTCAACTTATTTGTTGCCATCACATTTGACTCTACCTCCAAGGATGTTTCTTGCATATTCACAAGATTAATGCCTCTTGTTTCACTTAGTAATAAATATAACTCAAAATCAAATAATTTGCATAGGTAAATTTTGCAGATGTCTTAGTGGGATTAATTTCTACAAGGATCTTACTATACATCTTATTAAAATGTTTAGTAAAATCACTAACTATCTCAGCTAGTTTTCTTTTCAAATATCCAAACTTATTAATGTAGTAAAGATAGTCTTTAGTATCTCCCCATTGTCTCATGAAAATTTCTTCCAAAGCTGTTATCCCATTTATGGAATTTGGTGGGAATTCCCTGAATCACATTGGACAAACATTGGACAAAGAATCACATCCGTACATCCTGATTTTCAATATTTTGGTTATCAGCATAGCTAATATAAGCATTCCAATGCTCCTTTGTGTAATCTTTCCTTGGCCATTGAACCTTGGAAGATACTTTTGATAATCTCCTTCAGGAAGAGAATTAAGAGGTTTGGGTAAGACTAGCGGGGCATATATAGTAGCCACTATCACATCCATCCTATTAGGAGATTGAGTTTCTATCTTTGGAAGAGATTGTGATGAAAGTGATTGAATCTATGGAGAAGGCGGTTGGATCTACAAAGAAAGTCATTGAACCTATGTAGAATATGGTAATTTAACTTTTAATTGGATAATGGGATTTTTACTAGTGAGGGCTGTGTAAATTGTTGATGAAGTATTTAAGTAATCAAATTGTTCACAATTCAAAATTTCTTATTTTACATTAGCAGATGACAAGGGATTTGAATAAACTCTAAATCAATCAACCCATGTAGGATTAAAATTCTGAAACTAAAGGAATAGTGATAGGTAAATCTTGTTTCTTTTGTTCTTAAATAGTTGACAAATTGAAAGAATAAAAAACTTGATCTAATTCACCCGTGTTTCTGCAACTGAGGACTACTCATTACCACCTACTGATGTAGAACCTAGCTTTTGTCTAGCTTCTCTTAAAAAAAATTATGGTTCTCGAACTACTGAATTTAAAGGAGATGAAGGATTTCCATTGGTTACAATTCTCTTCGAAGCCACTGTGACTTTTTGAACTACAGGTGAAAATGTAGTCCACAGGATATAATTATTTTGTTCACCTTCCAAAATGAGACTTGAAAATATTAACTCCCAGGGAATATTTACTTTCATTTCTCTATTCCCTGGCAACGATGCGAGAAGATTTTTGTACTGGATTTCATACTAGACTACAGAAGTACATATCCTAGGCATCTCAATATTTTAAAACTGCAAAATTTCGATATTTAATCACTGGTTGGTTTGAAATAATAGAAAGGGGGATCAAGAGACTGGAGACATGACCAACAAAGATATACAAATCCATATCTGATAAGTATATAGTAAAGAAAGAAAAAGATGATATAATAAATATGTTGAACCAATTGAAGATCATATATATAAACCACAAAAAGTAGTCCTACATAAGTTACAAAATCACTTTAAATAGAACAAATTTCAGAAAAAGAGATATGTGAATACATAATATTGATGGAGAGTAAAAATGGTAGATACTCTATCAGTTGCAAAGTCACAAACTAAAATTAGTCAAAAACATTGACATGCATTCACAATTTATCATAAGGCAAAATGGCTCATAGTTTCATATTCCACCCTCAATATAGTCTTCAAAACATGTTTACATATATAAAAAGATTTTCAATTCTGGTACATGCAAAAATTCTCTCTCTTGTCCCTCTGTTACCAACCCTTACTACTATCCTCACTTTCTACATTTATAAATAGAACTTCCCAGAAACAATTTCTAGATCCAAAATTATAGGATCAAAATGTCTATAAATAGATGCATTAAATTACATCTACTGATAAAGAGTTTAAACAGAAACCACCTGTCGCTAACTAATAAGTAATTCTAGAACAGATTTACTTCCAAGACTTCCACGTATATAAAAAGACTTATCTTATATGATGTCATATGTTACGAGTAGCTTTTGCAATCATAATTAGACCATCTAATGCCTGAGATCTTCTTCGATGTCAATTGAGCTCTTCCTCCATAGATGGAACTTTATCCTAAAGTTCTTTATTATGTTTGAATAATTCATCATTTGTTTCTTGGGCCATTGTTGGAGGATCCTAGTCGACTAAGCCACCTAGATACTCCATTTGAGTAATTGTAGATTATGTCGACCTCATAAGTCGTGTTGGTTGGTTGAACTGACAAGTAGTTATGTAACTGATTGTAAATCATATATATATGCTATAGAGCTGGATAAGAACTCGGTTCAGTTTCATATATGAACCCACATTTGTTCTTAATTAATATAAGCAATTAATCTATCTACCATTCCTTATCTCTTATCTAGATCATTGTTATATGAGACTATATGTGTATCATTGGTAACCTTGCAATCTGATTGATTACAACATTGGTTCCGTTGTCGGTGGTACATATATCAGATGGAAATGACTATGACCCGATGACATCAGAGAAGGAGATTAACGATTGGTGGGAGCATAAAATAGCAAACTATGTGTGCAATTACATTAGAAGAAACAAGATGACTATTGCTCAATCCCTAGTACAAAATAAGAAATTAATGACTTAAAAAATGACTAAAATCAGGCTATAAATGACTATTTTTGAGTTGAAGACTAATAGTAGCTAATATCCACTATCTTATAGCATGAATAACTTAGTCATATTTCTCTCATTCATGAATAACTTGACTTATTAATCATTGATTTAGTAATTGATTTAGTCATGAATTTAGTCACTGATTGCAACAATTAATGACCAAATATATGACTAAATAAACTACTGGATGATAACATATTAATGACTAAGATAAATACATCTAAGATACGAGAAATTAGATACTAATAGTCATATATATGTGAATTTGGTCATTTTTGTATTCGCAAATTTATGATAGTGTGCGAAGAAATTGAACCGCCAGCCTCCTACCTATAATTAGGAAGGTGGTCTACCATTGAGATAACACCCTTTAAGAAGTTGTTATTTCTTAACAATGATGATATTCAAACAAATTTTGCATCATTCAAGCATACAAAATAATAATTATCAAGTTATTAAGTTTGGAATTGGGTAAACACAGTTACAGACTTAAAAAATGACAATTTTTACATACAAAATCATGTGTTGCACTTCAAACCTTGGGCTTGAAAGCTTTGAAGATAGGGAAAAGTAGATAAACGTGTTATCGTACAAATAGTTTCCACGACATTAGTATGTACTTTAGGAGAATTTTGCTTCACAATATAGCCAACAAACTAAATTAGTGAACATAATTGACTCTCTTAACAAAAAAAATATATTAACAACAAACTAAATCACAAACATAATAGAGAATCTGAGATTTGAATGGCCAGAAAGAAAGAAAGAATGATTCAATTATTGCCTACTGGAATCCAAAAAGCAATTAATGGGACTGTTAATCACATCACTATAATACATCTATATACACACTGAATACTCTAGTGATATAGTGCCTAGCACATATACACTTGTTTCCTTATTAAGGAAGGACCTAAGAATCCAAGACCAGCTACACTCATCCAACATATTAACAAGTGAACTCAACTTGTCTACAATCATTTCAAGCAAGTCAGTATTAGCTAGCCATTGCATAGTATAATCGATATGCAAATGATCATCTGCTCCAACTAGAAGAATTAAAATATGTATATAAAATGAAGATCATCATTAGAAAAATATTTTGAACCAAAATTGGAATGCATGCTCAGATAATAAAAGAAAGAAGTAAACATTAACATTTGTAGCAAAATACGAAAACATTGATATTTGTAGCAAACTAAATAAACAAGGATATTGCAACAAACTATTAAATAAATGAGTGCAAAAAATGGCAATAAAAAGATGTTTGCTAGATAGACATCTACAAACTGCATAATTATTACTATTACATTTTACCAGTAACTAGTATTTATCATAAACTGATTCCCGAGCTTGTAAATTTAATTCCATATTTTCAGAAATATATGATAAAGAACACATTATTGCAATTTTAATATTGGGATATTG
Source organism: Pseudotsuga menziesii (assembly GCA_001517045.1). NCBI lineage: Eukaryota > Viridiplantae > Streptophyta > Pinopsida > Pinales > Pinaceae > Pseudotsuga > Pseudotsuga menziesii. The sequence goes on along the minus strand of LPNX011075915.1, from coordinate 3,561 downwards.
TACAACAAAACTATAGAATAAGTGTTAATATTGATCTAGTAGTTCAATATAGAAAAGCAACATTGACTAAAAAAAATGAACTAAATGAATTTGTGTCTATTATTAAAATAGCACATCATGATAGATCTAATGCAACAACATGTCAATAGCATTACCTAAAAGTTGAAGTGATTAGCAAAAATAAATTAAAGAAACAAGCATGTCCAAGCTCAAGCAAAAAGCAACCTACCTCATCGTCTTCTACAAGTGTCTTGAATATAGCATCAATTTCATAGGAAAATATTTCACAAGAAATAAATGGAAACCTGCCAAAGAAACAACCATGAATTACTATTTGTAAAGAGAAAAATCCAAAAAGGTTAATAAAACCACACATGACGTAAAATCCATATATTCCCTTGCCATCCGGGAAAAGGAAAAAATACCAACAATAGGTGACAATGGTAGTTACTTGAATGCTCTTCTATTGTCTACACCCTCTGGTGTCTATTCTACAATATAACGCAACATTTCTTGCATCCGTGGTCTATATTAAATGGAACAAGGTCGTAGTTTTTGAAATAGAAAACTTTGATAGCTAACTAAAATACTAGGGATTGCAAGATCATTTTATAAAACATGCACTCCTCGCTATTAAAATATGGGAGTGCCTAATATGAACTCAATCTTAAAATGTAAACTTGTATTTTACAAATCCTTTATACATTTGACAAGATTTTAAAATTAGTTCATGAATAATGTTGCATGATCCAAAAACAATTAAAAGTAGTCACCTTCCTCTATGCTTTGAAAGCAATTCAAACATCTAAAGGAACTATCATATTAAATGATAGAACATGAAAAAAATTCCATTAATAATGGTCAAACATTTGAAACTTATCCTTAATATCTCATCCTTTTCAACTGCCATTGACCCATTAGGGGTAATCTAAATTTCAGGCCTCCCAAATAGAGCCTACTCATGCCTCTCAATAATATTCACTCCCTCTTTGGACCTCATTGTAGCATACCTATGCAAAGTATCTGGATTAAAGGAGATAACATAAGCCCTCAACTTACATGGTTTAGCCCCTATCTAACCAAAAACTATTGTATTGAAATATTGATATGCAAGAACTATTGTGCTAGCAATTGCAGCAACAGTTGCTGCAATTGCTGCACCACCTTGTACAGGTGAGTTATATTGCCAATTTCCACCCCCTAATTCTGGGTGGGTTCTATTCAACTGCTCAGCATCAATTTATTCACTTGAGTAAAAAGGAAGCATCTTCATATATTATCTAGTTGTAAAGGTTTGTCAACCCTTCTCAGAAAGTATCCATACATGACGGATGATGCATAGACCTTCCCAACTTGCAACTTGCTAATTTCAGAAACAATGTTTGAGTCCAAAACTGCACTGTGATTTCCTAGAATAAAAGACAAATTCTACTTTATCATCTCAACAACCTCTATATAATTGATAGCTTTGAGATCTGAATCCTGATTTGACCATGTATCTACCTTCCCAGAACCAACAGAAGGCAGTAAAATTGTTGGGATCAGTGAAACACATGCATCCATGAATTTCAGAACAACGAGAGCATATAATTGTGTCTCTCCTCAGCTTTCAATTCCACAATTCTCCTAAACACCAAAAGAATTGAGTTTGGAAAAATGAATATAATCAAATACAAAGGAAACATTTGTTATAATAATAAAGAACAAGAATATCTGGATCTAAATTAACATTCTGTTGCGGCTGCAACTGTTTTCCCCTTATTTTTAAAAAAAATTTGGTCCCCCTCATGATTTAATGTTGCTTTGAATCGTTTTGACCCATGAATTTTTGGGTCATGCTTTAATTTTGGATGATTTCTTGAAGATTACCTTTCGTCCTAGTTTTCAGAAATTGCTCGTGTTTGGAATTATTGTGGGTCGCAGATTTTAGAGTTTGTTTTTGCTGATTTGAAGATGGATCATACCATTTTTCCTTTGCAAAACGTTGTTTTGGAGGAGAAACAGTTTTAACCGTTGCTAAATTTCAAAGTATTTAAGCACTTAGAATTTTTATTTGATCAGAGGCTATAGCCTTTTCTCTTCCGCCGTTGCGGCTCCCAAACCAGCTAGCTACCCAAAATGAAAAGCGTTCCGCCCGACGATGCGTGTCGCATGTCTATAGCCTTTTCTCTGCCGCCGTTGCGGCCGTGAAAAGCACTTGGATTCCGATGTCGATGTCTTTTCGATTTCCAATTGGAAGTTTTCTTGCCCACAGCTTAGGTCGTAAATTTTCCGACTTCGATACGCCTAAGTGTTTTCACAGTGCCCATTGCCTATTAAAGCCCGCCTATGTGGCTGTGGATAGGTCTACTCTACTGTGTTAGCAGTAATGCAGAGCATGGCCTTTCCTGCTGCTTAGTTGTTGTAGTTGATATAATGTAACGTAGTTGATTTTCTTGAAAAATACTGTCCCAATGAATGATTGTTGTCGTTTAATTGCAGGAGTGTTCAGGAGATTGTTTAGACTACTGTGGCATGAAGGTATAGATGGGAGACAAGATCACAAGGAGGACACACAAATTAGAAGGCAAAGCCAATAGCGACAAAGGCACAAACCTGAAAGGTCTGTCAGTTACTGAGCAAGTCATGAGTCTGTGCAGGAAAGATAAAGAGAAATATGAAACGTTTTGAGGGACCTAAAGGTCACGCATTAGGGAAGGCATCCCAAGAGGTCAACTATTAGTTTAAATATTTGAAAGTTAGAATTGACAGGGGCTTTTTCCCAGTTAGACATGAAAAGTGATATTGTAAGAACAACTAATTTTTTTTGCAATAAAGAATTATTGTTTTCCTATCGGAGAAAGTTTGGTGGGATGTTCAAATGCTATGCAATGGATTTGTGAAAGATGAACTATTTCATTTTTCCAGTTTTTGTCCATTAACTGTGAGATCGTTCTAACTCTTAGAGCCTATGTTCTTGTTTGAATGATTTCTAGTTTATTCTGTGAAATTACCACCATGAGTAGGGCATGCTGTTCATAAAACAATTGGCTACCTGATTTTCTAAATATATTTAATCATTCATGTGTTGTAGGAAGGAATATCTGTTAGAATAATCAACCCATAGTATTTACCCACTTAGACATTATTTCATTTATTTTGTCTTATTTGCCTAGTCCATGAGTCCCACCATGTGCAAGTTGTCAATTGCCTATCCATAGAGGTCAAAATTGCCATTATTGACTCATGGAGCGCTTGGGAAAGCCTTGGGAATCAAATCTACTTTATTCCTGGCCTCCTAGGTGCCGTTCTACTTTTTCTGCTTTATTGCCTGCTTTTTCAGTGTTTTAAGGCACATAGGAAAGCAAGACTAGGTGAGGTGAATCAGCTTTGTTGCCTCTTCATCCTCCACTCTTTCCTCCATGCAAAAGCATGTATGAGCTTCCATTTGACCACTATTTAGCTTGCCCATGTTCCCTTGATAATTCATGGGGTCCTTGATAGATTTGGGATCAGCTTTTTACACCTATGGGGGATTTTCCTATTTTGGGTAAGCCTGCTTTATGCTAGATTTGGATGCTT
>LPNX011075860.1:2754010-2769352 GCA_001517045.1 Pseudotsuga menziesii | reverse complement strand
TTTATTTTCTGCTTCTTCCGGTGTAAGCACCTTCCTTGCTGACTTTCGTCCTCTATTATGTACATTCCCCATTGAAATCCACCCAAACCTGTACAAAACTATGCAATTATGTAAGTAATGATAAAAAATTACATGTCCAACAATTCTCTGTGCGCGCGTTCAGACGAATTATGTCTTTTGATACGTTAAAGGTGGCCAACACAACGCCACACTACATTTTCTATAAAAACATATATCGCATATGCAATATAACGCACCTGCGATATATCGCATATGCGATATTGAATTTTATCTTTTTAATGAAGAAAAAGGGTTTTCCATAACGCATTCTCGATATATCGCATATGCGATTTATTGCATATACGATATATCGCATATGCAATTTAGTTCTCAATGAAAATGTGTAATTTTTACATTTATCTAGATATGATGAGGATGAGGGTGATGAACATTGAGGGTGTCCATGAGCATGATGATGATGAATATGAGGGTGAGAGCGTCGATGAGGATGAGGGTGAGGGTGTTGATGATGGTGAGGATGAGTCTGATGACCAATGATGATGAGGATGAGGATGATGATAAGGATGATGATGATGACCATGATGATGATGAGGAGGATGATGATTATGATGATGATGATGAGGAGGATGAGGGTGATGGTGATGATGATGATGAGGAGGATGAGGGTGACGATGAAGATGATGGTGAACAATGATGGTGATGAGGAGGAGGATGATGACTATGATGATGATGATGAGGATGAGGGTGATGGTGATGACGAGGATGGTGATGATGATGATGATGAGGACGAGGATGGTGATGATGATGAGGATGATGACAATGATGAAGATGATGGTGAACAATTATGGTGATGATGAGGAGGATGATGACAATGATGATGATGATGAGGATGAGGGTGATGATGAGGAGGAGGAGGAGGAGGACGATGATGAGGAGGAGGAGGAGGAGGGGGATGAGGGTGATGAGGATGAGGATGAGGATTATGATGATGATGATGATGATGATGAGGATGTTGATGATGTTGAGGATGAGGGTGTTGATGAAGACGATGAGGATGAGGATGATGATGAGGAGGAGGAGGAGGAGGATGAGGGTGATGATGATGATGAGGATGAGGGTGATGATGATGATGATGGCGAGGATGGTGAACAATGATGGTGATGATGAGGATGAGGATGATGATGATGATGACAAAGATGGTGAACAATGATGGTGATGATGAGGAGGATGATGACCATGATGATGATGATGGCCATGATGATGATGATCATGATCATGATCATGATCATGATGATGAGGATGAGGGTGATGAACGTGATGATGATGAGGATGAGGATTATGATGATGATGATGATGATGTTGAGGATGAGGGTGTTGATGAAGATGATGACCATGATGATGATGACAATGATGATGATCATGAGGAGGAGGAGGATGAGGGTGATGAACGTGATGATGATGAGGATGAGGATTATGATGATGATGATGATGAGGATGCTGATGATGTTGAGGATGAGGGTGTCGATGAAGATGATGACCATGATGATGATGACAATGATGATGATGATGATGAGGGTGATGAACATGATGATGATGAGGATGAGGATTATGATGATGATGATGATGAGGATGCTGAAGATGTTGAGGATGAGGTTGTCGATGAAGATGGTGACCATGATGATGATGATGACCATGATGATGATGACAATGATGATGATGATGAGGATGAGGGTGATGATGATGAGGATGAGGATGAGGATGATGATGATGATGAGGAGGATGAGGATGAGGGTGATGATGATGATGAGGAGGAGGATGAGGATTATGAGGGTGATGAGGATGAGGATTAGGATGATGGTGAACAATGATGGTGATGATGAGGAGGATGATGACCATGATGATGATGATGACAATGATGATGATGTTGAGGATGAGGGTGTCAATGGAGATGATGACCATGATGATGATGACAATGATGCATCTTATGATGATGATGATGATGATGATGATGAGGGTGATGAACGTGATGATGATGAGGATGAGGATTATGATGATGTTGATGATAAGGATGCTGATGATGTTGAGGATGAGGCTGTCGATGAAGATGATGACCATGATGATGATGATGATGATGACCATGATGATGGTGATGAGGATGAGGGTGATGAACGATGAGGATGAGGGTGATGAACGATGATGATGATCGAGGTTGATGATGATGAGGATGAGGGTGATGATGATGATGAGGATGAGGGTGACAATGAAGATGATGATGAGGATCATGAATATGATGATGATGATGAGGATGAGGATTATGAGGGTGATGAGGATGAGGATTAGGATGAGGGTGACGATGAAGATGATGTTGAACAATGATGGTGATGAGGAGGAGGATGATGACCATGATGATGATGACAATGATTATGATGATGAGGATGAGGGTGATGAACGTGATGATGATGAGGATGAGGATTATGATGATGATGATGAGGATGAGGATGTTGAGGATGTTGAGGATGAGGGTGTCGATGAAGATGATGACCATGATGATGATGACAATGATGATCATGATGATCATGATCATCATGATCATGATGATGAGGATGAGGGTGATGAACGTGATGATGATGAGGATGAGGATTATGATGATGATGATGATGAGGATGCTGATGATGTTGAGGATGAGGGTGTCGATGAAGATGATGACCATGATGATGATGACAATGATGATTATGATCATAATCATGATCATGATGATGAGGATGAGAGTGATGAATGTGATGATGATGAGGATGAGGATGATGATGATGATGATGTTGAGGATGAGGGTGTCGATGAAGATGATGACCATGATGATGATGACAATGATGATCATGATGATCATGATCATGATCATGAGGATGAGGGTGATGAACGATGACGATGAGGATCGAGGTTGATGATGATGAGGATGAGGGTGATGATGATTACGATGATGAGGGTGACGATAAAGATGATGATGAGGATGATGGTGATGAGGAGGAGGATGATGAATATGATGATGAGGATGAGGATGAGGCTATCGATGAAGATGATGATGAGGATGAGGCTGTCGATGAAGATGATGATGATGGTGAGGATGAGGATGAGGATGAGGGTGACGATGAAGATGATGATGAGGATGATGGTGATGATGGGGAGGATGATGAGTATGATGATGAGGAGGAGGAGGAGGAGGGTGATGATGATGAGGAGGAGGATGGTGATGATGACCATGATGAAGCTGATGAGGGTGAGGGTGATGATGATGATGAGGATGAGGAGGATGATGATGATGATGAGGATGAGGATGAGGATGAGGGTGATGATGAGGATGAGGATGAGGGTGACGATGAAGATGATGATGAGGATGATGGTGATGATGGGGAGGATGATGAGTATGATGATGATGAGGAGGAGGAGGGTGATGATGAGGAGGAGGAGGATGGTGATGATGACCATGATGAAGCTGATGAGGATGAGGGTGATGATGATGATGAGGATGAGGATGATGATGATGATGATGATGATGAGGATGAGGATCAGGGTGATGATGACCATGATGGTTATGGTGATGATGATGACCATGATGATGATGATGAGGATGAGGATGGTGATGGTGATGATGATGATGAGGGTGATGATGATGATGAGGTTGACGATGATGATGAGGTTGATGAGGAAGAGGATGATGATGGTGATGATGATGATGATGATGAGGATGACCATGATGAAGCTGATGAGGATGAGGGTGATGATGATGATGAAAGTGAGGATGATGATGATGGTGATGAGGATGAGGGTGATGATGATGATGATGATGATGACCATGATGATCATGATTAGGATGAGGATGATGATGATGATGATGAGGATGAGATTGACGATGATGATGATGAGGATGAGGATGAGGATGATGACGATGATGACCATGATGAAGCTGATGAGGATGAGGGTGATGATGAGGAGGATGAGGATGAGGATGATGAGGAGGAGGAGGAGGAGGAGGATGAGGATGAGGGTGATGACATCTGATGATGATGATGATGACGATGATGACCATGACGATGATGATGAGGATGAGGGTGATGATGATGAGGGTGATGATGATGAAGATGAGGATGAGGGTGATGATGATGATGATGAAGCTGATGAGGGTGATGGTGATGACAATGATGATGAACAATGATGAGGAGGAGGAGGAGGAGGAGGATGATGACTATATGATGATGATGATGAAGATGAGGATGAGGGTGATGATGATGATGATGAGGATGAGGGTGGTGATGATGATGACGATGAGGGTGGTGAACAATGATCCGTTAGGACAAAAACGAATTAGTTAAAATTTACCTATAGCACCATTAGAATTTACCTAGTTCAATTATGCTAGCAACATTAAAGAACTTCCATGAAGTAATCTATAGTGGGAACCCACCACCCATACAACTTCGAAGTAGCTAGTGACATTGTGAATCTAGAAGACATACGACATAAATTAGCTCTGAACATAATTCTATATATCGCATATGTGATATAACGCATATGCGATATGAATAATCTATAACGCATATGCGATATAGCTTATTCATATTGCATATGCGATATGGATAAGCTATATCGCATATGCGTTATTTGAAAATTTAAATAATTGGCGGGATTAAGGTTTGGCATTAGGTTTGGAAGCAGCTTCAGAATACCGAACCTATTGGCTAGGACAAATCAACCAGGGTTATTGCTTTTATTTTAGAACTCTATCAATATGCTCATATTAGATGCCGTGTTTTGATATGACATACACAATATTTTTTTATGAAAATGTACGATATTGTAGAGTACGAAATGACGATTCTGAATATGTAATTTTTTCCTTCAAAACTATGTTTTATTTATTTATAATTATTTTTCTAAATGACACACGTTAGTTTTCAAAAATACATACATCGATTGTTTGTTATATAACTTTTGATTTCCATCACCATTTCCCAAAAAAACTATATGGTGCACTAGACGAGATCAAGCTCTACGATCTTATATTAAGAAATCAAGGATTTCATTAATTTTTTCCCCTAAAGTGTTGCACCCGCACATAAGGTTTTAATTTCAAACTTTTTTGACTTCAATAATTAATAATAAAAAAAATAATTCATGAAAAATTCTGAATAAATAGTGTTGCACTAGGCCCATATGTCCTTTATATGTCTGCAAGATTTTATCCCAAATGGACATCATTTACCTCATATATTGCTGCACCCGCACAAACATATATGTTAAGATGTGCTGAAAATTTGAAAACCCACTTTCACGGAAACTAATTTTATAATCATTTACACACATTTTCTCTGTATAAATGCTATATATTATGAAATCTGATTCAATTACCTATCTTTTCTCTTTTTACTTCATCTTCAAATAAGTTAGGGAAGTACCCCTAATTGTCACCTAAAATTAGAGTTTTCCATTTATTCCAGTATTATGTGGCATCTAAAGTGTCCTTAAAGGAGTCCATGATTGTGCATCAGCTCGTTATCTTTTTGTCTTTTCTTGTCTTTTTGTTTTTGTGAACTCAATGGTGAATATGTGTGACATAGATCTATGATGCGATGTTTATTGCTTATGAGTAATGTTATCTTCTTAGATATGTTTGCGCAACAGTGTGGTTATTTTTGTTGTGAATAAATGATGCAATCTTTCACAGAACAATGATGAATGGTTCTATTGATGATTAAGTAACTGGTTAGATCTAGTAGACAAGTTAACGAATTGTCGATGTCCATAGTCCTCTTATATTTATGCAGAAACTTGGTTCCATCAGCCCTCCCTCGAACATCTCGGGTGAGACTTCATCCACTTCGCGGGTGTTGTTGGACAGGGTAAAACCTATCTGGGCCGGTGCTTAGGGAGATCGCGACAAGTTGAGCGTCGACAGAGTGGGAACCCTTGTCGACTAGGTTTTGTTAGTTGGGTTTGCACCAACAAATGGTTCCGTTGTCGGGACCTTGTTACGACTGAGAGGAGGATATGTGGCATCTGACGCTACAAAAAATTCAAGATTGGTTTGATAAGAAGCTATGAGAATTTGCTGAAGCAAAAAATCAGAACCCTGGACTGACGACGGATAAGTGGTTGGCGAGATACATACACAATGGTCCTCACGAGTACTTTTTCTGTGAGTTTCCCATCATATTGTACGAGTGGTTGGCACGGTTCACTTACAAGAAGACAAATTTCCAAGGAGGAGAGCCAACATCTTGGACCCCTGAATTGATCCAGGAGCTGCAGGAAACTGACAACAAAGCATCGCGAGCTGTTGAGGTTTGGCACAGGGGATTCACTAGTTGACCAATATCCTAGCACATTAGTTCATATTGTGTGTTTTAAATTTCTTAAAAATCAGGCCAATATATTGCAGGTATTGGGGGAGATGAGAGGTTTACGATGGGGGTGTAGGGGGTTTTATAAGTATTGGGGTATAAAAAAGGGTGGTGGAGAGGTTTTAGGTATTGGGAGGGGGTTTCACCAAAAGGAGTTTGAACCAATATAAAGGCTATTCTTTAATATTCCATGTTTGAGCGTGCTATGTGAGAGGTTCACTGAGTGAAGTCCCCGTGAGGTTCACTGAGTGAAGTCCCCGTGAGGTCTGGCTGGATAGTATCCTAGAAGGATATATCACTGAATTCGCAGTCAACACTACCAAGTCCTATAGCAAAGCAGAAAGGGAATTTTTCAATGGACCTAGAGGTAGGTTCTTGTTATCTCTATAATTGTCAATCAAGATGCCTGTCTATGAAAAGGGTATAATGAAGATGCACCTCGAGTAGTAGAACTTCGATGTGTGTAGGAAGTGGATACCGCGACGAAAGGGGGGAGATGAATGGAAATATAAGGGGTAGATGGGTGCAAGTTTTGACGAGACTGTGAGGAAAGCCGAGGAAGAAAGTGGTCTTCTGAGAGGAGGAGCAAGGTTTCTAAAAGAGAAGAGGCAGAGGACAGGGGAAGGTACTACTGCAATTAAAACGCAAGACCACGAAGGAAGAACACACGGGACGAAGCGACTCTACAGTGATGAAGAGGATGACCAGACCCACACTCGCTGAGAACAACAGTAAGATCAAACCTCAGCAACCATCTACCCATGCCTTCGCGCACTACTCCACATTCGGGAAGAAACACAAGTTCCACATCGACTTGCCTGACGTGATAGTAGCATTCTAGTAGTATATCAACATCTGTAGGAAGAAGGCCCAGGATGGCGGGCAACGATACAAAGTTACCTTTGTTCCATGGAAACGAGACTGATGATCCTGAGCATTATTGGTTTTTATGTGAAGCAGTGTGGACTGTCAGGCAGGCCACAGATTACGATGTTAAGAAAGGCCAATTAGCGAATACTCTTTGGGGTCGTGGGATGGATTGGTACATGAAATTTATACAAGTTCCTATAGGTACCCCTGCAAAAACATTGGATGAAGTCAGGAGAGGACTAATTGAAGAATTTCAGAAACCAAAATCTGAAGCATAGTATATTACTGAGTTGAAAGAGATTAAGCAATTTTCTAATGAGATTGTTTGGGATTTTGATCAAAGATTTAAAACACTGATGGCGAGAGTCAGCTTTGATATGAGCGACATTCAACATAAAGAATGGTTTATCACAGCATTGGTACCTCATATACGACAACCACTAATGGAATAGAAGATCATGACATAGAGTGAAGCTCTGGAGATCGTAATGAAGTTAGAAGCTTCACCGGTTGGGGAGACTGCAGCTAGTATGAACCAAATTCAAGCACAGCTGGAGAACTTGACGCTTCAGTTGCAATACATTAAGAAAGGGATAGGGAATCACGAAGACCTTTGGTGCACTCGTTGTTGCACAGATATAGACACTAAAGATACTTGCCCTAACTTCCGAAATTATCTGTTATCTGGGGCATCGAACCCACTGAGTTGCAACAGCGTACCATGGTGTTGCATATGTCAAGTCTATGGGCACCAGCACGAAGAATGTAGCTACATGCAGAAGATGGTGTCAAAGCTAGCAAACCTATATTGTTCATTTTGTTGATCTGTGGGACATGAAGATAAAGATTGTCGTGCATATGACCTGCTTCAGGAAAGGACATACGATTCATACTTTGTGAAGGGTGAAGATCATCGCACAGTACAACAACCACAGCCACAGCCTCAGGTGGTAAACTCTTGACCTCAACCTCAATATACACTACCGCCGCAGATGCAATTTATACCATCGCAGCCACAACCACAGTTTGTGCCGCAACCACAGTTTGCACAGCAGTATAGTCATATGTGGATGGCTCAACCGTAGCCACAATATGTTCAAGTAGCAGCCGAATCCCCCGCGATAGTAATTGGCTCAGTCGCAGTACCAGCAGTAAGGAGGATTCTGAGGAAGAGAAGGAGGACGAGGTCACGGACCTGTCCAGTGTTACAATTGTGGGGTATTTGGACATTATCAGAGAGATTTCCCACTCTTGCAGTGTTCATGTACATATTGCACTGCAATTGATCATACTGTCGAGAATTGCCCACAACTAATCGCAAGATGGCAGGCTGAAAACGTTCCAAATAATATATGGAATAATAGTAGAAAAGTGTAATGTTTTATATGGTAATTAAAAAGTGAAATATTATGTTTAGCATATTACGAATGCATTAAGGAATAATTACAATATACTTCATATAGGATTAGAAGGGAGAAAGATCAAATCTATTGTATTATGAATGCATTTACGGTTGGATTAAACTGAAATTTGCATATGATTAAAAAGGTAGATGACCAAATTTTATTAAATATGTTTTATATAAATGCATTTAGGGTTGAAACATAGATGTGTTTTATACGGAGTTGAAATTGATTTTTGTAAGGTATTGTAATCTATATAGGGAGTTGATTTAAGTAGATGTATCCTGCTCCATATGACGAAGTTATTCGTCATTCTAAATCCAAAGAGTAGACTATTGATATGAGCCTTCACACAATAATGTATGAATATCCAAGGTAAATTCATGACATAGAGGTTACCATCATATGTAATAAAACAATGTGGAAGTATTAACACCTAAGGCCCATAGGGTCACAACTGAGCAAGAGTGGCACATCTCTCTCTCTCTCTCTCTCTCTCTCTCTCTCTCTCTCTCAGAATAAGCCTTCCATCCTAGAAAAACTTGCAGTCTAGAATATCTGAATTAATTAGACCTACAAAAAGAAATTGCCGTCCAAGGAAAGGTGTTACAATTAATAAATTTGTTGTTCTGTTATTACACTCTTATTTGGTTAATCTTAGGAACTTATATGTTAAAATTGGCATGGATAGAGATTAATTCCCATGTGATGCTATTGGCTAGTTTTCGCTTGTGTTGGAAAAAAATACAAAAAGAATTCATTAACAAGCTTCCACAAAAAAAAATTGTTAATTGATCTTTTATACTTTTCAATATAGGATAAGCCGATGTCGTATGGCGTAAACCTATGTTTATTTTGATAAATGCCTATCTCTCTTTTAGTTTATTCTATGTTTTTGGTAGGCTATAGTGCTTGTTTTATGGCATAGGTTAGCCAATGGACTTTGTTGTTGTTGCAAAGCTTCATCTTGTGGAACTGGACTTATCAGAATTAGGGTTGGGCTTGGTCATGATCCACCATCATAAGAGAAAATTAACTATTATTAGTCGCCAACCCAAAAATAGTCATTTATATGTGAATTTTAGTATTATTTTAGTCACTAATTTCTCATTTTGTACTAGTGGAGTTTGTGATATGTTTAATATTGTTACAATTGGAATCATAGTGTGTTAATGCTTGTAAGAGTTTCTTATAATTTTTAGTGTGAACTTTGATTCCATGTGAAATTTGATTTTATAGAAGGGTGCTAGATAAATGGAAGAGCACCTATCTTATATGTAGGAGGTTGGTAGTTCAATTCCTCTGTGCCCTATATACATAATTCAATGACTAATTAAATGGCTAGTTAATAGAAATCAATGACTAAATAAATGACCAGTTAATAACAATCAATGACTATATAAATGACACTTGACAAAAATCAATGACTAAATAAATGACCTTTTAACATCAATCAATGACTAAATAAATAAACAGTTAACAACAATCAATGACTAAATGTATTGTTAAAAAGCAATAACTAATGACCAAATAAATAACTAAATAACGACAATTCATGACCAAATAAATTACCAAAGAACGTAGCTTTCGTGGACCTGTAATTGCGAGTTCTAGTAAAACCCACAAATAATTCATCTGCTCTAGGTGTTGTTCAACTGTCCTTACACGATTCCATGGAGGTCCGGTACATAAAGTAGAGGAAAAGCTACAAGTTTTGTTTTTCAATCCTGTTTTTCTTTAAGCAATTAGATATTATCTTAAAGTATTTAGATATTATTTGAGATGTTGGAGTTGGTTGATAATAGGATTAACTCGACTGTAAAGTAGGGATTCATTTTATGGTTGTTATATCTTGTTGTCTAGAAGAAGAGACGCATTCTACAGCTTAGTAAGAGTCAGATGGTTAACTCCTTCTATGCTCATCCTAAAGCTGACAAGTGTCCTTTATAAAAAAAATAATAATATATTATTAAAAATAACATGTCTACTCAAATTAAATTTAAATAATTTAGAAATCCATATATATATATATAACCACACAAATTAAATAAATTAAACCCATAAACATTGTATTACACATTTTCTCAACATTTCTACTTTAAAAATAGGTTCACATCTGAAAAAATTAGATCTTTCTCAATTGGATCTCTCTAGACCCTTGGTAAACCCACCTTTAATATGGATCTATGTTGGTTATGCTTAAATGCATCTTGATTGAAATAAACTTCAATTAAAAAATAATCATATCCTAGATTTATCTTGTTATGCTTAAATGTTTTGAATTCCTTGAAACATTGACCTGACTACTTAGTGGTCAGATTTAAGATTGATTAAAGTATTTAATTTGACACATACCACTTGGTAAAACTTGTAGTTTTATTGTTTACTCTTTGCTCTTATTGTTGATTGCATTACCATGCAATCTATTAGGGGAAGGACATTCCATCTCCAATTGTTCCAAAGTGTCAAAAACAATTAACTACAAATCAATTGATGGCATACCTGAAATGAATGCTTTTCATGAAAAGATTATTTGTGTTATGAAGGCAATGATTTTGTTAATAAATCAGGGCCACCAACATTGAAATAAAACAGAAAAATAAACTAAATAAAAAAATTTCATTAACAGAGCAAAGTGCACCTTATGGCTATTACATTAATAGCAGCAGCATTTATTTATTTATTTCATTATATTATATTACATTAAAAAGAACTATAGCATAACTTTTGGTTATAAATATTAATCATCAACTCTCCAGCCTACCTTGATGATGAGAAAATCTAACAGAGCAAAGTGCACCGTATAGCTATTACATCGATAGCAACATTTATTTATTTATTTCATTATATTATATTACATTTAAAAAAACCGTAGCATAACTTTTGGTTATAACAATATTTAGATTATTATTTAATTACTTGAAAGATTAATCAACTCTCCAGCCTACCTTGATGATGAGAAAATCTACCATAATGCAGATTTTCTTCCTTGATGATGAGAAAATCTACCATATTGCAGATTTTTGTTATCTTGATCTTTTTCACAATATCTTAAGATTTCTGTTATCTTGATCTTTTCCACATTATCTTAGCATTAATATATGAATTTAAAAATATTTAACAACATGAAAAAAAAACACAACAATATAAAATTTCAAAATAACTAACACAACAATCTTCCAAGAAGAAACACAGTGAATAATATAGTTCACATATCTAAACATATTATACATCACATGTTTACATTAAATGACTGCAACTGCAACTCTATTATATAGACTTAAATAACTGCAACTCTATTATATACATTAAATGATTGCAACTGCAACTCTATTATATAGACTTAAATAACTGCAAGTCTAGTATATAGACTTCATGAGTTTGGAAGAGATTTAACTTATTCAAAAAGAGGTTTTGAGAAATTAGTATTAATAAAATTTGTAGGTTTGATATAAATTAAATTATTTCTTATAAGAAAATTAAACTCTATTATTTTTAGGGCTTACATTATTTATAAAAAATTATAAAAAGAAAACACACACTTAATGAATAAGAAATATAACTAAACATTTCAAAAAGCTGCCTATTTTGAAAATAGTTTTTGGACCAATAATAATTTTTTTAAGAGATGCTCCCTATTCCACAAGAAGGTATAGTCTCAAAGTTGTAATCAAGTTATGAGTATCATTGGACATAATTATTAGAATAATGTAAAAATAAGATTGAGATATTGTGAATCTTCTTACAATGAGATGAGTTGATTAAGATCTAAGTTTATAGAATCTAGATCTAAGTTTGTTTGAGAAGAGTTGTTTAAAATCTAAAAAGTTTATTTAATATAATATTAATTATTTATGTAATCATGTTTCATTGAATTAATTTACATTGTATATATGTATAGAGCCTTTGTGCTATGTACCTTTCCTTCTCTCATTTCTAAATTGCTATGAGATGTTGGAAAAATGTAATTACTCGCATATATGTACTTGAAGAGTCCACGATTCGGCAATGTAAACCAGTCGAATTTATTTCTGAAGCTAAGTTGTTAGGTAGATAGTTATTACAGTCTTTAATGGTGAGTCAGTCGACCCATGCAAAAGCAATCTTCAGGTTGCCTATAAATAGAAGAAGCAAATTTTAAATCAGTTTACATAGACACAGACATTAGACAACAGAGGAACTCAGGGTGAGAAAGAGAAGTCAAAGCTCAAGCTTCTGTGTATGTGATTTAGTCGAAGAGCTGAAGCTCTGTAGACCGACAAGTCTGGACCAACCAGTTTGTAACCGACATAGTTTATGGTTGAATGCATGATTATTTGGCCGCACATATTTCCAGATTTACTTCTGTAAATGTCTTTTACAATCACTGTTAAGTGAAAGATCAAAGAACCCATAAAAATATCACCCCGTGAAAGTTCGAGGTTTTACGGCACATTGGTTGACTCAAGTCTTCCTACATATTTGGGCATATGTTTTATAAGTTATTTGGATTTGTAAATGTGTCTATTTTACTTCATCTTAGTCACAGGTGAAAAGCATTTGTAATTTCTTAAGTCTTTAGACTAAGAAACATACTCTGTAAATTTCGATCAAAGTAAGCCGAGTGGTCAGTTGTGTAAGCCGACTAGAGTGGTCGGTTGAGTCAGCCTACTGAGGTGAGCCGACTTAGTCCAAGACAAGAAGTGAGCCGACTTAGTTGAAGACAAGAAGTGAACCGACTTGGTCGAAGCAACACACTTGGTCGAAGCAGCCGACTTGGTCGAAGAGAAGAAGTCAGCCAACTTGGTCGAAGTGACAAGTGGTCGAGGTAAAAATCAGAACCGACAAGTTAGTAGAAGTAAATAAGTGGTCGAGGTAAAAATCAGAACCGACAAGTTAGTCGAAGTAAATTTAGTCGAGTGAAAGACCGACTAAAACTTGTAAACTTGTTAGTCGGGATATAGACAAGTTTCACCAACAAGTAAAAAGAAAGTGGTCGACGTGAAAAGTGAAAATTAAAGTTTAATATCGACTGAGTCGGCTTGGTTTTCGCTAACATGAGAGTCAAAGTGACCTACTCTGAGAGCCACAGCTCTCGTGGCCTGTTGTGGGAGCCATGTGGCTTGCTGTGGCCTGTTGTGAGAGCCATGTGGCTTGCTGTGAGAGCCCTTTCGTGGCCTGCTGTGAGAGCCTTTGTGGCTTGCTGTGAGAGTCTTGAGAGCCCTTTGTGTCTTGCAGTGAAAGCCATTGTGGCTCACTGTGAGTGTTGTGATTGCCTCGAGATCAGTGGATAATGTGCCAGCTGGTTCCGTGTAGAGAGATAACCGGGCATGAAGAGGAAGGGCCGATAGGGTGAAAGGAAGAGGAAGGGCCGATAGGCTGAGAGGAAGGGTAAAAGCGTTGAATTTCCCAGCACAACATTAGTAGAGTCGCGCTCGTCTAGAGGTCGGTCTGCAAGAAAGTGATAGTGATCTTAGCCGTCAAATTCCTTCTCCCCTCAGCTGCTGTCTGCGTGAATTCACTGCAGAGGCACGGTGTATTGCTGCTGTCATTTGAGCTGTCAAAGGAGAGTCCCGTGTGTGAATCACTGTGCACCATTCGAATTGTTCCATGTTGTTCCACCATTCGAATTGTTCCAGAGGTGAACTGTGAACCCGTTGAAGCCAACGATCTGCTGAATAGAAGTAGGAGTTCGCTATCTAAATTGTTGAGAAGGAGCGCTGATCGTTGGCCGTGAGTCGCCAGATCGGGTGTGGAAAGAAGCCGTCATATCCACCTCTGCAAAGGGCGACGCACTTTGCGAACAAGAGAGCACGTGAGATAGAGCTGCTCGTGGAGAGCGATTTGGAGAGCTGTAGCAGCTGTGAATAGTGCCGACACTGTGGAGTCCCCTAGGCCGGCCTGAAACGAAAACGGTTGCTGAAGGAAACATGAATATGCATGCTTTTCATCTTCATCTGCTGTGTGAATGTAATGCTGCAGTAAAATTTGAATATAGGCCTAGATTTGATGAAAAATGTCTAACTATAGATGAGCAGATTTTAATTATGCGGGAAATGACGGTGATAGACAATTTGCAGGAGTTATAAAACTTAAGTTAAAATAGTTGATTTTGATGCATAGTTAAAGTATATTGCATATTGGCTTAAAAGCAAAAGAATGCTGAAATGTTTGGATATGTTGAAGAATTTGATTATATGCATCAACAGTATTATCGATGTTGAATATTATCATGAGCTAATGTTGCATTATTCTATTGAACATTCTATTGAACAGGGCATAGCTGGTTGTAACCTAGGATGGAGGACAGCTATCAATGAAAATTTGGAGAATTTATAGAAGTTGAAGGAAAATCTAGGAAAGGAAGGATTCTTTGATTATATGCATTAACAGTATTATTGATGTTGAATATTATCATGAGCTAATGTTGCATTATTCTATTGAACAGGGCATAGCTGGTTGTAACCTAGGATGGAGGACAGCTATCAATGAAAATTTTGGAGAATTTATAGAAGTTGAAGGAAAATCTAGGAGAGGAAGGATTCCAAAGAGAAGCTGGAAAAACAAACACGAAGGAGGATTGAAGAGTGTAAGGCTTGGAGCACTAAGAAAAAGAAATTTAAATTGTAAAGTCTTTTGGGCAGAAGGAAGATTGAAGGAGGTGGAATTGCTATATC
>LPNX011075860.1:2719132-2752992 GCA_001517045.1 Pseudotsuga menziesii | reverse complement strand
ATATATATATATTAATTATTAATTAATAACTAAAAAAATCTTATCAAGCCACAATAGCAACAACAAAAAATGATCAACCAAAAAACAATAGAAACAAATGATTTCCCCCAAACCAAAGAGAGCACCTACCATAAACATGATTTATAATATGATTAATACTAGTATATCCCCAAATTGGGGGAATGAAACACCTAAGATAACTTTGATATGTTTCAAAAAATAAGAGAAAGTTGTGTGTAGATAACATAAGTTTATGTGATGAAAGCAAGTCTAGGAAAATAAGTGAAAATAAGTTACATCAAACTTCTAAATCGCCACATAAGTGCAAATAAGTTTCCTCCAAAAAGGCATTTTCGAAGTTTTAGGTAGCTTTAGAGAACCTTGAAACCCATGAACGTGGAGGAACTATAGCTTTGAAACTACATGGAGAGACTATACCTTTGAAATCGAAACTTGAACTATGTGAGACATCAAAATTTCTGCACATCATAATTTGCCCAAGTGACGTCATTTTTTATGTGGACCATTTGCATGGGTCCTCTTATAATCTCATGTATTGAAGATCATTGAATAGCCAAATAAGGTTGACAGGTGAAGAAAATAGTTTGTTTCAAGTTTTTAATATCCCAATTCAATCTATTGAATATCGATAGTATATAGTCAGGATGTCCATTAGTAGTGTGTTGCTTAATTTCCATGACGTAATGGATGCAGAAGCTAACCCCCTTCCACACAAATATTGTAACTCGGGAGGCACAAGTTTTGATAGAATTAACAATTCCATTGAATTTCTTTTTACCTTTACTCTTCACACATAATTATATGACTAAAACATACACATAGATCTCAATAACACGACTACGCGCATGAAGGGTGGTTATCCCGTTCTACTTAAAAAGAAGAAGGTTGATTGGTAGCCCTAGTATCGCCATCATAACTCCGTTCAGTTACATTATAAAATAAAGGAGATCCAAATACCATCAATTATACTTTAAGCTTTTAAATCTCATTTACTATTATCCTTTAAAAAATTAAAATGTAAATCCCTTGTCTTTTTCTTGAAACAAAATTTCAATTAGGTTCTGAAAAAATTAAAATATAAATTCCCTGTCTTCTTCTTGAAACAAAATTTCGATTAGGTAAGAACCCACAGATTTAATAAAATGATAAAAACAATCTATGTTTGCTCAAATAATTTTGATTTGAAATTATCAAAAACGAGTTCTATATGGAGAAGAAATCTCAATTTAGCATGCATTTATCAGCTATATCATCTCCCCATCCAACAGTGTGTGTGAACATGAATATCAACTATCTTATCACAAAGAAATGTGTCTATCGAGTTTGGAGGAATGACTAGGATGTTTAGGCTGTGACAAGTACTGACACTTATGAATCTACCAACATTTGTATACATGATTATGAATGGGACAAATTATTCTATAATTCATGGCCATCTCACATCAAAGAGAGCACATAACGTTTGAGAGTTTTTAATTATTTGGATGGTCTTTTGTCTTAAGTGAAATGCAAACTAAAAGCTAGTGCAGGAATCCAACGAAACCAAAAATATCTAAGATACACCATAGGGAGGATTTGAAACTATAACAAACCATAGGGAGGGTGATGTGAGCAGTAGTTTCCATCGTTGTTTTGTGGTCTCCTATTAGCACAGATTCCATAACAAAATATTGGCAAATTGGAAGCGAGGAAATGCTCTCTTATGACAAGGACTTCAGCTTTGTGGATAGCGGAGTGGTGAGGATAATCATTCGGGTGGGCCTACACATTAGGTATAACAAAATGGTGTAGCCTAAATGCGGGATGGTTTTGACCTAATTTATCCTAAACGCAGGATGGTTTTGACCTAATTTTTGTTAGAATTTGCAAAGTAAAGGTATGAAGGGTTTGTGCTAGAATTTGCAAAGTAAAGTTATCATGGGTTTTTGAGGGTACTTATTTCATTTATAAATTGGTTTTTGAAAGTATTGATTTAATTTATAATTTTAAAAATCTTGGCAAACTATCAAACCAAAAACTTAGTGGGTTTAGACTTCTCATTTCCAGCCATCTCCCATAAAATTTTAGTGGTTCGACATAGTGCTACCATCTCCCGTAAAATTTTAGCCATTATGCATAGCACTATCAAATATGGATATCTTGTATCCCACAAGAAAAATCAGTGAACCTAAAAGAAATTATCCTTTAGACATAGTTCTACCAAAAATGGATATATTGTGGTGCATTAAAAAATTCAATGAATCGAAAAAAGTTAGGCGTTAGATATAGTGCATAGAAATAATGTACCAAATATGGAGATATTTCATCCCGCAGACAATTTAACAGAATGGAAGGCAGACTTTGAGGCAGTTTAGACAGACTTTTAGACATTGCTTTGGGCGAATCTTCCACGCAATGATTTCCTAGCAACAACCTCATAGTAACTTGTCACCATTGTAAACAAAATGTCATATGGGTGCATCCATGAAGATGGGTAACAATTTTTGGCAACGGATTTTCGGCGAAATGCAAAAAGCACACCCTCGATCGAGGGTTTAACAAGCGCTCGATCGAGGTTCTTTTAAACCCTCGATCCATCTTTTGTTATACCTTGATCGAGAGTTTACCAAGAGCTCGATCGAGGTAGTGACATCGATTGAGCTACGGACCTCGATCAAGCTTCATACCTCAATCGAGCTTCTTGTTTTTAAAAAAATATAAAAAGGGTCGCACGCACCCACGCCCACAATCCAGTCCGCTGCAAAATCCCTCGATCGAGCAGTTACCTCGACCGAGCGTCTGCATCCCCAAACATGTCGCCCATGCAGCTGCGCCCCCGGAGACTTCGACCGACCGACCACGCAAGCCACACCCCCTTTCACCAGAATGTCAGAGGAGAGAGGTAACCCTCAAAGCTTGTTTTTTGAAATAGAAATGAAATTTTAATTTTTTAATTAAGTTTTAAAATGTTAGGTTAAAAGTGAAAAAAAAATCATCTTTTGCCTAGTATGTTCACAATGTGTGCCAACAACCAGAAATGTTGCCGATAGCATTTAAAATATTTATAAAATTGATTTTTTTATTTATTTAATATTTAACTTTTTGTTTTATATATATTTTGTAAACTGGTAGCGTTTATGTTGCCAGTTTAATTTTTAAATGAAAGCCCGACAGGCAGAAATGTTGCCCGAATTTTTTCAATCCTCCGAAAATACACGGAGGATTGNTTTTGACATTTTTTATTTTAGTTTATTGAAAAATGTACTTATGTATTTTAGTTTTTTTTAAACTCAAATAAAAGCATGGATTTTTTTTCTAATAATAGAAAAAACACATATATTAATATATATTTTAACATATTTTGATTTTAATTTATTGAAAAATGTACTTTTGTATTTTAATTTTTTTAAGCTTAAACAAAAGTATGGATTTTATTATATATATTAAATATATATATTTTAACATATTTTAATTTTAATTTATTGAAAAATGTACTTATATATTTTAGTTTTTTTTAAAGTTCAAACAAAAGTATGAATTTTATTTTATTTTTCTCTAAGAAAAAACACATTTATAAATAAGTGTGTAAATTTGAAAAAAAAATCAAATTAAAAATTAAATAGAATTTTATGATTTAATTTTTTTTAAATAATGTCAACTTAAAAAATTAATAAAAATCCATAATTTAAGATAAAATTATATTTTTGATATTTTGTAGAAAAAATATAAAGATTTATATTCAACATTTTGAAAATTATAAATTATAAATTTAGAATATTTTAAAATAATCGTAAATATATTACTAATAAAATATATAAATTTGTACATTAAATTATGGAAAACTCGAATTGTAATTTAATTTTTAAAAAATAGATGAAAATGTTTACATAATTATAACGTTAAAAATTAGTTTAAAATTATAAATATCTATAGGAATTAGTTTAAAATCGCAAGTATTTTTAACTCATTTCCACCCCATCAAAAACTCACAAAGCATTCCCTATAACCCGAAAAACCTTTAGTGACTAAAATTCAACTCGTATTTTAGGAAGATTCACCCAAATAAGTACCACATGTCCATGATCTCAAATTGAACAAGAAATAAAGGAGTACTCAACATTATGAAAATAAATCATAACCTTGATCACACCACATATTCGATAGTCTTCTTCAAACCACCCCCAAAGCAAAAACAAAAAACTCGTCAATCCATTTTGTTTTGTAAACTTTTTGGTGGTTTTTTGAGTAATAGTTTTTTACTCGTATCCATATATGGAGTTACTTGTACATTGAATTATTTACAAAAAATCATTTACTATGCCTTATTTCATGCAGATGCATCTCTACAATGGGGATCTTCGGTTCGCCGAAGGCAAAGCATTGGTGGATCTGCAGCCATTCCTTGCCCCGGAGGTCGACGGAGGACTCGTAAGTATACAATTGTGCATGATGTATTCTTTTTTGTTAGTTACATCAAATTAAATTTTTTCACATGTGTATATTTAATCATAAACTTGTATGTCTCTATTTTCACAAGTTCACCTAGGCGTTCTATGCCGACATATGCTCTTGCGAGGGAGATGAGCAACAACCACTCTAGCAACCGCTTTGTGCATGTGAGTGACGAGGATCAGGATACTGTTGGTGTCGATGGGGAGGTTCCCCACGAGACAGGTACATTAAATGCATATATATATTTCTTTCAGTTATCGGTACCTTTGATTTATGTTTTCATCTAACATTAAATGTTATCAGTACCAACATTTGTGTTTTCATCTAATTTTCAGACGCTGCACAACATGGCGTCGACCCTCCTGAGGAAGCACCATGGGAGGATGATATCACATGTATCACGCTACAAGACATTACCACGCAGCGTGTGTGTTTGCAAGAAAACATCAAGACCATTCCTAAGAACTCCCCCTCAGCACGTTCGATGGAGATGATGTTAGAGGCAGTAGACAATATACTGAAGGTCTACAAGTCCATCGGACCATTGAGTTCTCTTTGGGCCTATGCATGTCAGAGAAGAAGGGCCGCTGCGAAGGGTCCTGATGACTGGGCAATAGTGAGAGATGCAACAGCTGGCCATGATGTGAAGGGAGCATTATTTGATATCCCTCCTGACCGTGCCCCTGGTCAACCACTTAGCATCAAGGAGTTTAAGCTATAGGCTACAATGCCTTATATATATGACAGGTTCATTGGAGCGTGGGGCATGTTTCCCCACCATTACCAAGTGGCATTATACTTTGCAAAACATATCTATGCAAAGTTTGTCCTGGATATGCACCCAGATTACACTAGCACACCATCGAGCTTCTATGGTGCTGGTGGGGGACGCAGTCATGTGCGTCCTGGGGCTAAGAGAGACCCTGCAGCTCAGCCAAAGCCAGAGCCATTGGTAGGTCGCCCTGCCAGGACCATGCTTAAGGTCGATTATGTAGCTACATCATCTCAGCTAGCGACTGAGGAGCGTGGCGCATTAGTAGAGGCGACACTCATGACAATGCATTCTGGCATGATGGTTGTGCAGGCAGAGAGACGCAGAGCACCCACTGCACCTACAGAGCCTGTGTTACAGTGGATGGACGATGACATTCTCAACCTTCTTGATCATGACTCAATACTGCAGTATGCTATCATGGTGCACGATGCATATTTTAGACTGCATCAGAGATGCAGGCCTCGACCAATGGGACAGTTATATCTTTATTGTCATCATTTGATTGTCGTCATTTGATTACTATGATTGTAAGGTATATCTTTTTTAACTAATACTTTGCTTTGTGTTAAACCTCCATGCAGGAGTCCGATTTCATGGAGGTCCTGTTTGGCGGTGATGCATCTGTTCAAGGTCCCATTGCAGTTCTGTCCACCCACGTCGATGAGTTATGTGTTTTTTTTTGTAAATAAAAGATGTATTACTACTTAAAAACTGCTTACAGAAAGTCCACCAAAACTGTAGGCCCTAGACGGCCTGCACCAGAGTTTACCCTTCCCATTTACATTCAGATTTCCATAAGTTCCCCCACCCAAAAATCGGGAGAGTTCCCACTGTGGAGATCTCAATCCTTGACATTCTTACAGTATCTAGCTTCCTACGTGCCGAAAACGTAAAAGTAAACCATCTAAAACAGCCTACAGACCTACTTCGCAACCACCCTAACATAAACAAACCTCAAAAGCAAGACACAGGAAGCCTCAAGGGAGCACCAAGGGATCTGGAAGAAGGCCACCAGATTGACAGCGTCCACTCAGACACAGAGCCACCTCTGCTCTATGCTCCACTCGAGTAGTGCCAAAATTCCTCCCACTAGCGTGCCGCCCGTTTCCGCCCGCCGAGAGCTGCTCCATCCTCGGATAGTATAACACAATTCCCAAGCAGGACACTATCTGTTCCACCTTCATGTGTATGAGGCAACAATCCACACTGAGAGATTCTGCCTTGTTGCGGATCTCCCTACACTCTTCGTTATGCTCCTTCCATGCTTTTACTGGCTCCTCGTCACCCTCCTTCTTCGCCAGCATCTCCGTAATCTTCTCCTCTATTTTGGCCGCAGAACTAAGGTTCACCTAGGTAACCAGGTTCATAAGGACCCAATAGATCATTACCAGATGATCATGGGCCGACGTGCGGCCCTCCGTGGACCTCGGATCAGAGACCCACCCGTCCACCTCCTCGTGAACCTCCTCAATTAGCATAGCCTTGACTTGATCCCAAAGGGATTTTTCCACATTCTCCATTGCAAGTCTGGATATGAGCAGAATTCAGTCTTTAAATGCCTCCACCGCAACCTGAGCCTGCAATTGGACCCTAGTCACTACCCTCTTCCCCTTCCAACTGCAGTCTTGTCCTTTTCCCCGACTACAAGTCGAGCCCGCGCTGCCCCCTGGTTTCCCTAGACCACCACGAGGTGGGGCCATTTTACCCTGCTCAGCTCTGCTCTCCTCACTAACAGTAGTTCCTCCTCCTCTCCTTAATTCCCCTTCTAACCTTAGCAATCCATCTTGAGCTCTCCTCTTAACACATGAAGATGCTTCGGCCACCTTCGTTGTATAAATAATCAAGCCTCCCATTGATGAATTAATAGTTCCCTCTTGGGAAATGATGACCCAAATCCAGCCTCCTTTCGTCCCCGCACCTCGCATGGGGTTCATTGTTAGTGTCTTCATCACAACTACATCACCTGTTCATGTGGAGACTACGCTTTCATTCCTCTCCATATCTCCTTCGTACCTTCTATTAATGGAATAAGGATACGCTCGGATTTTCCTGATCTGAGGCCACCTGCGGTGCATGCGTTAACGAAGACGACGCGTGGGAGGGCCTTACGGCCTCCTATCCTAGCCACGTTCCTCACTCGTACTCCCTATCATATGCCCCCTGTCACCCCCATCATGAGCTGCGAGTTGACGAAAGTTGGATAGCCATTGCTCTTCCTCGAATTCATCAATCCATCCCCTCCGACTGGCCCTGACGTCAGAGACCCCGATGTTAGCCATTAAGTTCGCCACCCGGTTAGCCTCTCTCCTGATGTGGTGAAAGGATAGCGACGGATACGTCACAATCAGCGATCGAAGGTCCTCCAATCTCCCCGCAAGACGCTAGCTGGATGCCACCTTCTTTGTTGATTTGCCATTTGCCATCTGTTGAGCCATGTGGATGAGGATCCGAGAGTCACCTTCGATTATCGCGGCAACCACCCATTCCTGATTGAGATTCAGACACCCTAGATCATCCCTTCCAACTCCGCAGAATTATTGGTATGGTGCCCTAGGTTTCCGTAGAAGACCTGCAAAATTTCTCCCTGGCAGTTTCGATAGACCCCTCCATATCTCGCCTCCCCTAGGTTACCTTTGGCTACGCCATCAAATTTTACCTTAAACACCTGACACGATGGGGGGGACCATGATATCGGGATCTCCACTCTGCAGATTGTGGGTTTTTGGTGAAGCTCACTGATGACTCCCTTATCCAGGCCCCAGGCCTCTGCTATTCTTTTTTTCGTCCCTGCGAAATCTTTATCTTCATCGCTCCACTGCATGCTCTCGACTGTCTCCATCAGGTTGGAAGTTATGATTTTCCAGGCTTCCTCCCGAGACTTCCCTTTTCCCCTGAAAATCTTGTTGTTCTGCTCTTTCTAGATAACCGTGCCTGGGAAGGCTTGCCACAGAAAGCATAAGATGTTGTTCTTGAAGGCCTTCGGATTCCAATCCCTTAAGGATTGAGTTGGATTCCCTCTGCATCTATTACTTCTCCTAAAGGATTGTGTGCCTTTGTCCCACAACTCAGATGCAAAAGGGCACAAATCTAGAAGATGGCCCATACTCTCCTCCTGATTAGCACACAGGACACACCGAGATGGCCCCTGGAGCCCTCTACGCCGCAGGTTTTCCCCCGTAATAATTCTCCCTCTAACCACCAGCCAGCAAAAGATGACCACCTTTGGCTAAGGGTTGGAGGTCCATACCTTCCCCCATATATCATCTTCCTCCGTCTATCCCCTTATTTTAATGTTGTAAGCCTCTTTTATGCTAAACATTCCCTTCTGGGAATAACCCCATCTGAGTCTGCCAGCCCCATCCTTGATCCAGACATATCGATTGTTAAGCTCCTCACCCAGGGCTCTGATGTCAGCTTCCAAAATTTGATCAGATGGTTCGATCGGCACCGTCCATTTGCGCCTATCACCCTGAGAATTTCCTTCCCAAAACTGATTCACCTTTTCTCGGCCTTCTTCCAAGCATTTCAGCCTGATGTGCTGCCACTTTGGGTCCTCCCCTGGCTTGGGGTGTTGGTTCCACGAGTCATCCCAAAATTTTTCCAAGCTTCCATCCTGAAGCTCCTAGGAACTATGCTCCTGGATCAATCTTCACCCTTCCCTCGCCTTTTGTCAAATGTGGGATCCCTGGGGATCCCCGCTAAAATGGACCAACTAGGAGGACGCCCATCCCCTCGCATACTTAATGTGCCATAGCTTGGCCCAAGGCTCCTGCTTATAATTGCACCACCACCACCATATCTTGGCTCCCTACACCTCCCCCACCACTTCGGGATCTCGGAGACCAAGGCCCCCATCCTTCTTTGGCTTGCTCACCACCTCCCAGCTAACTAGGGAAAATTTTGCTTTAATTTCAATTAGGTTCTGAAAAAATTAAAATATAAATTCCCTGTCTTCTTCTTGAAACAAAATTTCGATTAGGTAAGAACCCACAGATTTAATAAAATGATAAAAACAATTTATGTTTGCTCAAATAATTTTGATTTGAAATTATCAAAAACGAGTTCTATATGGAGAAGAAATCTCAATTTAGCATGCATTTATCAGCTATATCATCTCCCCATCCAACAGTGTGTGTGAACATGAATATCAACTATCTTATCACAAAGAAATGTGTCTATCGAGTTTGCAGGAATGACTAGGATGTTTAGGCTGTGACAAGTACCGACACTTATGAATCTACCAACATTTGTATACATGATTATGAATGGGACAAATTATTCTATAATTCATGGCCATCTCACATCAAAGAGAGCACATAACGTTTGAGAGTTTTTTATTACTTGGATGGTCTTTTGTCTTAAGTGAAATGCAAACTAAAAGCTAGTGCAAGCATCCAACGAAACCAAAAATATCTAAGATACACCACAGGGAGGATTTGAAACTATAACAAACCATAGGGAGGGTGATGTGAGTAGCAGTTTCCACGGTTGTTTTGTGGTCTCCTATTAGCACAGATTCCATAACAAAATATTGGCAAATTGGAAGCGAGGAAATGCTCTCTTATGACAAGGACTTCGGATAGTGGAGTGGTGAGGATAATCATTCGGGTGGGCCTGCACATCAGGTATAACAAAATGGTGTGGCCTAAATGTGGGATGGTTTTGACCTAATTTATCCTAAACGCAGGATGGTTTAGACCTAATTTTTGTTAGAATTTGCAAAGTAAAGGTATGAGGGGTTTGTGCTAGAATTTGCAAAGTAAAGTTATCATGGGTTTTTGAGGGTACTGATTTCATTTATAAATTGGTTTTTGAAAGTATTGATTTAATTTATAATTTTAAAAATCTTGGCAAACTATCAAATCAAAAACTTAGTGGGTTTAGACTTCTCATTTCCAGCCATCTCCCATAAAATTTTGGCGGTTAGACATAGTGCTACCATCTCCCGTAAAATTTTAGCCATTATGCATAGTACTATCAAATATGGATATCTTGTATCCCAAAAGAAAAATCAGTGAACCTAAAAGAATTTATCCTTTAGACATAGTTCTACCAAAAATGGATATATTGTGGTGCATAAAAAAATTTCAATGAATCGAAAAAAGTTAGGCGTTAGATATAGTGCATAGAAATAATGTACCAAATATGGAGATATCTCATCTCGTAGACAATTTAACAGAATGGAAGGCAGACTTTGAGGCAGTTTAGACAGACTTTTAGACATTTCTTTGGGCAAGTCTTCTTCGCAATGATTTCCTAGCAACAACCTCATAGTAACTTGTCACCATTGTAAGCAAAATGTCATATTGGTGCATCCATGAAGGTGGGTAACCATTTTTGGCAATAGATTTTCGGCGAAATGCAAAAAGCGCACCCTCAATCGAGGGTTTAACAAGCGCTCAATCGAGGTTCTTTTAAACCCTCGATCGAGCTTTTGTTAAACCCTCGATCAAGGTTTCAATACCTCGATAGAGGGTTTACCAAGAGCTCGATCGAGGGTTAGATAAACCCTCAATCAAGGTAGAGACCTCGATCAAGCTTCATACCTCAATCGAGCTTCCTATTTTTAAAAAATTATAAAAAGGGTCGCGCGCACCCACGGCCACAATCCAGTCCACTGCAAAATACCTTGAGCGAGCAGTTACCTCGACCGAGCGTCCACATCCTCGAACATGTCGCCCATGCAGCTGCGCCCCCGGAGACTTTGACCGATCGACCACGCAAGCCACACCCCCTTTCACCAGAATGTTGGAGGAGAGAGGTAACCCTCAAAGCTTGTTTTTTGAAATAGAAATGAAATTTAATTTTTTAATTAAGTTTTAAAATGTTAGGTTAAAAGTGAAAAAAAATCATTATTATAGATGTTTTTAGGATTTTATCTTTTGCCTAGTATGTTTGCAATGTGTGCTAACAAGCAGAAATGTTGCCGATAGCATTTAAAATATTTATAAAATTGAAATTTGTTTTTTATTTAATATTTAACTTTTTGTTTTATATATATTTTGTAAACCGGTAGTGTTTATGCTGCCAGTTTAATTTTTAAATGAGAGCCCGACAAGCAGAAATGTTGCCCAAATTTTTTCAATCCTCTAAGAATACACAAAGGATTGAAAAAAACCCAAACCCTAGACGTAGGACAATCATGAACCTTAAACCAACGTAGGCATTTATATAAACAACGCATATATTTTGCTTTAATTATATATATTTTGACATTTTTTATTTTAGTTTATTGAAAAATGTACTTATGTATTTTAGTTTTTTTTAAACTCAAATAAAAGCATGGATTTTTTTTTCTAATGATAGAAAAAACACACACATATATTAATATATATTTTAATTATATATATGTTAACATATTTTGATTTTAATTTATTGAAAAATGTAATTTTGTATTTTAATTTTTTTTAAGCTTAAACAAAAGTATGGATTTTATTATATATATATTAAAAATATATATTTTAACATATTTTAATTTTAATTTATTGAAAAATGTACTTATGTATTTTAGTTTTTTTAAGTTCAAACAAAAGTATAAATTTTATTTTATTTTTTTCTAAGAAAAAAACATTTATAATTAAGTGTGTAAATTTGAAAAAAAAATCAAATTAAAAATTAAATAGAATTTTATGATTTAATTTTTTTAAATAATGTCAAGTTAAAAAATTAATAAAAATCCATAATTTAAAATAAAATTATATTTTTGATATTTTGTAAAAAAATATAAAGATTTATATTCAACATTTTGAAAATTATAAATTATAAATTTAGAATATTTTAAAATAATCATAAATATATTACTAATAAAATATATAAATTTGTACATTAAATTATGGAAAACTCGAATTGTAATTTAATTTTTTAAAAATAGATGAAATTTTTTACATAATTATAACGTTAAAAATTAGTTTAAAATTATAAATATCTATAGGAATTAGTTTAAAATCGCAACTATTTTTAACTCATTTCCACCCCATCAAAAACTCACAAAGCATTACCTATAACCCGAAAAACCTTTAGTGACTAGAATTCAACTTGTATTTTCGGAAGCTTCACCCAAATAAGTACCACATGTCCATAATCTCAAATTGAACAAGAAATAAAGGAGTACTCAACATTATGAAAATAAATCATACCCATGATCACAGCACATATTCGATAGTCTTCTTCAAACCACCTCCAAAGCAAAAACAAAAAACTCGTCAATCCATTTTGTTTTGTAAACTTTTTGGTAGTTTTTTGAGTAAGAGTTTTTTACTCATATCCATATATGGAGTTACTTGTACATTGAATTATTTACAAAAAATCATTTACTATGCCTTATTTCATGCAGATGCATCTCTACAACGGGGATCTTCGGTTCGCCGAAGGCAAAGCATTGGCGGATCTGCGGCCATTCCTCGCCCCGGAGGTCAACGGAGGACTCATAAGTATACAATTGTGCATGATGTACTCTTTTTTGTTAGTTAAATCAAATTAAATTTTTTCACATGTGTATATTTAATCATAAACTTGTATGTCTCTATTTTCACAAGTTCGAATAGGCGTTCTATGCCGACATACGCTCTTGCTGGGGAGATGAGCAGGAGCCACTCTAGCAGTCGCTTTGTGCATGTGAGTGATGAGGATCAGGATACTGTTGGTGTCGGTCGGGAGGTTCCCCACAAGACAGGTACATTAAATGCATATACATATTTCTTTCAGTTATCAGTACCTTTAATTTATGTTTTCATCTTTATCGGTACCAACATTTATGTTTTCATCTAATTTTCAGTTGCTGCACAACATGGTGTCGACCCTCCCGAGGAAGCACCATGGGAGAATGATATCACATGTATCATGCTACAAGACATTACCACGCAGCGTGCGTGTTTGCAAGAAAACATCTAGACCATTCCTAAGAACTCCCCCTCAGCACGTTCGATGGAGATGATGTTAGAGGCAGTAGACAATATACTGAAGGTCTACAAGTCCATCGGACCATTGAGTTCTCTTTGGGCCTCTGCATGTCAGAGAAGAAGGGCCGCTGTGAAGGGTCCTGATGACTAGGCAACAGTGATAGATGCAACAGCTGGCCATGATGTGAAGGGAGCATTATTTGATATCCCTCCTGACCGCGCCCCTGGTCAACTGCTTAGACTCAAGGAGTTTAAGCTAGAGGCTACAGTTCCTTATGTATATGACAGGTTCATTGGAGCATGGGGCATGTTTCCCCACCATTACCAAGTGCCATTATACTTTGCAAAACATATCTATGTAGATTTTGTCCTAGATATGCACCCAGATTACACTAGCACACCATCGAGCTTCTATGGTGCTGGTAGGGGACGCACTCATGTGCGTCTTGGGGCTAGGAGAGACCCTGCAGCTCAGCCAGAGCCAGAGCCATTGGTAGGTCGCCCTGCCAGGACCATGCTTAAGGTCGATTATGTAGCTACGTCATCTCAGCTAGCGATTGAGGAGCGTGGTGCATTGGTAGAGGAGACACTCATGACAATGCATTCTGGCATGATGGTTGTGCAGGCATAGAGACGCAGAGCACCCACTGCACTTACAGAGCCTGTGTTACAGTGGGTGGACGATGATGTTCTCAACCTTCTTGATCACGACTCAATACTACAGTATGCAATCATGGCACGCGATGGATATTTTAGACTGCATCAGAGATGCAAGCCTCGACCGATGGGACAGGTATATCTTTATTATCATCATTTGATTGTCGCCATTTGATTACTATGATTGTAAGGTATATCTTTTTTAACTAATACTTTGCTTTGTATTATACCTCCATGCAGGATTCCGATTTCATGGAGGTCCTGTTTGGCAGTGATGCATCTGTTCGAGGTCTCGTTGCAGTTCCGTCCGCCCACGTCGATGAGGTATGTGTTTTTTTTTGTATATAAAAGATGTATTACTACTTAAAAACTGCTTATAGAAAGTCCACCAAAACCGTAGGCCCTAGATGGCCTGCACCAAAGTTTACCCTTCCCATTTACATTCAGATTTCCATAAGTTCCCCCACCCAAAAATCAGGAGAGTTCCCACTGTGGAGATCTCAATACCTGACATTCTTACAGTATCTAGCTTCCTACATGCTGAAAACATAAAAGTAAACCATCTAAAACAACCTACAGACCTACTTCGCAACCACCCTAACATAAACAGAACTCAAAATCAAGACACAGCAAGCCTCAAGGGAGCACCGGGGGATTTGGAAGAAGGCCACCAGACTGACAGTGTCCACTCAGACGTAGAGCCGCCTCTGCTCTATGCTCCACTCGAGTAGCACCAACATTCCTCCCACTAGCACGTCGCCCGTTTCCACCCGCCGAGAGCTGCTCCATCCCCAGATAGTATAACGCAATCCCCAAGCAGGACGCCATCTATTCCACCTTCCTGTGCATGAGGCGACAATCCACGCTGATAGATTCCACCTTTTTGTGGATCTCCCTACACTCATCGTTATGCTCCTTCCATGCTTTTACTAGCTCCTCGTCACCCTCATTCTTCGCCAGCATCTCCGTAACCTTCTCCTCTATTTTGGCCGCAGAACTAAGGTTCACTTGGGTAACCAGGTTCATAAGGACCCAGTAGATCACTACCAGACAATCATGGGCCGACGTGCGGCCCTCCATGGACCCCGGATCAGAGACCCACCCGTCCACCTCCTCGCGAACCTCCTCAATTAGCATATCCTTGACCTGATCCCAGAGGGCCTTTTCCACATTCTCAATTGCAAGTTTGGATATGAGCGGAATTCAGTCTTTAAATGCCTCCACCGCAGCTTGAGCCTGCAATTGGACCATAGTCACTACCCTCTTCCCCTTCCAACTACAGTCTTGTCCTTTGCCCCGACTACCAGTCGAGCCCGCGCTGCCCCCTGGTTTCCCTAGACCACCACGAGGTGGGGCCATTTTACCCTGCTCAGCTTTGCTCTCCTCACTAACAGTAGTTCCTCCTCCTCTCCTTAATTCCCCTTCTAACCTTAGCAATCCATCTTGAGCTCTCCTATGAACACATGAAGATTCTTCGGCCACCTTCATTGAATAAATAATCAAGCCTCCCATTAATGAATTAACAGTTCCCTCCCGGGCAATGATGACCCAAATCAAGCCTCCTTCCGTCCCCGCACCTCGCATGGGGTTTAGTGTTAGTGTCTTCATCACAACTACATCACATGTTCGTGTGGATACTACGCTTTCGTTCCTCTCCATATCTCCTTCGTACCTTCTCTTAATGGAATAAGGATACGCTTGAATTTCCCTGATCTGAGGCCACCTGCGGAGCATGCGTTAACGGAGACGACACATGGGAGGGCCTTGCGGCCTCCTGTCCCAGCCACGTTCCTCACTTGCACTCCCTATCATATGCCCCCTGTCACCCCCATCATGACCTACGATTTGACGAAATTTGGACAGCCATTGCTCTTCCTCAAATTCATCAAGCCATCCCCTCCAACTGGCCCTGACGTCAAAGACCCCAACATTAGCCATTAAGTATACCACCCGGTTAGCCTCTCTCCTGATGTGGTGAAAGGATAGCGACAGATACATCACAATCAGCGATCAAAGGTCCTCCAATCTCCCCGCAAGATGCTAGCTGGATGCCACCTTCTCTGTTGATTTGCCATTTGCCATCTGTTGAGCCATGTGGATGAGGATCCAGGAGTCACCTTCGATTGTCGTCGGTAACCACCCATTCCTGATTGAGATTCGAACACCCTAGATCATCCCTTCCAACTCTGCAAAATTATCGGTATTGTCCCCTAGGTTTCCGTAGAAGACCTGCAAAATTTCTCCCTGGCAGTTTCGACAGACCTCTGCATATCCCGCCTCCCCTAGGTTATCTTTGGTTGCGCCATCAAATTTTACCTTAAACACCTGACGCGATGGGGGGACCATGATATCGAGATCTCCACTCTGCAGATTGTGGTTTTTTGGTAAAGCTCACTGATGACTCCCTTATCCAAGCCCCAGGCCTCTGCTATTCTTTTTTCCATCCCTACGAAATCTTTATCTTCATCGCTCCATTGCATGCTCCAAACTGACTCCATCAGGTTGGAAGTTATGATTTTCCAAGCTTCCTCCTAAGACTGCCCTTTTCCCCTGAAAATCTTGTTGTTCCACTCTTTCCAGATCACCCAAATAACCGTGCCTGGGAAGCCTTGCCATAGAAAGCATAAGATGTTGTTCTTGAAGGCCTTCAGACTCCAATCCCTTAAGGATTGAGCTGGATTCCCTCTGCATCTATTACTTCTCCTAAAGGATTGTGTGCCTTTGTCCCACAACCCATATGCAAAAGGGCACGCATCCAAAAGATGGCCCATACTCTCCTCCTAATTAGCACACAGGACACACCAGGATGGCCCCTGGAGCCCTCTACGCCGCAGGTTTTCCCCCGTAATAATTCTCCCTCTAACCACCAGCCAGCAAAAGATGACCACCTTTGGCCAAGAGTTGGAGGTCCATACCTTCCCCATATATCATCTTCCTTCATCTGTCCCCTTATTTTACTGTTGTAAGCCTCTTTTATGCTAAACATTCCCTTCTGAGAATAACCCCATCTGAGTCTGTCAGCCCCATCCTTGATCCAGACATATCGATTGTTAAGCTCCTCACCCAGGGCTCTGATGTCAGCTTCCAAAATTTGATCAGACGATTCGATCGGCACCGTCAATTTGCGCCTATCACCCTGATAATTTCCTTCCCATAATTGATTCACCTTTTCTCGGCCTTCTTCCAAGCATTTCAGCCTAATGTGCTGCCACTTTGGGTCCTCCCCTGGCTTGGGGTGTTGGTTCCATGAGTCATCCCAAAATTTTTCCAAGCTTCCATCCTGAAGCTCCCAGAAACTATGCTCCTGGATCAATCTTCTCCCTTCCCTTACCTTTTGTCAAATGTGGGATCCCTAGGGATCCCCGCTCAAACGTACCAACTGGGAGGAAGCCCATCCCCTCGCATACTTAATGTGCCATAGCTTTGCCCAAGGCTCCTTCTTATAATTGCACCACAGCCACCATATCTTGGCTCCCTACACCTCCCCCACCACTTCGGGATCTCGGAGACCAAGGCCCTCATCCTTCTTCGGCTTGCTCACCACCTCCCAGCTAACTAGGGAAAATTTTGCTTTACTTTCTCTCCTATCCCAAAGGAAGTTTTGTTGGAGGCTTCTAATTTCCTTTAGCACTAACTTTGGGGCCAACAACACCGATAGAAGATACATGGGCATGGCTTGAATGACTGATTTGGCCATCACTAGTCTCCCAGGGAGATTTAGAGGTTTGAGAGCCCAGCTTGCCAGCCTAGCCTTCACCCTGTATATCAAATATTGCCAAGAAGCCTCCCTAATTATATTCTGGCTCAATGGAACCCCAATATACTTAGATGGCAACCTCCCCTTCTGGAATCCCAAAATCCTTCCAATGTTCCTCTAGGTTATTAGCGGAGAATTGAAGAAGAAAATCTGGGATTTCTCCAGATTAACCTCAAGCTCCGAAGCCTTGGCAAAGGTCACTAGACTAGTTTTGAAGGCTCTTGCCTCTTGGACTGAAGGGTGCCCCATCAGCATCGTGTCATCCACAAATTGTTGGTGAGTTTTTTTATCCATGCCCTCGTAAAAAGACAAACCTCTTATCCTCCCCTGACCTGCCTAAGCTTTTATGAGTCTGCTAAACCCTTTCGCAGCCAGAATGAAGAGGGACGGGGAAAGGGGGTCTCCTTGTCTAATCCCCCTGGAAGGAGAAAAAATCCTACTCGGGGAGCCATTCAAGAGGATTGAGAAGAAAGGAGAGGACACTAGCCCCATGACCCAGTCTACCCAGTCCTGACAGAACTCGTAAGCCCGAAGCATCTTCTCCAGGTACTCCCAACTGAGCTTGTCATAGGCCTTGGGGATGTCAAGCTTGATGAGCATGCTTGGGATTCTAATGCATTTGAGTGAATGAATGGCTTCCTAGACCGTAACAATACCATCCAAAATTTTCCTCCCTTCCACAAATCCCTATTGCTCTGGGCTGATGATCCCCAGGAGGAGGGGTTTGACTCTATTTGCTATGACCGTAGAAATTATTTTTTATATCACATTACAGAGAGCTATAGGCCTAAATTTACTAGGAGCATCAGCCCCCTCACTCTTTTGGATAAGAGCGAGAAAAGTTGCATTGAAGGCTTTGAGCACCCCTCTGCTAGTCCTATATTCCTCGACTATGGCCCAGACCTCGTCTTTTATCATGCCCTAGAAGTGATGGAAAAAATTGGCTGTGAATCCATCCGGACCGGGAGCTTTCCCTTGAGCCATCTGCTGCATGACCTCCTCTACCTCCTGTAGGGTAATAGGCTTTGTGAGGTTCTCATTATCCTCCCTTGCTACAGTTCTAGGAATCAAGGATGTGATTCTATCAATATCCTGGCTCCTCTCATTGTTGTCCTCTATCATGATTTCCTTGAAATGGTTGACTAGGGCCTCTTCTACTTCAGCCCCGGTCCCCACTTGAGCCCCGTTGGGGAGTTTAATATTGTAAATCTTTGACCCCAACCGATTGCTAACCGTGGCACTGTGGAATAATTTGGTGTTCTTGTCCCCCTCCCGCGGCCATTTCACACGTGACTTATATTTCCAGAAGACTTCCTCCTATCTCTCTCTGGCTTCCAGCTGGGCTCCAAGGTCTTTCTCCTTTTCATTCAGTTCTTGGTCCCACCCAGATTCCATTCCTCTTTGCTGGATGGCAGTCAATTCCTGAACAATCCTTTTCTTGTCCTCAAATATGTTGCCAAAGTCTTCCTTGTTCTAGATACAGATTTTAACCTTCAGAACTTTAAGCTTATGTTGAAAGTTGTACATCCTTGTCCCCCCTAAGTCATCCATCTCCTACCACCACTGCTCAACTAGACCTTTAAAGTCTTTATGTTCTAGCCAGAATTTCTCAAAGCAAAAAGGTTTTAGTAGTCGATCCGCTGCCCCTTCCCAGCTTAGACACACGGGTCAGTGATCAGAGCCAGCAGCGGGGATCACATTTGCCCTGATCTCTCCTGCTCCCCTCACCATACTTTCTGTCACCAGGAAGAAATCTAATCTCGAGGCCACCAAGTGATTGCCGCCCCTCCTATTGTTCCATGTAAACCACCCATCCCCCGTTTCCAGATCCACAAGGGTACTGCTGGCGAGGGTTTCCCCAAAGTCCTCCTAATATTTGTCCAGTGTCCGTCTACCCCCCTTTTTTCCCCAAAGCAAGGTAATGAAATTGAAATCCTCCCCTATTATCCAGTTTCCCTTCAAGGCAATTGCATAGAGCCATCTTAAATGGTGAACAAACGCCTTCTTCTGCGGGAAGCCACTCAACCCATAGATGTTCACGATCATTCCTTTGATCTCTGTACCCAGGATTTGGAATTCGTCCTCCAGGGAGAAGTGACCCGCTCTCCATCCCATGAGGTCCACCTCTCGAGCTTGCCATAAGATAGCTATCCCCCCTTTCATACCATCCACATCTAAAGCCATTACCTTGCTTCCTTTCCAAATATTCTGCCCGATCTGTTGCATTGTCTCAAAACTACACTTGGTCTCTTGTAGAAAGAGGATGTCTGGTTTTTCCTACCTAATCTTTCTTGCTAGGGATCTAATCTTCCTTGGGGGATTACACCCCCTAATGTTCCAGGTCACCATCTTCATTGGGAAACCTTACTTACTTCAGAGAAGGTCGCCTTGATCGTGGGATATTGGCCTGATTCAATCAGCTTGACTCTTATTTCTGCTATCCTCTGCTTGTTCGATTTCCTCCCCCTCTTTTGATCT
This sequence comes from Pseudotsuga menziesii, assembly GCA_001517045.1. Classification (NCBI taxonomy): domain Eukaryota; kingdom Viridiplantae; phylum Streptophyta; class Pinopsida; order Pinales; family Pinaceae; genus Pseudotsuga; species Pseudotsuga menziesii. The sequence continues at coordinate 2,732,975 of LPNX011075860.1, read as the reverse complement.
TCTTCCGGTGTTTTTCGCTTGCCGCCCTTCTGCCCCTCCATGCTTATCCCCAGATCCTTGTGCGCTTTATATCGAATAATTTCTTGTTGTAAGAGTTCGATCTGCTCTTTGGGGACATAGCTTAAGCCGGCTTTCTTGCATTTTGCTTCCAGGGCATCCAGATCCAGATCCCCTAAGTCCATATCCTCAGCTTCGTGTGCTTCCATGGAGTCCGACCTACTATCGTTGTTGCTTGCGCCTACCGCCTCCTGCATCTCGGTCTCCTGGGTTTTTCCTATCACTTCCCCCCTCATGCATCTGTTCCTCCACTACTTCCTCCAAGACCTGGAAGGGGTTTGAAGATCCCCCTAGTTTTTCGGGTCCGTCCTTGTGCATCTTCTGCCCTCCATTGCTCCTGCCCCTCCGTCTATTTTTTACTTGAGTGAAACCCTCACTCCCTGGGATTTCTTCCTGGACCGACGTAGCCTTCTCTTGGCCCCCCCTAGGGCAATTTCTCCCAAAGTGTCCATACTCATGGCAGATCCTGCACCGAAAGGGTAGCTGCTCATAGTCAATTTGCTGGATCCATTCCTCGTCGTCCCAGTTCAGGCTGACAGCTGCAGGGAGGTCCTTCGAGAGATCCATATACACACAGATCCGGGAAAAAGATGTATACCTCTGGAGACAGGTTTGCTTAGCGACTTTCAAAAATTCCCCAATAGAGTTCCCAATATCCCACAGAATTTCCATATCCCAGTATTCCCCAAGAATCCCAACTAGGCGGATCCACACCAAGGCTACTGTCATGTCCTCCAATTCAGGGTTAAACCACCCCTTCTATGGTCGGAGATAGAGCCCCGCTGAGAAGAAAAAATACGGCCCCCCCTCCAGGATCCTATCACGATCCTCCTGATTAAAGAAAATAATGGTGAAAAAACCTTTTTCTCCCAGTTGCAGGTCATAATGCCCCTTTGCGCTCCAAGTGCTCCGAATCCAGGGAACCAGATCTTTCTGCCTAGGCCAGATCCCTACAAATTTCTCAATTAGGGCCTTCTCCTTCCATATCTCTATTTTCTATAGAATTATTTTTAACCGGATCTGGATCGCCAGGATCAATTAAGCCCTTGGGAGGCATCCTCCCACCCCAGTTCTCCTCCCCTCACTTGTTCCCTCCTTGCTCCCACTGTTCCCGGACGCCCCTCGGTTCCTTGCTGGAGTCGTTGCCATACCAGATCAGGGGGTTCATTGCCCCCACCCCGCCTGGGCCAAGCGCGGATTTGCCTGGCCTTCCTGCGCACCCTACTGTGACAGCGTCAAAACCCCCGCCCACTCCTCCGTGTTCAATCTTCCTCTGCTCTCAATATAATCGTCGATGAGGTATGTGTTAACTGTCATCCTAAATTTGAATTTCTAAATTCAAGTCAATTGTTGAACACGCAATATTTTGGTTTGTTCCAACTTTCCCCATTTATCTTGTTCATATTATAAAGGATAGAGGCAAGGGCATTGCACATGATTATACACAGCCTCGCTCGAGTCCTACTCATGACACGCCAATCGACGAGGTACTAGTTATCACATGTTCGAATTGTTTGCATATTTATGTTCAAATTATAATTTACATGTTCAAATTGCAATTCTCAAGTTCAAATTGTAATTCATTAATATAACTATTTTCATGTCGTGAAAACAGACACAAACACGGGCAGTTGCAGATGAGGGCATTGAAGCAACCATGATGTTTACGGATGAGTGGGCTGCTGCTCATCAATCAGGTCTCAATGAAGGATCTTCTCGGCAGATACCCAGCCTCTCAGACCTGGCACTCAACTCGAGCGAGGTGAGTTCATAGATCTTTGTTTCATATATATATTTAATTTTTTCTCACATTATGTACATGTAATTTAAATATGTGTTATGTAACTGACTTGCAGAGTTCACGGTTTTAACTTCTGCAGTTCTCAAACCTAGGAAATTTTCTATTTGATGTGCATGACCAAGACCAGGGGCGTAGTGCAGTTGGTGGTAGTTTCCATGATGGTCGATCTCTCGATCAACGACATAGGAGTGATTTGTAGACTATTATTTGTGGACGTTATTATTTTGCACTTTATTATTTTGTAGACTGTTATTTGTGAACTTTATGATTATCAATATATATATATGGACCTTTTTTTTGAACATGATGGTTTGTTAAATGTTTTAATTATTTGCAGTTATAGTTTAAAGTTATTTATGTTTTACATGATCTTAATGTTATTTTTAACAATCATTAATTTGTTTTACAGTCTTACGAAATTGTACAATTTTCCAATTTAATAAATTACTAATTTACAAAATTTACAATGTTTACAAGTTTACATGTTTGCAAAATTGTCATTTGAACGCAACTTACAATTTTTAACATAACTTACAATTATAATGATACAAAATTTACAACTTTACAATGTAAGATCTACTAGGTGCAAATTACAGCTACAATGTAAAATTTGATTGCATATTTCAGAAGAAATTTAGATTTGCTATGTATTTCAAAAGCATGGAAACTATGTCAATGTATCAACTTATATGTCATGGCATATAACTTTCATTCATTCAGCCAATGGATTATAGGAATGCACCTCTCCATAATACAATCATGGTCAGCTACTGACATCTTCCATCTCTTTGGTTCACCCCTCTTCATCTTGATTTCAATGAGATGTATCTGAGCTGCCACCACCAAATGATTGTACTGACAAGATATATATTCAAACATGAAATCTCTGTAAATAATATAGTCACCTTGTCTTCTCACTCTTTCAAAAAAGTGGCCCATCACAACTAGGTCACCAACCTGGTATGTGAACTCTCCATCAACATAGGGTCACACCAACCTACTTTTGATTTGTGTACACCGCATCAAAAAGTATGCCACATGCTCAACATTTCCCAGTGGTGCAATTACAACAAATACATCACCTGCTTCAAGATTTTCAAATATTAAACAATATATATATATATGTGTGTACATATATGTGTATATATATATGTGTGTATATGTGTGTGTGTGTGTGTGTGTGTGTGTGTGTGTGTGTGTGTGTGTGTACAGGACTAGAGACTTAAACATTCAATCAAGTATAATGTACCTTGCTTAACCAAATCAGAAACCCAATCATGATCTAGTGAAACCACTGCCTCGTCAGTGTGCATCTCTTGCCACGTCGGAATTGGATGTGGCCACTTTGGATTAAGAGAGACATGTTTTATTGTTTGACATATGCACATTCACGCAATGATCAACCCCCAGTACATTGGCGTCATTGCAAAACTCACAGAAGCATGCATACTTCCTCGTTTTAATGGAAAATATGTCGCCCATGTCTTTACTACAAACTTAATGTAGTTCTCTCGTACCATGTATGGTCTCACAATACCATGGCATTGATCTATTCACATCGCCAAGGGAAACATCCCAAAAAAACATGCATCGAATAACAAACATCACACACACACACACACACACATAATACAAACATATTTATTAAATTCCAATTAAGTTGTTGGTTTTTCCTACCTACGCACCGACCTTACTTGTTCATGACCTTGGTGACCCAAATTTTGTGTGCACCAGTCAACTACTTCTGCTGAGCACTTGAGTCGAGATCCTCTATGGCTCATTTGGTACCTCCGAAGTGCTCGTTTCACACATGCACCTGCGCCATCATGTTCACCCTTTCCGTGCCCTGTTTCAAAAAAGCTCCAGGTGTGTCTAATTCTTGTCTCTTTGTGAAGACGACTCAACCAATGAAATGAGCGTGCCGATTTGAACTGCCCCGCACACCCATCTGACCAAATCCAATGTTATGTAAATGACACCCCATTCTTTTTGAATGAATCATAAACCAACCCAAAGCAGTGTTGAACAAACAATGTGTCATTCTCACGATCATCACTAACATAAAAATGATATTCCTTGATCACATCACGTGATTGAGGAGTGCTATCCCTACCATCAATGCTCGCATGAGCATGTCTATACAATACATGTATGAAGATGGACACCTGGTCGGAGTGATAATACTCGCTGTGTATCTCTCTCTGAGGAGCAAATGTGTAATTCTCGGCAAAGTCTACCACCGATAGGATTGTGCCTGGCTCAAAAACCTCACGAGAATGCTTAAATTCTACAGCTTGCCACCTAGACATGTGGGAGTGTTTAATGTATTTGTAAATTTGACTTTGAAACTTGTCCATGAAGTCTGAAATAGGAATATCATCCTCGAGCAAGTCGATCCTCTTAGATGGAACATGTAAAGAAGATGATGGATTGATGGAGACATACTCATATCTCTTCCACTTAACTGTGATACCTGACAATCCAGGGTGTGCTAGATCGATAGGAAACTTCCTATGCAACAATGCCAAATCACCACATTCATGGAATCTTCTCCCACCTATACACCTTTTATTGAAAAACACATTTTCAGGATTCCTATTGCATAGTATCATAGAAATGAAATCTCGCACTGTGTGAGGAGCTAGTTCATCATCCCAATGTTTTTTACAAAAATCCATAAATGTGTCGTAGTATAACTGGAATTCAACGTGGTATCGACAACAACAAGTGTCTCGAATTGTATTCGGCCTAATATACCACGATTTCAACTTACTGAACATGGTAAATGAGATCTGTACACCGAGATTTGATTCTTTGAATTCCTCAAACAAAGCAACTCCCGACATCTCCATAACATGCTTGCAATGCTCCTTATAAATGCCTCTGCCAGAACGTTGTCACAAGACATGTTTTCGATCTGGTATAGCACGAGAATGGTTGTCCCAATACTCTATCACCTTCTATCTGACGCCCTCTTCCATCCTGTCTTTATATGCTTCTCTACATATAAGAGCCCAACAAGCAGCTTCATCGTTTTCATCTATATTTACCCTGAATTTAGTGTATTTGTGTAATGTTTTTTCTTGAAATGTGGAGCAGCTTTGACATTGTTGCGACCATTCGATTTCTTGAGGTGCTTTGTGCCACAATAGCAGTTGTAATTGCCCTACGAGCAGTGCTGATATCAATTTTTCTTGACTTTCCAAATGCAGATAGTGTAGTTGTTACATTCTCACATGCATTTTTATTTTTAACATCCTTAAAACCCAACAACTTTGTGGCTCGTTTCAATTTTTTGTGTTTTATCAATCCATGTAGGATTTGAGCTTGTGTAATCACTGATTGTTGTTCAAAGTACAACTTGATTATATTACTAACATTCTCTCTAAATGTCTGATCAGGGGTCGGGTTCCCAAATTCTTCTTGAGTGGCATCATCCAACCCTCTTAAACAATTAGTAGCCATTCCAACGTCATTGAAGCTCTCAATTACTCTTGAGAAATCATAGGGTGCACGATCTTGTGATGGCTAGCGAGGATCTAGCAATAAACAAATACAAACTCAAAAATAAACTTACAAGCTCAAGAATAAGTACAAATAAATGCAAGCTCAATAATAACATTTTATTTTACTTATCATATTGCCATTGTTAGTTAAAAAATTAGCAAATAAATTATACAAGCTTGAATAACATTTTATTTTAAGTTTATCATATATTGCCATTGTTTTTTAACAAATTAACAAATAAATGCAAACAATGGTGGTTGTAGTAGTAACTGGAGATGAATATGGACCCCAGTTTAAATCAACTTCCTAATGGTTAAAAGGTAGTCACTTGGCCATCAAGGCTGTCTCAGGCTTGAGTATTGGAGCAGTACCCCTCACTTCACGGCGCAGGTAAAACTGCTAACCGCTTGGCCACAAACGACAGCCCTTTGGTTTTCGTCATAGGTGGGAATCTAGTCAATCCAGTAGGGGTCGTTGCCCTTTTCGTTTGGCAGGTCCTCTCATAGGCCAGCTACTTCGGGGTTCTTGTGGCACTCCTCATAATAAGTTTTAGGGAAAAGCCCAAGTACTTCCCATAGTTGTTGCAGATGAGACTTATGTCCCAATCCAGATGTTATTAAGTAAATTAGGTTATTAAGTATGATTCCTAGTCATTTGTACAAGATTGCAATGTAATGTAATTGTAATTTTAATGTGATTGTAATTGTAATTGTAATGGAATTATCATCATTATCATATACTAGAATACAATTATGTTCAAGTTTATATTAATACCCTTGATTCACTTGGTTGATGTTATAGTCTCATAGGTCTATTTGGTTTCAACTAGGATGTTGAAATCTTATCATTTTATACAATTAGAATCATTTTTTCTTATATATTTTTCAGAATGCACCCAAGATCTACTTTGAGAGTTAAAGTCTTCGAGCATGCCTTCCTTACAAAAACAAACAATGAACACATTGTATGTGGCAGAATGAGGGCATATATTGTTGTTGAAGTCCTCATAGAAGGGATTCCTAGTGCCATCCAACTTTTATTCCAAATACATAAACCATCTACTTGTATAAATTAGGCCAAATATGCCACAAGCAAACCCACACCAACTCAAAATAGTGTTCTAAGTTTTTCCTTGCTTGACCTTGTAGGTCTTAATCAATGGTGACCTCTTATATCTTAATCTGTCCTATTTTTAAATGCTTACCGTAGATACAGAATTTCATAATTAATAAGGTATCCATATTGAATTCTCATTTGTTATATTTCCTTCCTCTTCTTATTGTCTCCTTGATATAAAGCATGCATTTTTTAAAAGAATGACCTGAGGAATTAGTCCTACACATTGAACATGAAGGAAGGAGAATATGTTACTAAATTTATGATGCACATTCAAGACGTGGAAGGATAAATTGAATTTTATTAGACTCAATATGGAGAAAAATTACATTTTCGGACTAATGATCAACATATTGACAAGTGTTTCAATCTTCTTCTACGAGAGTTAATATGTTACATAAGGAAATTGATCTTTGTTTAGATTGACTACGCAATATCTTATTGACATGGTCTATGTGTTTCTTTGAGAACATTGTTAAATCATCCATACATATTAATGTGCTTCTATGAGATTGTATTGTGAAGTAGAATCCAATAGAGCGTCAACCTTGGTCTTCATGATATGGATGTTGATATCGAAGAGTTGTGTCATCTCCTTCTCTTCCTTATGATGAAGGCTACTTAGATTCACCTCCTTCTGCACTGGAGTACAACAAATACTCTTATATACATGTCTAATATTATATCTACCTCTTTGCTTGAATATGTTATGTAATGTAATTTGTAAAATTGTAATTTGAACACTATGAAAATGTTCATATACATGTGAATATGAAATTAAAATTGTACACGTTCAAAATTAAAATTGTAATTGTTTAATGTAAATGGAGATCATCATTATTATTTAATGTAACATGCAAAATTGTAATTTGAACACTATGAAAATGTTCATATACATGAATATGAAATTAAATCAATAATAAAATTGTAATGTAATGTAATGATGTAATTATTGTAATGTAATGTAATAATGTAATGTAATAATGTAATGATTGTAATTTAATGTAATTGTAATTGTAATGTGATCTTGTAATTGTAATGTAATTATCATCATTATCATAGTGTAATGTAAAATTTAATTTGAACACTATGAAAATGTTCATATACATGAATATGAAATTAAATCAATGTTAAAATTGTAATGTAATTGTAAAATTGTAATGTAATGTAATGATGTAATTATTGTAATGTAATGTACAATTGTAAATGTAATGTAATAATGTAATGATTGTAATTTAATGTAATTGTAAAATTGCAATTGTAATTGTAATGTGATCTTGTAATTGTAATTGTAATGTAATTATCATCATTATCATATTGTTATGTAAAATTGTAATTTGAACACTATGAAAATGTTCATATACATGAATATGAAATTAAATCAATATTAAAATTGTAATGTAATTGTAAAATTGTAATGTAATTGTAAAATTGTAATGTAATGTAATGATGTAATTATTGTAATGTAATGTAATTGTAAATGTAATGTAATAATGTAATGATTGTAATTTAATGTAATTGTAAAATTGTAATTGTCATTTGTAATGTGATCTTGTAATTGTAATTGTAATGTAATTATCGTCATTATCATAGTGTAATGTGAAATTGTAATTTGAACACTATGAAAATGTTCATATACATGAATATGAAATTAAAATTGAATATTAAAATCGATGATGACCAGTGCAATCAACTCTCATTGAGAACAATCTTTGTAATTTTTTACATAAAAATTATATATATGTGAGTCTATATTATGCAATATGAAATTATGAAATTATATGAAATTATATGATCATGTAAATTTACTAAATTATACAATTTAATTACAATTATAAATACACATATATATTCATACATGCACATACAATGTACATATACCTTTACGAAATAATTACAAAATTATAATAAATTCTAAACTTGATTTAACACACACACACACACACACACACACACATATATATTATGAACTAGAGTTAACTATGAAATTAAATATATGAATATGCAATTTATAAAATTATATGAATATGAAATTATACAATTTACATACAATTATGAATACATATATATGAATTCAAACATGCACATACAATTTATATAAATTTATGAATTATTTACAAGATTATATTTACATTATAAACAATTTAACACACACATATATATAAATTATGAACTAGAACACTATGAAATTAAATATATTATGTAATATGAAATTATAGGAAAATATGAATGAAACTATATGAACTATATCACTAGGAAAGAAAATTTATAGTTATGAATATGAACTTGCATAACTTTTAAATTAAATACCAATATTGTTAGCAATGGCATTTGATTCTCTCATTATAGCTTGATTTGCAACTTCTTCTCCTCTCAAGATTGCTCTTTTTTTCCTCTTTCTTTCTCTATCTTTCTCTCTTATTTCTTCAGTGTTGATTTGATTCCTACTAGATATTTTAGTTCGATGCTTTTTGCTTCCCATTGTGATCAAAATCAACAATCCAAATTCACACCTACAACAATATGTATACACAATACACAACGTTAAATTTTCATTAAAACACAAGCATTGTTTCAAATTGGTAAGCCAATTGTGAATGATAAAATTAGTAAGATGTTTATGTCTTATGTTTATATAGAATTTATTTAGGAATTCGGGTGGGAAATGGTATTAGGAAGGTAGTTGAAATGGCATTAATGCCATCAATGCTTAACTTCATTCCCGACCACTTTTGTAAGATCTTTTAACACAGACAAGACCTCGATCGAGCTATTTATAATTTTCTCGATCGAGGGCTATAAACCCTCGATTGAGCTTTGGTTAAAACCTCGATTGAGGTATTTAAAAACCTCAATCGAGCTCCAGAGCTCGAGCCTGAAAAACAGAAATTCAACCCTCTTACAGGAAAATCAATGTTTCTCTGTGTCTTCTAGGGGTGTAAGCGCTGCCATTCATGGCACACAACTGAGCAGAGTTCATACCGATAGATTCATCACCGAATCCTCTATCCATTGAGGTATCATGCATGCATTTTGACATTCATATGGTTTTTTTTGTAATTAGTTCTAAAACTTACACTTAGAAAACCTGACAACAACTTCAAAGCAACTCAAAGAAAATTCCACAACGTAAAAAATACACATCCAAAAATTTCAGAAAAATATTCAGCCCACACATCGACGCGTCATCTTCAAAAGGGTATTTTTGGTTTTTCAATTTTTTAAAACAGTGAAAAAAAAGCTGGGATGGACACACATGTGTATAAAATAATGTTGAAATTAGATGTGGTCACTTTCAAAAAATAATAAATAATTGTATATTGCGAAATAAATTAACAAAAAAATATGCAGACCACAATACATTTTGTGTAGATCATGCTCGTATATATATTTTGTTTTAATTATTAATGTAAGATTAAATTATTAGGGATGGACACGAGCCACTTATTAACTTCTTCAGATTTTAAAGGTCACACAGTTCATTAAATGCAAAATTTCACACATTAAATGACATCGGAATATTTAAAAAAAATATCGTTGGGAAGGCAACATAATATTCTACATTTTTTACTGCAAGTCGAAATTCACATGCATATATGCGTTTCAAGGGCTTCTATCTAGCACATGAGTAAAAAATCAGGTTTTCATCGCCAAATTTGGCCAAAAAGTGTTACCCACCTTCATGGAATCATCCATATACTATTTGACACATATTATTCATGCAACAAAGGTCCAAACGTCTCGTGTACATGCTTGTTGGCTGAATAAAAAACAGACCAGCATTAAAAATAGACCAACAATAAAGAAAAATATGACATAAGAGTTATTTAACACTAAGATGGATGGTATTCATTAAATAATATAGGTGGCAACAAGCACAGAGAAAAATTCAATGCTAGTTGCGCTCTTTCCAACGTTTAATCTTCCATTTGTTGCTTTTCTTATATTTTGACAGCCAACAAGCACAAAATAACTCTGGCAAATCTCTATTGTCACTACAATTTGGAAATTACTGGATTAGGTTCGAGTTGTTTTCTAATCTAGGGTTTTTATAATAAAAAACAAGAAGAAAACAATATTGATTGCTACTATATAAAATAAATAATGAAAGCTGACGGCTCTATTCAATCGCAAAGTGTGATTCAACTTACATATACCACCTAAGACTAGGCCTTCAACCAGCAACTAACAAATGTTGTTTATGCCATGACAGCACTCACCCTGCTCACCGTGATAGATCAATAGATAATTTTTTTGTTGCCTTCTTAAACTCTACAATAATAAAATGCAAATGACCATAAAAATATTAATAAACATGTGTTTATCTCTCTGTAAAACTGTCATAGTTAGTCACTCAGATACAAGTGAAATTCCGTTAACAAGAGCACACACGAGCCACCATTATTGGAGCGAAGCTATATAATAAAAGAGCGAAGCTATATAATAAAAAACCTGAAAGAAGAAATCCATAACATTTGGCAATCCCGGGGCTAGGCGTTTGTGATTCAATATTAGAAATCCATAACATTTGGAAGTCCCGGGGCTAGGCGTCTATGATTCAATATCAGAAATCCATAACATTTGGTAGTCCAGGGGCTAGACGTATGTGATTCAATATCTGTTCGATTTCAAAGTTTAGAATGGGTTGGTTTTAAGTTAACCAACTCAAAACTCATCAAATATGTACCGATGGAGTCTATTTTCCTAATGGGTAGGCTATTCCATCATTTTGCAGAGCTTAGCACACCATGAATACGCTTTCTCTAAGGTGATTTGTAGTTTTCTCATCAATTTGTGTAGTTACATCAATTCACTCTAAATTTGTAGTGACGTTATTTATGATTTTGCAGTGGGTTTATTATCCTTCATTCTCCACAAACATAGTGACTAATTACATCTATGTATTTTTAACAAATTTATAGGTTTGAAGTAGATCTGTTAAAGAAATCCACCATGAGTTTGCCTCCGGAGCAATCCCAGGTGAGTTGAGCTACGAAGTTTGGCATTCAACAAATTTATAGGTTTGAAGTAGATATGTTAAAGAAAGTCACCATGAGTTTGCCTTAGGAGCAATCCCAAATGAGCTAAGCTACGAAGTTTGGCATTCATGAGGACGCAGCCCTGTCAGAAAGGGCATTCTCGCTTATATGTATATGATAATTTGATAATTGGTCACCGTGGCAGAGCTTCAATCGAAATAGTGATTCTTTGTCTAGGTTTGCTTATCCAACCCTCAAGTTTAAGGCATATCATTAGGTTTGACCTCTTATGCTTGTCATGACTAAGGGCAGCAGCCGACATCCACCAGTGCGAAGCTACTCCAAGAGAAACGATAGAAGCTTCTTCCTCGACCAACTATCTTCCTCGACCAAGAGATTAAGGCGTTAAATTCGGGTTGAGCCGTTAAATTCAGGTTAAAACCAGAGTCAAGAGTTTGACAACACGAGGAATCTCCTGATAGGCCATCGACAGATAACGAAGCCTACAAAGAGGAACATCCCCTTAAATAACACCTTCGATGTAATTAATACTCTAGAGAAATAAAATATGGAAGAATTCGGTCACCAATCCTTGGCTTTGACCACCAATCCGTGACTTTTGGTCACAAATGCCTAACTTTGACCACCAATTCGTGACTTTGGATTTGTATACATGTTAAATTGCTTCAAGAATGTTTTTTCATTGCTCAACTTGGAAGTGACGAGGATGCTCTTTGGAGCTTTGAAAAATGTCAAAGCATAAATTTTAAACGAGGAAAAGAGTAAAATGGGAAAAAAGTTATTCTTCCTCAATTAATTTATTTTTTAATTAAATTAAATTATAATTAAAAAAAAAACACTTAAAAGTAATTTTAAATTTATTTTTATTTTAATAAAATTTATAATATTAAAATAAATATTATATACTTATATATAATAATAAATAATAAATATTATAAAAATTATAAAAAAAATCTTAACAACCAACACTAACCTAAGCAACAACGAAAAAACAATCCTAACAAATGATTTCCACCAAACCAAAGAGAGTACTTACCATAAACATTTCCACCAAACCAAAAAGAGTTACCTAGCATAAACATGATTTACCTCCATGATATAATAAGATTAATATTAAAACTCAAAAATAAAAATAAAATACGGAAAAATTTGGCCACCAATTCCTGACTTTGATCACCCATTCGTGACTTTGGATTTGTATATATGTTAAATTGCTTCTAGAATGTTTTTTCAATGCTGAACTGCCCTAGGTACAACTTGCAAGTGACGAGGGTGGTGTTTGGTGTGCTTAAAAATGTGAGAATGATAAAGTTAGAACGAGGTAAAGAGTAAATTAATTATTGTTTTTAATTAATTTTTAAATAGATTAAAAGAAAAGAAAAGTAAGAGAAATGAGGTAAAGAGTAAATTAATTAATTATTTTAATTATTTTTCAAATAAATTAAAAAGAAAAAGTAATTATGATAATGATAATGATTTAACTTTTATTTAAGCCAATTTTGCTATATCTAATTTTAAGAAAGGTATTATTTGGTTTGTTTTATAATTTTATTTCTATGCTCAAAAGGTTTGGCTAGAAGCCTTTTTAACTTATTATAGGTTTGGCAAGTTAGGAGGTTCAAAATGTTTGTATGATAGTAAATACTACTTCTTAACTCTTAACAGCAGCCTTCGATTGAGCATCCTGCTCCATCTTTTTGGTGTTTCCACTATTTTTTTGGGATGGCTTATTCAGCCTGTCGACTCGTTTGGCCTATTATGCTTCAAGCTTCTAGTTGCTGTTGGCATTTCCACTGTTCTTTTTTGGGGTGGCTTATTCAGCCTGTCAACTCGTTTGGACTATTCTGCTTCGAGCTTTTGGTTGTTGTTTTTACATTTGTCAACAGGCTGTTTTTTGTAAGTAGTTTTATTGGGTCTCTGTTTGACTACACCTGACTATTGCGAACTTCTCCCGAAGTTGAGACCAATTCCATGTACACTTTTACAATCGTTTTATATAATAGAATGTTGTGTTTTTTTTGTTAAAAAAAAAGGTTTGACAAGTTAGAAGGTTAGAAATGTTTGCATTATAGCAAATATTACGAAACTAAGATCTAATGTGGATGTAAGCAGGGCACTATAAGAGAGTCATTTTCATCCTCAACCCTCATAGAACCACAAAGATGGAAAACACTTTCCACCAACAATGTTTTAGGAATAGACTATGGACTTGTTTAACTATGGAGCTGATGAGAGTTTATTAATTTGAACTAGTTAATACCTAGAGATGTTTATGATCTTCCATGTTAGAGCTAATGATTACCTCTTTAAAGTATTTTAATTTATTTTTAATCTCTAAATTTTTATAACAACTCTAAAAATA
>LPNX011075860.1:2675797-2709820 GCA_001517045.1 Pseudotsuga menziesii | reverse complement strand
GTATTTCAAATTTAAAGCAATTTCATTGGCTAACACATGATGACATGGAATTTGAATCAAAGTTAAAAGGCCCATTTTGAGTTGAAATTTCCTCTAATGTGAACTAGATCGTGACCAGTGGAGGGGCGAGATCTATCTTTGGCCACAATGCATGTGTTTAGGCCATGTCATTAAATGTTCCTAGTTGCGCTAACAACTCACATCCACGGTTATGACATTAAAAACTTTCATACAAGCCATTAAAACCTTCAATTGTTGGCATCCACTTATTTTCCCTCCAACATATAATTATATCAGACTTTATACATTAAGCTTATATGACGCTCGTGATGTGTAAAGCACACGGGCTAGGGCCTCAAAACCGTAGTCTAAGGCTTATTCCTATTACAAATCTCACAACAACCTTTTAACAAATACCATCAAGCCTTTAAACATTTTGTAACCACCCTTGCCAACGAGAAATCATAAGAGGGGTAGGTTCAACACAGGTTAAACTACTAATGGTAGTTGGGACTAAGGCTTAGGTTTAGGATTATGTCCTAAGTAACCAACCCTTACAATAATAAACTCAAAAGACTTAAACATCACCTTGGCGAGGCTGCGACCAAGTCGTCACTACAAATGGAGACCATGCCAAATGAAAGATTCAACCTGCCATTCAACCATTAACATGTCAAGTTAAGCTTATCCATGCATGTGAACCAAAATATGTAATGACCAATATAAATGTACCACGATTAATAGATACATGTTACGACAAGGATGAATAATAAATAGTAAAGCAAATTTATTTACTATGGAAATTATGAGTTTGTGACAGCAGCCCCAAATTTTAAACTAGCACACCCATATAGTTTGCAGTTGGATTATGCCTATAGGTATCAAATGGTTGAGAGATAGCGATCGAATGGAAGTCAATTTGGAAATTTTTTTATTTCTTCTTATTCTTCTACTTAAACGAGTTCAGCTATGAGTTACGGATGCCTAGAATTTTTTTAATTCTTCTTATTCTTCTACTTAAACGGGTTCAACTATGAGTTACGGATGCCTAGAATTTTTTTAATTCTTCTTATTCTTCTACTTAAACGGGTTCAACTATGAGTTACGGATGCCTAGAATTTTTTTAGTTTTTTTAATTTTTTTAATTAGAATTTTTTTAATTCTACTTAAATGGGTTCAACTATGAGTTATGGATACCTAGTGGACATTCTTCATGTTATCCATTTATCAACTATTCCTTTTATATATATATATATATATATATTTTCAAGAGAAAAAAGCGTAATTTCATTCATCTGTTGAGATCAAAATTACATTCTGTAGATTCACTCTGTCAGTGAATTTTCCAAGACCTATAAACATAGGTTCCATTGATGAGACTTTTACGTCTGCTTTCAATATGCAAAAATTAGAACAACTCTGTCTTCCTCAAGTAAAACATTCTGTCCCACCGGACTTACCATGCTGTTACATCTTTATACAATATAGCAAAATAGAAGCATAAATATCATACTAACGCTAGTATTCGGTGTGCATACAAAATTAATATAACTGTCAAAGCTCAGTCTATAAACGGCCTGTGGTAAAACTCATAGCTCTGCTGGTCCCTTTCTTCACGAACTTTCCAAGTGCCAAAGTCCATGCGCAGCCCTTCTTTGGATGCCTGGTCCGCTTTTTTGTTATTTTCCCTGTATACATGCCGGCATGAGAAAGCATCAAATGATTGAATGACAGTCTGTATAGAAGAAAGTATATTGGCAAGTCTAACATTTCTGCAATCTTGAAATTTCATGGTCCAGTTGATAACATTCAATGAATCCCCATGAACAGACAGCCTGTTAATACCCTTCTCGAGGGCAAAGATGAGAAGTAGTTTTAAGCTCATGAGTTCTGCATAATTATTCGAGCCCAATCCCAGGCCCATGGTAAGGGAAAATAAATGTGTATCAGACAAATATAATA
Source organism: Pseudotsuga menziesii (assembly GCA_001517045.1). NCBI lineage: Eukaryota > Viridiplantae > Streptophyta > Pinopsida > Pinales > Pinaceae > Pseudotsuga > Pseudotsuga menziesii. The sequence goes on along the minus strand of LPNX011075860.1, from coordinate 2,707,858 downwards.
TAGCCCCCCCTCCACACAGCTCGTTTTGAGCTGCTCCATCAAAAAAACCCCAAGGGTGGGTTTTATCCAAGTCAAATTCCAAGTTCCTTCTCTATTCGGCAGCTCTGATATACTCAGGGAGTGCTTTGTATAAGCCCACAGATTGTGCACTGGTTAATTCTGGGCTACTAACTTTGTCCTGGAAGATAGACCCATTCCTAGCCAACCAGATCCCCCAGATAATTAACAACAGTAAGGTTTTTAACTTGGAGTGTGAAAAGGATCTCCACCAATTTTCCCACACGCTGTTCACTGAATTTCCTTCCCATCTATGGTTCAATCTGACCTGACTCATACATTCTTTCCAAACAGTGACCGTGAAAGAACACGTAATGAAAAGATGTGTAATCGTTTCCAACTCCTTTTTGCACAAAACACACCATCCCGGACCCTGGAAACTTCTCCTCTGTAAGATGTCCCAGGTCGGTGCCCTGTTTTCTAGCACACACCACATGAACAGTCTAGTTTTTGAAGGGCACTTTAACTTCCATAAATATTTCCACCACCAAACCTCCTCCCTACCCCCAGCCTCAGCACTTAAAATCAGATAGCCCGCCTTTGGGGTATACACCCCACCCGGGTCCAATTCCCAAATTAAGTCATCCTCCTGCTCTGAGAGCTGAATGTGTGACAATTGAAGACCTCTGATATAGTTTTCATAGAAGAACGTTTCTTGATCCCCCAATCCCAACAGTTCTGCACTTTTCCAGTGTCAGATCCAAGGATCCTCCGGTCTCTCTTCAGCCAGCTAATTTAAGGTGAAGATACCCCTTAAAGCAAGAGCATTGATAACTTCCACAGGAAGAACATGCTGTTGTTCACTCCCCATCCAAGGATCCCTTCCCACTTGTAGCTTCTCTCCATTTCCAACATCCCAAGTCAGATTTGATTGGATTAAAGAGAAGGATTTCACCACAGCCTTCCAGATAACCGACCCCCCTGTATGTGTCTCCCTAGGCCTCCTAATCCATTCCTCAATGCTCTCATGAGGAAAATATTTATGTTTGATAACACGAGTCCATAAACTTGTTGTTTTGATCAGTCTCCACCCTCCTTTTGCTGCCAGTGCTTGAGCAAACAAAAAAATGTTTTTAAGACCCCATCCCCCCAGCCCCTTTGGGACCGCTATTCTTTTCCAGCTGACCCAGGGGGTCATCTGTCCTTCCTTTTTACCGCTCCATAAAAATCTGAAACAGCTCCTTCTAATTTGTTCAAGAATCCCTTTTGGGATCCATGAAAGAGACATCCAATAAACTGGTATGGCTTCTAAAACAGCCTTGACCAGCACCAGCCTCCCAGCTCTTGACAACAACCTAAAGCTCCAAACCTATAATCTTTTCTCCACCTTTCCAATCAGCCAGCTCCAGTCCTTTTTCCAGTAAAAATTAGCTTTTAAAGAGAATCCTGGATATTTTAAACCCACATCGAGACCAGAGATGGTAAATGGGAAGTATTCTAAGAGTTCAAGCTCTTCTTCCGGGCGTAGCAGATGTGTAGTAATTGTAGACTTTCCCACATTTATATCCATCCCTGTTGCTTTTGAAAAGAGATCCAGTATCTCCTTCAGGACCCAAGTATCCCTTCTATCCCCAGAGCAGAAGATCAAAACATCATCCACAAAAAGAAGATGGGTGATAGCTAGCTGATCACCAATACAAATGCCAGAGAAATGACCCAGCCTCTTAGCCTCATATAAAGCCCTACTTAAACCTTCTGCCACCAACAAAAAAAGTAAAGGGGATAGAGGACACCCTTGTCGCAGACCCCTCTCAGCATGGAAAAAAGGAGAGGCTACCCCATTTATTAGAACAACAAAAGAGACAGTAGTTATACAAGACATGATCCATCTAATGAAGTTTAATCCAAACCCCAGATGAGTTAGTAACAGTTGGAGATAAATCTAACTTACCTTATCATATGCCTTTGAAAGATCAATTTTCAGAATAGCCCCTTTGATACTCCTACTCTTCAAGCTGTGCAAAACTTCCTGTGCCACCCCGATGGCCTCATGAATCTGTCGGCCTTCCAAAAAACCAAATTGTTCAGCTGAAATATTCTCAGATAAAATAGATTTTAATCTACGTGCAATAACCTTCGATACAATCTTATAGATACAATTGCATAAGGAGATAGGTCTGAATTCATTGAGAGACACTGGATTGTCCGTCTTTGGGATCAGGGCTATGAAGGTGGCATTGAAACTAGCTGGAATTCTTCCCGAGATTCGGGAGTCCTCAACCACCCGTAGCAGATCCAAGCCCAATATCTCATAAAAACCCTGAAAGAATTCAATTGTCCACCCATCCGGCCCTGGGCTCTTATCTTTTTGAAAGCTGCCCAGTACTTCCTTTAATTCTTCTTCGTCCACAGGTCTCATCAACCTCCTATTGTCCTCCTCCTCTGCAAACCTCGGAAACATCTGAGCAACCCTAATAACTTCTGCAATGGAAGCCTGAGCAGGTGCCCGAAACAAATTTTCAAAGTGATTCACCCCACAACTAGCTTTTCCATCAAAATCAAAATGCTCTAGTCCTGCTTCATCTTTCAGACACCATATAGTATTAACAGTTTTCCTGCCCCTAGCATATGCATGGAAGAATTTGGTATTTTCATCACCACATTCTAGCCAGATCGCACGGCTCTTGAGTCTCCAGGCTTCCTCCCTATCCAGTAAAATAGAATTCCTTCTGTCTTCCAGCAAAACCAGGGCTTCTTTTGATTCCAAAGTCAAGAAGCCCCCCCTACCCCTTCGTAAATCTGAAGAAGTTCAGCTTCAACTTGCTTTAATTCAGCATCCTCTCTCACTCTTTTGGCTTTAGCCCAGGCTTTGACCTCCCCTTTTAGTCTTTTAATATTCTCTGCAAATTGAAAAGCAGCTGATCGGTCAAGAGTCTCATCAAAAATCCTCCAGTGAGCCAGGAAAAGATTTTTGAAAGATTCATCAAGAAGCCAGGTTTTATTAAACTTCAAAGGACTAGGCGGATTGATTGGCCCTTTTTTGATCTCAAAGAAGATAGGGAAATGATCAGAGTTACCTCCACTTCCAACCCATTTCCTAACTAGAAAGAACCTGTCCACCAGCTGCTTTGCCACCAGAAACCTGTCCAGCCTTTTCGCCACCCTAGCTTCTCCTCCCCTGTTATTCCGCCAAGTAGGCTTCAACTTAATAGGCTCAATATCCAATAGATTATTTTCAACCAACCTTTGGAGGAAAAACCCTGGTTGTGGATCTGCTTGAGCGTGAGGGCCCCAAATTTCAGTCTGACCCAGCGAAAAGTTTAAATCCCCTCCCACTACAACCGAATCTCCTCTAAGGAGAGGATCTTGAAGCAGTGCGTCCCAGAAGGGAGCTCGGTTCAAATAGGGCCCATAAACATTAATCACAGATAAAATAGTGCCCAAATCAGCAGATAAGAGCTCGACTCCCAGAACAGAGTCCCTCCCCCAAGAATTCATCAGCTTCGCCTCACTTAACTTCCATCCCACAGCCAAGCCCCCAGAACGACCCCAAACATCCAGAGTCACAAAAGACCATCCAGCCATCCAACTCTCCAGTCTTTTCTTAATGATATCTCCTAAACCTAAGGTCTCTTGAAGCAGAATCACATCAGGGTGTTCAAGAGTAAGCACCCTTTTGAAGGCTGATTTCTTTTTGGGTCCAGCCAGCCCCCGACAATTGAAAGACATAATCTTCATTTCCTAACATGCCTCTGGGCATTCACCACTCTAAGTGCCCTCTCAATAGAGAGTTGTTTCCCCTCCCGCGGGTCATTCTTGGCCCTCGACTGTGCCTTTGATAAATGTGAAATTCTGCCCCTACCCTTCTACACCAGCTGCTGGTCTTTCCCTAGGCCCCCCTGACTTTTTCAAGCAAGAACAAAGGAAGTACCCAAATTCTGAAGTCTCAGGAGATGAAAAACCCAAAACCTCAACCCCCCTCCCAGGATCCGGTTCAAGGGTCAATGAAGGGTCCGTCGACAAGGGGGAAATTTCAGTGGAAGGTTCAATAAAGGATTCAACAGGGACACCCACCAAATCTGAGGAAACCCTAGCCCGGTCATCCTTCGAGGTTACTAAACCTTCATCAGAAAGGCCCGATAAGGACAGGTTTTTGAGCCCCTCCACCCAATCATGTCCAACCAAAGTGCACTGATTTAATAACAAATTTATAGAGGGAGAAAGGGAAAAAGTAGAAATACCCAGGATAGGAGGCCCCGGAGTAACATCAGCTTCCACTAGTTCAGTGAGTGCAACCACATATGTTGGAGCAGGAGGGCTGACAGCACGAACAACAGGTTCTCCCTCTGAGTCTAGACTTGTCGGATCTGAGTCCTCTGAAAACTTCTCACAACCTGAGCCCTCTGTCACCAGCATAGGTTCCATAGATGCCAAGTCAATAGGATCCCCATCGGAGGCCACCTTATGAACTTTTCTCTTCCCACTGTTTAAGGTACGTAATGGGAGGCGACACTCCGAAACTGGATGTCCATAAGCATGACATCTCCTGCACCTGAAGGGCACATTTTCATAATCTAGTGGCTGAGTGATGATATCCGGCCCCCAATCCAGGTCAATGGTTTCAGAAAGACCCTCTCGAATGTTCACCTCCACCAGAATACGGGCCACTTGTTTATAATGGGTCACCAAGTATGATAAATCCGCTTCCAGAAACTTTCCCAAAATATCACCAAGCTTTCGGAAATGTATAGGATCCTAGAAATGAAGGGGCAAGCCTGGGAGCCGAACCCAGATGGGAATCCTATCGACTCTCTCCCGGCTAGCATCAAAGAGAGGATGCCAAGGCTTCAGCAGAACTGGCGAATGATTCAAATGCCAATTTTTATTCAGGATTAATCTCAAATCGTCCTCTGAGTTGACCACCACAGCAAACCATCCTCGGAGTAACATATCCACCTCCGGAACATAACCCAGAATCTCTCTCCAGTTTTCATCTACCCAATCCACCACCGTTTTGTGAGCAAAGTTCCTGCCCATGACCCTGCCCACCAGCGTCCTCTGCGACATCACTAAAACCCTATCCCATTCAATATCTTCACCCACAGCATAGCTACCCACAGCTCTTGATTTTACCCAGCTCCTCTTGCGCCTCTTAGATGTGCCCTTTAAGTTCTCCACTGCCCCTTTCGAGGCCTCTGCAACCCCCTTCGGCAACCCATCAGCGGAGTTAGGACTTGCACATCCCCGGTGTTCTGATACTACCAGCGGACCCCTCCAGTTCCCTGCGAATCCACCGCCCCCCTCTCCACATGCTTGTTCCACCTGCCTAGCCACCCCTGCTGCCGCTACACCGTCAAAACCTTCCAGAACTTCAAAACCCTCCTCCAAACCCGGCACCGGAAACCCTAAATTCCGGGAGAAAAAGGCCCCAGCTTCCCTCCAACTCGAACTGCCCAGCAAATCAACCTTCGGCCCATTGAAACCCTCAGATTCATCCGGTGATAGACGATGAGGTGAAAAGGAGAGAAAATCCGAAGGTGAAAAGTCAGAAACCGGTCTCTCCAGTCCAAAACCGGCCGATCCAGTTCCTTCTGGTCCCAGCCTCGGGAAATCCTCCAAGATCTCCCTCAAACCTCCAGCTGGCACACCCCACACATCCTGAGCCTCCAGGTGGTCACTGGAGTAATAAACCAACTCCAAGTCTTCCATCACAACCATAGTAACCAAAATTAAGCAAATCCTGACAAAAAACCGTTCTGCAGCAAACCCAAGCCTTTAGCATTCAGAAAACCCTACCACATAGAGCACGATACAAAAACCCAGATAAACCACCGTGAAAGGGAAGGAGTCCTGCAGAAGTTTCGATGCGGTCATGATGATGGGGACAGGGGTGGTACGGTCAAAGAGACCCACCCCCCTGTCATCCCTGTACGATCTGTTCAGCGGCACACCTCCTCCATCGCTGATGCCCTACCTCCGTCAACACACATTCCTCATCTCTGATAAACCGTCAAGATCCATTAAGTCAGAAGAGTTATTAGTATTGTATTGATTCTACTGTACACATCTACTCTAGGCCATGTTAGAAATTGCCATAGTCTATTTAGACATCATTTTAGAACCATATATATATATATATATATATATATATATATTGAGGCATTGTTATCTTATTTACTATGAATTATTGGTTATTTATTCATTTAAAATTTTAAACCATTACCATAAATCTATCTTAATTGTACACTTGTCTCATCCTCATTCATAAAAAAATTAAAAAATAGACTATGTAAAAAAAACCTATCAAAATATATATATAATCAATATTAAATAAATTCTTTTATAATATATAAGATGCATATGTCTGCCAATATGCATTGCACAATAGAAAATTGTGTGCCATTGAGATATCCCTAAAGATTACTTGATAATCTAAATAAATATATATATATATATATTAAATAAAATTGTGTGCCATTGAGATATCCCTAAAGATTACTTGATAATTATCCTTTTGTTCATAAGATGCCAGTGATCTACACCAACCTTAATCATCAATACCCATCAGTATCAGTTCCACATACGCTGAACTATAGTATTTCATCATAAATGATCCGACCTGGTCTTTTTCAAAAATCGCAATCACACCGATCGAAATTATCTACGAAAAAACCTATCAAGGGAACCGATAAGGGAGTTGAAGTGAGCAAACTTGGTACCTTGCTGATTAGGTCAGGCTTACCGCTATCACCGCCTCGCCTCGTCTCGTACTGTTCATCCCCCCTGCTGCCTGCCTTTTCACTAACTCCGAACTGCTCTTCTGAGATCAAATCAATAAAGTATTCAAAGAAGGGATGAAAATGGCGTAATTGCGGGACGTTGTTTTCAAAGAAGGGATGTTGAATTGAGAGTCAATTAGTTTGCACATGTGAATTTGGAAACCAAGGGCTATTCTAGTGGGCTGGCTCATAGCTTTATTTTCAGATTAAATGATTTTGGTATAATTATGACAATGGCTGTTGCAGGGAAACAATATATGTTTTGTACTAAGGAAATGGCAGCCTCTTCTTCAGCTTCAGGTCCAGGTTCAAGCTCAAGCTCATCTCCATGTGCTGCTTGTAAATCCTTGAGGAGGAAGTGCACAGCAGAGTGCATTTTTGCACCATATTTTCCGCCCGAGCAACCCCACAAGTTTGCAAGCGTTCACAAGGTTTTTGGGGCAAGCAACATCAGCAAGCTGCTGAACGAGCTTCCTTCCCAACAGAGAGAAGATGCAGTGAGTTCTTTGGTGTATGAGGCAGAGGCGAGGGTGAAAGATCCTGTATACGGCTGCGTGGGAGCGATCTCAGTTCTGCAAGGTCAGGTGCAACAGTTGCAGAGAGAGCTGGCAGAGGCCCGTGCTGATCTTGCCCGTTATGCAGCCATGGAGATGGGAATGCAGGGAATTCAAGACGTTCCTGTTCATCATTCATCCCACGGGATTCTGGAATTCAGGACAGAACGAATTCTAGATTTAGGCAGACTGCAGGGATCAGGAGAGGCACTGGGAGTGGCGGCAGCAGCAGCAGGAGGCATCTACAATATCACATCCTGTACTTCTCCTCTTCCTCTTCCTTCCCCTAACCATTCTTCTCCAATCTGTAGTACATGTACAGCGAATGCCAGCAGTGGAGGCATCTCTGGCAACGTCAAACACGAATCATCTCCACCATGATTATCAAATCTGGTGAACATGTAGAATGAGGTACTGAAATGATCCCAAAATGTTGCAAATGCTTTAGAACAACAACTATTGGATGGCCTAGGTACCTAATTATAATATAATGGCTGTGATCTGCTATCTCAATATATGCTTCATTGTCGTGTTAGTTTTGTGAAGAGCTGTAACCAGTTTGTTTGTTATAGGTTATTTAATATGGTTTTTTGTTTCAAGTTGCTTGCGATCTAATTAAAAATATACTTGTTACTGTATTAAATGGCTTTCAAACTCAAAAGATTAATCTCATTATTCATATATTTAATATTAATTTTGTGAAATATTGAATAATATGAGTTGATTTTTAATTTTGTGAAATATTGAATAACAATTCTTGATTTTATAAATTAAAATTGTCATTTTATGATTGCAAAGTGTTCGTAAAGCAAAAACATGGAAATCATAAATTTTTTGTTGAGTTATTTTAACTATTTATTATAAAAAACTTGGAAGCTTAACTTACGAGGATGTAAATTGATGATGTAAAGTTTCCATGACCTGTAAGCTAGCATATAAATTACCCCTAATTATGCTTTTGAAGTAACATTTTGGTGTTAATTTCATTTAGAAAGCTGCATAAATTTATGGCCATATAATCACGTATACAACTATAAATTTGAATGGAAAGAGAATTAGCTTCTGCTTAATTCATTACCTAACCATATACTGAAATTTGAATGGAAAGAGAATTAGCTTCTGCTTAATTCATTACCTAACCATATATGGCTGACTGATCTAGAAAAAACCTTTCACGTCTTAATTGAGAACACTGAAATTTAAGAGGTCAAATTGTCACAAGAGAATATGTTTTAAAGTTTTTTTTTAAAAAGAAGAAAAAGCAACTTTGTCCACGATTTAATAGTTTTTACATTAAGCTTATTTCACAAGTCCCTCAATGCAAGAGCAAGAGAGTTGTATATCCAATCTTATAGATTGTAATTTTAATTTTATTAGAATAATTCCCTTAAAATATTTAAACACTTAGGAGTTAGTTGAAATTAATTTTTTATAATAAATTTGTTAGGAAGAGTGTGATTTTTTAGTATGTATTTGTAAATATCTAATTCAATGGTCACGATATGTTCTAAACATAGAGTGATCCGACGGTTTATCTTCTCTTAGATCATAACTACCTTTTATCTGTAGCTTAACACCCAATTGGTCCATGATATCTATTTAAAGAGTATGGAGGGTCATTGTTTAATTGGTCGATTATGAGAAGCTCATTTGTAACTTTTTTTCTTTTGCATAATAAACCGCCTCAAGTAGCTATTTGGTTGGACCCGTGGAGTGTTTTCCTTTCAAGGGTTTAAACCACGTGAAAACATCACTGTGTTGATCTGTGATTTGTTTGTTTGAGTGGCTTCTCTAGGTGTTCGGTATTTTGGAAGTATCTTGTGTACTCGAACATGGTATCAGAATGTGCTTCTTTAGTATGCATTTGTAAATATCTAATCCAACTGTCACGATAAGTTATAGACAGAGAGTGATCTGATGGTTCGTATTCTCTTAGATCATAACAACATTTGATCTGTGGTTTAACTGTAACATCCCCCTACTACGTGACCACAAAACGCAAAGTGTAAGTAAAAGGCACTGTAAGTACTAATCCTAGCTTCATCAAATTGTGGATAAAATTGATAATGTTAGGAGGATGAAAGCTTTGAACGACTAAAGCCATGATTGGGGACAAATCCACTAGGGGAAAAGGTGAAAGATGAGGGAAACCTTGGGGATCCAATAAAGACAAATGGTGCCATTTGGTTTCAATAAAGAAGGCGGTTTCAAACCCTCATTTTGGACTTAAGAGTCATTAATAGAAATTACACACTCGTCAATTCCCTACATACTTAAAATTGTGATCTACCTTATAATTAAGATGATTTCTTTTATTGTGGACATATGAGCCTAGGGATCGAATATAAAGAGATTATCACATAAACCTACCCTAAGAGTAACTATGACAAATGGAATTTGTTGATATTATATATGCAAAGAAATCATAAAAGATGTTTAGGAAAAATAAAAATCTCCACTAGGAAGAGTTACTTCCATCTCACACTGATCAAAAGTATGGAAAGGAAGAAGACAAATATTATTACATATATAAAGCGTTATATGTAATATAGTGAAAGAACCTTTATATATATATATATATATGGTTATATCAAGAACCTTGATATATATATATATATATATATATAGGTTATTACATATATACATAGAACATAGAGGAAGAACTTTAAATATATGTATATATATATATATATTGAAGAGGAATATCAATATTATACGTATACATATTGATTTATATTAATCTTTGAACTTGGAGGTGCGATTTCTCCTTGGAGAGAATCGTGGGATTTGTTCCCCTCTTTGGAAAGTTTGATGTAACTTCTCTCGCCATGTGTCCCTTTGCAAGAAACGTGTAGGAAACCTTTCAGCCTTTTGTCCCTTTGGAGATCCAAAGGGGTTTTGTTTTTTAAGATGGACGTTTCTATCGAAAAGGGGCAGCGCAGTAGGAGTTTGGGCGTCCATGAGTTTGGTGGACGATTGTTGTTTGCAATCAATTTGATAAAGGGATGAAAGGATCGAGAGGACGGTTGACGATCTTCCTCTGTGCATTGACTGTGTTTTGATTTAGCAACATTCAATATTATGTATACTCGGATCTAAATGGTAGCTTGATGCTTGAATCTGATTGCATGACTGCATTTTGATGTAGCAACGTTCAAAGGTATACATACTCGGATATAAATGAAAGCCTGAGGTTAGATCCAAACGTTTAACCTCTGCATATTTACTTATGTATTTATTGCATGCTTTTTGAGTAACAGATCTAAATCGTGATCCATTTTTTTCTTATTAACCTCCACAGTCGGCTATATATTTATGTATGGATGCGTTCAGTTGTAAACTCTACCTAAGCTTCTTCATTCTAGATCTGAATTGTGGTATAGACTCTTGAGTTTAACCTCCACAGTCAAAGATAGGTATATGTCTGCGTTAGTGTGTAAACTCTGTAAAAGCCATTAGATGAGCTTGTGTTTTATTTTGCTGTGTATTTAAGGTAAAGAGCCCGATCCATTGTTTGTGGAAACGTTGTGGATTTGCAATATAGAACCAGATCCATTCTGTAAGATCCTCTGTGTTTTGTTGAAAACATTGTGTAATTGAATTGAAGCGTCAAATCCATACCTTGTGGGATACTCTCCAATTGTTTGAACTTGCTGCGATTTACATTTAAGTTTCGTTTTTTGTTCTAAACACTGATATCACCTGCAGATCTATGTATTGGATCTAAACCCCTTTATACCTGCCTTCGATTAGATCTAAACTCTGACTCGTCCATGCGATTTTCATTTAGATATAGGTAATGATCTAATCTCTGATTTGTGCCTGTGTTATTATCAGTTCTGAGCATGAATTTATTGCCTATGATTTGATAACTCTGAGTATGTGTTTGTTGAATTCTGAGCATGAATTTACTGCCTACGATTTGATAACTCTGAGTATGTGTTTGTTGAATTCTGACCATGAATTTACTGCCTACAATTTGATAACTCCGAGTATGTGTTTGTTGAATTCTGAGCATGAATTTTACTCCCTGCGATTTGATAACTTTGAGTATGTGTTTATGGAATTATGAACATGAATCTACTGCCTGTGATTTGATAAAACTTTGATCATGTATTGTTGCCTGCGATTTGATCTAAACTCTGATACGTGCCTGCGTTTTATTATTTCGGAGCTAATCTCTGAACATTTCCTGTATGTTGATCAGAAATTAGAACGGTAGTTCCTTGACTGCATTTTAAAGTTTATCGTTAGATCTGAAGTGTTAATATTTTTGCAAAATGGAGGAGTTTCAATGTCGTGTAAATATCTTTGCAAATAGTCGAGTTTTCAATGCCGCATTAATATTCAAATTATAAATATGTATATAACCTGGTGTCAGCGAGAGTAGTTTATTGATTTTAATTATAGTACTCATTAATTGGAAAAAAGTTTCATACAATACAATAAACATGGAAGGAAACGATAATCAATAGTAGAATATTAGAGAGAGGTCATATATATATATATATATATACTAGTTAAGGGAAGGTCCTTATCTTAATATATGATTATCCTAAGAGATATTTTATGAGAATTCCCTCTTGAATGTAATAGGTAACTTATAAATACCTTTTGGTATAAGTAAATGGTAGGGAAAGGTTGTTATAATAATGGTGGATACAATGCTTGCTAATGCACTATGGAATTTCAGGTAGTTTGTTGTATACATTCAATCAAGAAATATTGTTAACGTGCCCTTTTGTTTATGGACAAAACATGATGAGGGTTTAGTTATGATTAATGGTTCAAAATTTCAAATGTTATGTTCATAGACAAGGTATCCCATGGGTTATTAATTTGAAACTTGGAGAATGTATGTTTATAACATTTTCTTAGTGGATTCGTCGCCCAGATCGGGGGTGGCTTTAGACAGACAGACATACGTCAAATGAAGCCTATGGTTGGGAGGAAATTCATAGGGAAGCTTTCAGTCGCACAAGTTCTTTTCACATTTTGTGGTATCCGTAATAGTTAAACTTATCTATGGAATATTTTATAATGTTATTAGGTGGTTTATACTGCTAGAGAAATACTTTGATTTATGATGCTATTATGTACATTGAACTAACATGAATTTCAAAGTGGGGCTGCAGAGGATGTGTTCCAATGATGGAAAGGCATTAGACTAACCATCAGACGACAAATATAGTAAAATCAGTTTGTATATGTACATGTTTTATGAGTTAGTTCTTTATCACCTAAAGTAAATCTAACCTTGTTGTTTGTGCCTCAGCTAACTCAAGAGACTCATACCTCATCTCTGACGGTTGCGCCTGAGAGATCAAATACAAAATATGGTATCTTGTTACCAAGGGTGTTAACCATAATTAAAGGATAGGGTTAATGTGTAATCGTTATTTCATTCAAAGGATCGGCATGTGACTAATGTATCGATTGTGCCTTCTTATAGTATTCAATAAGATTTGCTTATGTGGGTTAGCATTAGAGTGATGGTATTCTGTAGGTTCTTAACCTTTGAATAATGGTTATGGTTAAGTAATCAAAGAGATTAATTTAATTGGTGTGATTAAATGTTTTAAAAAGAAGAAATTTTATACTGTGCATCCCAAGAATCTATTCAGGTATTTGGGGTTTGTTACATATGGTATCAGAGCTCAAGTTACAACACTTGGACCTATATGGGTTGAAAATAAATAAGGTACAAGTTGTATGAACTAACAATTGGGTGGTTAGTATTAATAGAAAGCAATAAGGTAGATATCGGGGAAGACTTTCCCTCTCATGCTTCGAGTTATTCATATTCTAAGGGATGAATGGTAAGTATTATGTAATCCTTGTTTTCCCACTAATGTGGAGATAAATATGACAATTTGAATGTATATTTAAGCAATTTCCACTAGAAAAAAAATCATTATTTATTATATACCTTTCTCCTTGTCATGATGAATGCACAGTAATATCGGAATTCATATAGTGGGAGATGCAATGATGAAGATGAACTAACCTTGTAGTTTTTGTGTTAGAGGAAGCAAATGATGGGTGCAAAGTTTCTTCGAGAAACCTATGGACGGATGAGGATTATGCTCAATCTAGAGTGACAAGTTGGTAATCTTAAACGAGATAAGTACCATTTTTGGGTTTTGAGTATAACATGATTCCTATAAAAATAAATTTGGTTAGCATTATCAAAAAGGACCTTAGAATATTGTTAAACGCATAGTGCATAGATTCATTACAATACAATGTTGTGGACTACTAAATAGTATGCTTATCCTTTGGGAACTCGAAATGAATAATTTAGATGCCAATTAAACTAATACAAGGCAAACCCTTAGAAGAAATATCTATTCGTTATACCCATGACAAACTTTGTAAAAGTATTAAGAAAAGAGGACAATCATTCTTCTTTAGTCATATGACCTCTCTCTTGTATCCCAAATATTCATATGATAACCCGTGACAAAATTTGAGTGTCTTATTAAAGGGAAACTATGTGTCATTAGAAAAATGCATTTTGTCATAATGCATGTTTATACATTAGTAGGAAAAGCATTGTATTAATGATGTATATTTACTAGATACATTAAACATTGATTAATAGGATTTGCGGTTACAATTTCAAGTATCCTTAATGTTTTATTAAGTGTCTCCTTAACTTTCAATGCTAAGTGATAACACTTCCATTTTCACATGTGATTGTAGATAAAAGTGTTAATTGAAAACATAGTAAATAATCTTGTTAGAAGCACTCACTATATGCTATAGACAAGCATTGAAAGTTAGGTCAATAAATGTATGACTACTGAATATATTAGTCTGAAAAATAAAATATTAACCCATTTTGATGTATGTTATTGGTAACATATTAATGGTATTGCAAATGTAAGTGAATTGATAGAATATATTTGGAGCTGAAACCACTTATGGGTAAGTGGCGAGTTTAGTCCTATGGACTTGGTATGGGTATGTTACATTATCATCTCATGTATAAGGAGAAAATCATTATTACAAAAAGACATGTACGCAATTGGAAAATGTTTTCTTGATGCCATAAAGATTGCAAAATCTGCAAGTAAAGTAATGAATGTGTAACATAAATAGGCATATCTATGCAAGAACATGTTCATGTTATTTCATATGAAAAATGTTTAATAATATGCAAGTTATTATATAACATGTCAAGACTATGTTGGAAGAATTTGATACATAGAGAGTTTACCTATAATGTTAACAATGTCGAGAGAAGGGTCATGATGTAGTTGAGATAGTATTACCATTAACAAAAATTAATGTGCCTTTGAGCTTATGAAAAGTAAAGGGTGTGAGTTAGGCTTAGTGTAATGAAACAACAATATCAATAATGGATATATGCAGGTAAAAGTAACTAGTACAAAAAAGGTAATCTTGTGACAAGGTAGCTTATATTGACACAATGTGAGTACAACAAGCATTAAGAGTACAAGTATTGTGCATAAAGGAAGAAAATGTTGCGCCTAGATTGTGCTCATACATTTGTAAAACAGGTAAATGTCAATCGTTATGTCACAAGTTTTGGGACTGATTTACCCACATATACAAAACAAAAGATAACATAGAAAGTTTATTGAAATCGGTTAGCGGTGGAAAATCATTAACTGAAATATTGATGTTATACAATTTGATATTATGTACTAACTATTCATGAAGAATTGCAGGTATCAAGGACTTGGTAATGGCAATAACATAGAGATCCATGATGAGAACCAAAGTCCATTGGCTGCAAGCAACCATATGAGATGAGAGATATTTGGTACACGAGTAACTAAACAGAAGAATGTGCAGGAGGTACATGTTTGTACAAGAGGTACATGGTTGTACATGAGGTACATGTTTTTCCCCTTGGCCAGCTAGGAACTAGTATCCATCCTATGGGGATGCCCAAGTGTAAGACAACTGGTTAGAATTCTTTCCGCATACATTCACACCATAAGAGGAGGGTCACGAGATTAGGGGATCCATGGAGAATCTCTAGTTATTATGGTGTCTGAGAAAGGAAACGCTTGAGCTTAGTGAAACACCCTGAATAGCACAGGTAGGAGATACGCCCGAGGAGGGGTATCGTCCTCATGTTGGGTAGCTTGGATTAGTACTCGGAGTACTGTTAGTACCGTGTTTGTTTGGATGGAGGGCATCCAAGAGAAACCAGAAAGGCACTTACAAAGAATAATACTTGTAAAAGGTATATCAGTTGTAAGTAAATTCGTTCCTATGAGGTAATGTGCTTATCTATCGGTAAATAGAATAAATAAGAATATTGGAACCATTGTGAATCATGAAATTAAATAGTGTTGGATTTTGATTTATGCATATGTTGTTGATGTTGATCATAGTAGACATGCAGAGGTATGTTTTATTTTCGGGTTGGTGGCCTAAAACACTCGAAGTAATCCTGTTAATCTAAAGGATTAAGGTGTGTATGGCAAGTCGAGCAAAGAGGATCGTCGCTTGAAGAATTTCCATAAAGAGTGACACTCTAAAGGGATCGAGCAAAACATGTTTTTTTACTTATGCAATATTTTGTTGGCATTAGAAATATGTATGAATATGATGATACTCTAGGTAGACCTTGTGATATCTTGCAGAGAATAGGTTAGAGGACAACAAAATTGAAGGACGTCACAAAGGATGCGGAAGCAAGCAATGAGAACCTAAAGGGGAAATGAAGACAAAGCTTTGACGGACATGTAACACCGAGGACGATGTTAATTCTAAGGGGGAAAGGATGTAGCATCCCCTTACTACGCGACCAGGAAACATGAAGTGTAAGTAAAAGGAACTGTAAGTACTAATCCTAGATTCATCAAATTGTGGATGGAATTGATAATGTTAGGAGGTTGAAAGCTTTGCATGACTAAAATGATGATTGGGGACGAATCCACTAGGGGGAAAGGTGAAAGATGAGGGAAGCCTCGTTGATCCAATAAAGACAAGTGGTGTCATCTTGCTTTCAATAAGGAAGGTGGTTTCAAACCCTCACTTTGAACTTAGAGTCATTGATAGAAATTACACACTCGTTAATTCCCTACATACTTAAAATTGTGATCTAACTTATAATTAAGATTATTTCTTTTGTTGCAGACATATGAGCCTAGGGATCGAGCATGAAGAGATTATCACATAAAACTTACCCTAAGAGTAACTATGACAAATGAAATTTGTTGATATTATATATGCAAAGAAAACATAAAAAATGTTTAGGAGAAATAAAAACCTCCACAAGGAGGAGGTTACTCCCACCTCACAATAATCAAAATTATTGAAAGGAAGAAGACAAATATTATTACATATATAGAGCGTTATATGCAATATAGTGAAAGAACCTTGATATATATATATATATATATATATATTGGTTATTACATATATACAAAGAACATTATACATAATAGTGGAAGAAATTTAAAGATATGTATATATGTATATACATTGAAGAGGAATATCAATATTATCTGTATACATACTGATTTATACATATTAATTTATATTGATTTATATTAACCTTTGAACTTGGAGGTGCGATTTCTCCTTGGAGAGAATCGTGAGATTTGTCCCCCTCTTAGGAAAGTTTGGTGTAACTTCTCCTACCATGTGTCCTTTTGGAATAAATGTGTAGGCATCCTTTCAGCCTTTTGTCCCTTTGGACATCCAAAGGGGTTTTGTTTTTTAAGATGGGTGTTTCTATCGAAAAGGGGTGGCGCAATAGGAGTTTGGATGTCCATGATTTTGGTGGACGATTGTTGTTTGCAATCAATTTGATAAACGGATGAAAGGACCAAGAGGAGGGATAAAGATCTTCCTCTGCACATTGACTGCATTTTGATTTAGCGATGTTCAATGTTAGTAGCATTCAATAGTATGTATACTCAGATCTGAATGGTAGCTTGATGGTTGAATCTGATTGCATGACTAAGTTTTGATTTAGCAACGTTAAATGTTAGCAGCATTCAAAGGTATTTACATATCTAAATGAAATGTTGAGGTTAGATCTGAACATTTAACCTCTACATATTTACTTATGTATTTATTGCATGGGTTCTTAGTAACATATATGAATCGTGGTCCAAAGTTTTCATTTTAACCTCCATGATCAGGTATATATTTATGTATGGCTGCGTTAAGCTATAAAATCTTCCTACGCTTCTTCATTCTAGATTTCAATTGTGGTATAGCCTGTTGAGTTTAAACTCCACATTCAGAGATTGGTATATGTCTGCGTTAGTGTGTAAACTCTCTAAATTCGATTGGATGAGCTTGTGTTTGATTTTGTTATGTATTTAAGGTAAAGAGCCTGATCCACTGTTTGTGGAAACGCTGTGGATTTGCAATATAGAACCAGATCCATTCTTTAAGATCCTTTGTGTTTTGTTGAAAACATTGTGTAATTGAATTGAAGAGTCGGATCCATACCTTGTGGGATCATCTACGACTGTTTGAACTTGCTATGATTTACATTTAAGTTTGTTTTCTTGTTCTAAACATTGATATCACCTACAGATCTATGTATTGAATATAAAACCCTTTATACATGCCTTCTATTAGATCTAAACTCTGAACAATCCATGCGATTTTCATTTAGATATAAGTAATGATCTAATCTCTGATTTGTGCCTGCGTTGTTATCAGTTCTGAGCATGAATTTACTGCCTACGATTTGATAACTCTGAGTATGTGTTTATTGAATGCTGAGCATGAATTTATTGCCTGCGATTTGATAAGTCTGAGAATGTGTTTGTTGAATTCTGAGCATCATTTTACTGCCTGTGATTTGATAACTCTAAGTATGCGTTTGTTGAATTCTTAGCATGAATTTTACTTCCTACAATTTGAAAACTTTGAGTACGTGTTTGTGGAATTCTGAGCATGAATTTACTGCCTGCGATTTGATAAAACTTTGAGCATGTATTACTTCCTGCAATTTGATCTAAACTCTAATATGTGCCTGCATTTTACTATTTCGAGGCTAATCTATGAACCTTCCCTATATATTGATCAAAAATCTGAACAGTAGTTCCTTGGCTGCATTTTAAAGTTTACCATTAGATCTGAAGTGTTAATATTTTTGCAAAATGGAGGAGTTTCAATGTTGTGTGAGTATCTTTGTAAATAGTCGATTTTCCAATGCTGCATTAATATTCGGATTATAAATATGTATATAACATCATGTCTGTGGGAGTAGTTTATTGATTTTAATTATACTCCTTAAATGGAAAAAAAAAATCCATACATTACAATAAACATGAAAGGAATCGATAATCAATAGTAGAATATTAGAGAGAGGTCATATATGTATTTAAGGGAAGATCCTTATCTTAATATATGATTATCCTACGAGATAGTTTGTGAGCTTACTCTCTTGAATGTAATAGGTAACTTATAAATACATTTTGGTATAAGTAAATGCTAGGGAAAAAATTGTTATAATAATGGTGGATACATTGCTTGCTAATGCACTTTGGAAATTTGGGTAGTTTGTTGTATACATTCAATTAATCAATATTGTTGACATGCCCTTTTATTTATGGGAAAAACATGATGAGGGTTTATTCATGATTAATGGTTCAAAATTCCAAATGTCATACTCATAAACAATGTATCCCATGGGTTATTAACTTGAACCTTGGAGAGTTTATGTTTATAACCTTTCCTTAGTCGATTTGTCTCCCAATACGGAGGTGGATTTAGACGGACAAGCATACGTCAATTGAATCTTATGGTTGGGAGGAAATTCACAGGCAAGCTTTCAGTCGCACAAGTTCTTTTCACATTTTGTGGTATCTGTAATAGTTAAACTTGTCTATGGAATATTTTATAATGTTATTAGGTGGTTTATACTGCTAGAGAAATACATTGATTTATGATGCTATTATGTACATTGAACCAACATGAATTGAAATGTGGGGTTACAAGGACGAGTTCCAATGATGGAAAGGCATTAGACTAACCATTGGACTACAAATATAGTAAAATCAGTTTGTATCTGTACATAGTTTATGAGTTGGTTCTTTATCACTATCAAAACCACAAATTTTCACAAAAATTTAAAAATTTTGAGATAACATTAAATGCTGAAAATACGGTTTATTAACTACTAACGGTTAGCGGAAAATGAAACAGTCCAATGATTAGTATTACACAATTTCAAACTACGTTAACTAAGCAGTTTCCTTTTCGTAACGTAAATAAGATTTGCTTGCATACTGTTGTCTTTCAGTTTACTAATGAGTTTACTTTGTGGCAACTAGGTGGAATCTAACTTTGAATCCTGGGCTTACTTAGCATTTATGCTAATGCAGAAAGATTACTGGTTCTTACAGGTTTATAGGTATGATCGAACAAGTAGATGTTTTAAATTCATAAAGTATCAAAAAGTGTTTCTATTTACAATTAATATGCTTAGTAAAATAAGCTGATAAATTCCAAGCAACCTCAATGAGGTAAAGTAGTTTATTTTCTCTAGTTTTTCTTGTAAGCAAAGTTTAGATAAATGAGTTCCTTTCTTTATCAAACTTGGCGACACCAACGATACTTACTATGAACTATAAGCTCGTATTCTTTGTTGCATATTAATTTCTATTTTAGCATGCTTATCTTGCAAATGTTATACTTATTGTACTATTGGTTTTTATTCATGAAAGATCTTCTATCAATGCTGATAGTAAAGATTCTCAATAGAATAAATTTGATTTCATTTTTAACTTACTAATTATGGTAAGTATCAACCTATTACTTATATGTACAAAACCGTTGCTCACTAACAGGTTATTAGCTTCCTCGTCAATGTCGTACTGCATGTACTATTGTATCATATACATTATCGTATTATTTACTTAAGTACCAAACTGATCGATATTTACATTCTGTAGGGAAACTTACTGCCTCTAAAACTTCTTGATATTATAAGCTTGATTAGTGTAAAATCAACTACATCGTTTCACAAGGAAAATTGTTTGCTTTTACTTCCTAATCTAAGTCAATCAATATTGTTCCAATGATTAAGGACTTGAGTAAGGTTATTCCATTGTAATTCCTATTACTACCATAATGCCTTTCTTACATTAAGTTAATGCCTATAGTGGCTATTATGGTAGATCTTTCTACTATGAACAAATTTCTACCCTATGCTAAGCACAAGTTATCTTCCATAATCACCAAACTATCTTACCAAATAAATAATCATGGTAATTTACTAGAAATTGATAAGTTGAGAAGCAACTAGTGTCTATGCAAGTCTAAACCAAAGTTGAACTTGTAAAAGAATTCATGATTATACTCTTTTACTATGTTATTCAATTCTATAATTTATCACCACTCGAGTTGTTGGTTTATAAGGATTATAAAACGTGCATACTTAACATTGATTTGCAAGTATATAAGCTTACTATAGTTTAAAAGGTTCTATACATGACTGATTTCGAGATTAACCAATTGATTAAGTGATTACCACCTTTCACTAGGTCAACGTTAACATATTCTGGTTTATCCAAACGCCAAATCGAGCTATCAACATTATGATATAATTGATATATGATTAACGATGGGATATTTATATATGCATGCATCATAGCTTATGCAAAGTTTGATAATAAATCATTGTGTAAATTATTTGGATGATTGGAAACGCAGGTGACTTTAGGTAACGACCCATGCATGGTTTGATTTATTTGAGGGCACTTGGTCACCTCCTGTCTGTGTATTGACAATATAAAACACTTGCAACCCTAATCGCTTGTCATTCTCCCTTCGAAGTTCACGCTGGCCTTCGGGCTGCTCTGCAAGGTCTCATGGTGGTCGTGAGTGTTCTTCCTGTTCTATCTTGCTCCAACGCTTGGGTTTAATGTTGATGTAGCCTTCGGTGCTCGGTCTTGTTGCCATTCCTTCGTAGGTGTGGGTTTTTACTCTGTGAGAGTTCATTGGTTGTATGCACTTAGCTCACAGCCTATCCTTAGTTTCGTCTTGCCTTCCCCGTGGCCTGTCACTGCTGTGAGAAGCTAAGGCTTCACTTGCTGTTGGTTGTGCTTCACCATCGTCGTAGGGTTTGGAGATTTGTAAGTGCGGTTCACAGTTGGTGACAGTCCCGTCGCTGGAATATTCGATACTCTTACTAAGGTAAATATTTAGTTTTATTTTCAACATAGAAGAGTTACAGCATAGTTGTTTTTACAGTAGGGTTTGTAATAATGAAAGGGTTATGTAACTGACACACAGTGTTGCTTCTCCTTGCAGGAACTTGTTACTATGCTTGAAACCCGGAATGATGACAATGTTGGCTGTCTTTGAGGGCTTGCGGCTCCAATCCGGTAAGCCATGGGTTCGTCAATTGGGTTTTACCTTGCTTACAATAGAGTTGTTCGATGGTGAAACCCCGAGCTTGAAAGCTTGTCCAATTTCGCCATTAGCTATGTAGTTTCTTTTTAAAGGTTGTTGCTGGTTTTATTATGTCTTCAAACCCTCGCTAAGTCGATGGGTAGTCCTAGTTGTGAGCTGGGTGTTGTAAATAGTTTTAATTTCTAGCCTTGCGGCCTGTCAATGCAATACACTATTTTTTTTAAAGGATTTTCTTCGAGCTCAGACTCGTTTTGCAGTATATTATATCTGTGACTCTTTGTAAGTTAGGGTTTTACCCTATTCGACTGTGAATAAAGAATTTTACTGTTTATTATATTTTGTAATAGATTATTGTTAATATTTTATGATTGTAACTCAATCATAGTGTAATTTATTTTACTTGTTTGCTCAGGAAATACGAGCTAGCGTTTTCCTGAATGAAGCCCTTGTTTAATTAATTCTTTTTAAAATAAGTTATGTTACTTGTTAAATTTGTTTTAAGTTAATATTATTACAGGTGTGTATTGTAATATCTTTAAATTGTATCTGTACTATATTTGCAGTAAGGACTGTAACCAGTCTATATTAGTTTAATTGTTTATTGATATAATGATCCAAATAAATGGATTATAGCTTAATTGTTTTTATTTGAAACAATAAATTTAGTTTAGGGTTTCGAACCTGTAGTTTACTTTTGCAGGTATAAACCTGTTGATAATTATAGAACAATTCTTTACATAGATATATATTTATTTTTATATTAGTTATTATCATATTCTTATTGTTTTTATTTACTAAAATGATAGAAATAATTTTACTCAGAGTTCTTTGAAAAGATAAGCATAGATTTTGTAACTAATTTGTTCTTTATAATTTAAATACTTTTCATATAACCCTTCTTGGTTTATAGTAAGTGTTAGTCTTAGTTTAGTTGATATTATTAGTAAATAAACTATATGATTAGTAGTTTATTTCTTTACTGAACTGAATATAAACAACGTAATTTGACTGTGATTCTTCTAATGCATTGAAATTAGTTACTAGGTAAACACAAAGGAATATATATCTAACATAACATAGTTTAACCTCCAGCATATTTTAACTTGAATAAAAAGAATATTCTAATGTCTGTGAGCACAACATCTTATCTACTAGAGTATTTTCTTAACATATTAATCCTTCTACCTGTACAAGATTACTGCTATTTCTTTTCCAGTATATTTACATAAACAATACACATAAATAACCAGATTATTTTTCTTTTAATAATAATCTACATACTGAAATAAATTACTATGCTACTACTAAATGCAAAACCACGTCTATTATATTCAGTCTCTTAACATTTTCTTCCATCTACTGTAAATACTCTATCTGTGCTGAAGTACGGCCTGGTCCTTCCAGGTGTGGAAAAACACAGACTTGAATTATTTTCCATCTTAAGACATTACTATTTCAAATTCATCTCTTCAATAATCTAAAAGATTACTAACTCTAACATTTTACAACTGAATATTTAACATTCATTTCACTGTCAGATTCAGATTTAACTATCTAATACTGTAAAACAAAATAATGTAGAACCTACTTAGGATAGACAACAACAACGTTAGGAGGCCGTTCCTCCCTACCAAACTCCTGGAGAGCGCTCAAACAACGCTTCCTCTGGACCCCCGAGCCTATTCCTGGTCTTCTTGGCTGAGAACTGGTGGAGCATGCAAACAATAGACTAGTCCAATGACTCAGTAAAATACTTTGCACTCAGCAGTAAGATCCTTCAGCTGAAAAGCTGCACTAGATCACTCAGCAGTTATCCCCTCCAACTCTTTCCACAATTCCCTTCCATTGAATTTCTTTGAAGTACATTCACCTGAATGATCACTTCTCTAGAATGAGCAGCCTCAGATCTCTTCAATGGGAATTTTTATAAAGATTGCCTAGGTCTTTTGGGTCAGTTGTCATTAATTGAGCCACCTGCTCTGATTCCACTTTCTTGGGGAATCATGACCCCAAATGTAGGGAGGTTGCCACCTGCAACAGTTGGAAGTGGTTTGAGGATGTTGCCACATGTCTGTTTGCTCTCCACCTGGTCACCTCCACCAATTTAACCAGTAACACTCTTTTAACAGCTCTCCTAATCTGTTGTCTCTTCCTTTAATTTATTTATAATTAAAATATTCAGAATTACATTAAATATCCTTGACTCTACTGAGTCATCAATTACAACTTAGCATAAAATTTAACATATTGTCCTTAATAAAATCAAATAATATAACATTGTTTTTTAAAAATTGGGGTATGTGACAATCACCTAAAGTAAATCTAACCTTGTTGTTTTCTCCTCAGCTAACTTAGGAAAGTCATACGTCATATCTTACGGATGTTCCTTGGAGATCAAGTACAAAATATGGTATCTTGATGTGGAGGGTGCTAACCATAATTAAAGGATAGGGTTAATGTGTAATCATTATTTCATTTAAAGGATCATCATGCGACTAATGTAACAGTTGTGCCTTATTATAGTATTCAATAAGATTTGCTTATGTGGGTTAGAATTAGAGCAATGGTATTTTGTAGGTTCTTAACCTTTGAGGAATGGTTATGGTTAAGTAATCAATGAGTTTAATTTAATTGGTGTGATTAAACATTTTAAACGGAATAAATTTATACGGTGCACCCCAAGAATATATTCAGGTATTTGGGGTTTGTTACGTTAACTCCTGATTGGTCCATGATATCTATTTAAAGAGCATGGAGGGTCATTGTCTAGTTGATCGATTATGAGAAGCTCATTTGTAACTTTCTTTTTTTTGCATAATAAACTACCTCAAGTAGCTTGTTAGGATATTTAGACACTTAGGAGTTACTTAAGATCAACTTGTTATAATATATTCATTAGGAAAAATCTGTTTCTTTAGTATGCATTAGTATTCATTTGTAAATATATATTCCGACGGCCACGACATGTTCTATACATAGAGTGATCTGATGGTTCATCTTCTCTTAGATCATAACTACATTTGATATGTGGCTTAGCACCCGATTGGTCCGTGATATCTATTTAAAGAGCATGGAGGTTCATTGGCTAGTTGATCGATTATGAGAAGTTCATTTGTAAATTTATTTCTTTTCAATAATAAAGCGCCTTAGGTAGCTATTTGGATGGGGTCGTGGATTGTTTTCCTTTCGAGGATTTAAACCACGTGAAAACATCGATGTGTTGATCTATGATATGTTTGTGTGAGTGTTTTCTCTAGGTGTTTGGTATATTGGAAGTATTTTATGTACTCGAACATGGTATCATAGTGTGTTTCCTTACTATGCATTAGTATGCATTTGTAAATATATAATCCAATGGCCACAATATGTTCTTGACGTAGAGTGATCCGATGGTTCATCTTCTCTAAGGTCATAACTGCCTTTGATCCGTGGCTTAACACCTGATTGCTCCATGATGTCTATTTAAAGAGCATGGAGGTTCATTGGCTAGTTTATTGATTATGAGAAGTTCATTTGTAACTTTCTTTATTTTGCATAATAAACTGCCTCAAGTAGCTTGTTAGGATATCTAGACACTTAGGAGTTAGTTAAGATTAACATGTTATAATATATCCGTTAGGAAAAGCGTGTTTCTTTAGTATGCATTTTTAAATATCTAATCCAATGGTAACGATATGTTCTAGACATAGAGTGATTTGACGGTTCATCTTCTCTTAGATCATAAGTACCTTTGATGTGTGGTTTAACACTCGATTGCTCCATGATATCTATTCAAAGATCATGGAGGGTCATTGGCTAGTTGATCGATTATGAGAAGCTCATTTGTAACTTTCTTTTTTTCAAATAATAAAATGCCTCAAGTAGCTACTCGGTTGGGGCCATGGAGTGTTTTTTTTTCGAGGGTTTAAACCACGTGAAAACATCATTGTGTTGATTTGTGATATGTTTGTATGAGTGGATACTCTAGGTGTTCGGTATTTTGGAAGTATCCTTTGTACTTGAACATGCACTATAAGAGAAAGGGCATTTTAGCCTCACATTAGCACCACTATTTGTAAAGGATTTGAGAAATCATGAATTTTCAAATATTGGAGCAAAAGTGGTGATAATGTGGGGATACGCAAGTGGTGCTAAAATTTATGGTGCATAAGTGGTGTTTGGAAGAAAGTTTATTTTGGTGTTAAATATATATTAGGCATTCCATGGTGTATGTGCAAACCAATCCTAAGTGGATTGATATTTTGTGGTGCAAACCACCAAAGCCAATCCAACATGGATTAAAACATTTTGATGCAAAACTCCAAAATTATTATTGTTTAATATTATTTTACAAAAATTTGTATATGGTGCGAAGCACCATTAAATAACAAGTGGTGCAAAGAACCATAAAATAACAAATGGTGTAACAAAAAAATATAAATCGCATATTTTATATATATGATTTATATTTTTCTTCACCATAGGTTTATATTTATATATTCACTTATTAATATCATAAAGATTAATTTATGACTTCTTAGCTTGAATTGAGCATTTAAAACTCTTAATTTCATAAAGGACATGAAAAGGTATTAAATTGTTCCCATATTAAGAACATAAAGATTAATTTAGCACTTCCTAGCTTGAATTGAGCATCTACAACTATGAATTTCAACATAGGATAGAAATAGATTAATAAATCAAAAAACACACTGACATTGGGGAAGAAAGAGAGGAATGTTTCACGCCCTTGAACAGGCTCTTGGCTCGAAAGAATAGATATTCCTCTATAGTATATGGAAACTTAACCAGGTTTATTAAAATGAATAGTGTCTAAAAATATAATTGTGTATTAAAAAAAGAAACATGTACATAAATTTTCATTCTATTTCTTTAACTTCATTGAAAGGGAAGTAAACTATATATCCATAAATCAGACATCCCATAAAACTACCCAAACCCCACTAGTGCATCTATGCTTCTAGTAACCACACTCTAGAAATGATGAATCAACTATAAACTTTTGGATGAGGCCACATTAAGTTTCAATATATTCTACATCTCATACTTTATCATGTTTTAGTATTTTTGTACGAACCTGCAACCTTTTCGATAGTTGGGATGTCTCAGGTATTGGTGTTTACACATACAGTAGTATTCATCAAATTTTTATTCATGTGAACTCCAACAATACCTTTATTTACCTTACCATACTTGTTATATTTTTGATACCTTTTTCAATGTAGCTTTACAGTGGAGCCCACTATTAGATATGTTCCCCCGTAATCCCACATACAACATGACATTCTTTGGAAGAGGGTCTCTATTCTATTTTCATGTATGAAATTTACATAATAGCTCTGAATGGGATATCTGATTTCTTTCTGTTCTATCTATTGTTTATAGAATAGTGACAACAGAGTGATTACATTCTACAACTTCAGAATTTAGTGGGGTCCCAAAAGGTGGCATTCTCTATATTGAAGAAAGCACAAGGAGAACAAATATAGACGAAATGAGTTCAAATCGACAAGAAAAATAAATTGAAGTCATAGAAGAACAGTTTAACATCAGATGAATATGAATGTTTCCAAAGTAGTCAGGATCATCAACTCAGAGAATCTATGCCAAGCACTTCCCAACAAAGTTATGAATCATAATTGTTCTCGCGGATTAGCTCAGGATAGTTGGCGTCAGAGCTTGGAAGCTTTAAGATGGGAAGGTGCAAACATGGTAGCTTTTATCGTTGCATATCTACTCTGAAAGGCTATAGTGGGCACACAATATCTGTAGTGATTGATGAAGATTTTCTCGATAATGAGACTATTGAAAACGATATATTTCGACTATCGCTCAGGCATCCAGGGTTTCTTGATTACTTCAAATTTAGTGATGGAAAATAGGAGGTTAAGTGTCTTCTTGCGACCGATGACAAGATTTACAGCGAACACAAGGATCACAAAATTAGAGTATGCAAGCATTCCCAGATGAATCCCATGCCACACAAACTCGTTTTCGTAATTCCCACATTGAAGGACCTCCTAGTGAACATGATTTCTTCTACGAATTATGTTGAAGTTCACAGGCATAAGAGGAGACTTTGTAATAAACATGTAGATACCATTTCTAATTTCATCGTGGAATTAAAGAATAGTTGCATGTACTCCGCTTCATGCAACAGAACAATGAAGGTGTGGAGACTCTCATATCTTCATTGCATCGAATCCTTCAGAGCTCATGATGATTCCATAGTACACTTTTTTATCATGCAACATTTATTATCCTGGGTTACGCTAAATTAGTGCTTATCGCTTCATGGATATTCTGGTAAGATAGGATAAAAGGATTCCCATGAATACCTCCCCCCTCACGATATCAGGTATTTCTTAATGAGATTTACTCACCTGGATTAATGTTGGTAGTGCTCCAAGTGGTTAATGATTGATTTAGGAGGGCTTTCATGCTGGGAGGATTATCACGGGTGGATTGGATAGCTTTGGCATATAATAATTTAGGGTCGGTTATTACGTTGGTGGATCTTTCACTAATGAAAGGTAAACGTAAACAATGGAATCTGCTCCTACTCCTACCTCTCCCGCTTTTTGTTAACCAAATACATAGACTGGCTCCTCAACCTTTGCTCCACATCTAGTCCTATGTGTTTAGATCTATAGGGGATGTAGTATGGTTGTACAAGAAAATGATTGGTCTATATACAGAAAATTGTGAGAACAAGGGCAGAGATCGCAGATATATTACCCCCCACCCCCGCGAAGGTATATCTCTTCCCCACTTGACATGACATAAAAGTGTGAGTAAATACATTTTATGGGTCAGACTTAATCCACAAACTCAAATGATTAATTTTATCTCTGGCAGCATCTAAGCCAGTTCTTGCATCCTTCTCCATTATAGTAAATTCAGTCTCACCTACATCCCCCCTGTATAAGAACCAGTAAATGACCCAGTAGATACACATGTAGAGATAGGGGCAAGGATAAATTGCTCACATGAAGGGAAGAAACTAAGAGTTACAAGTTTTTATATACAGTAAAGCGGAGGATTAAATAAAGGAATGAAAAAACCTTTAACCCCCAGCTACCCATTAAATAAACATCAAATCCCGGAAATGGGTTTCTAATAATAAAAATCAAATGCAAGACAAGATTGAGTTTAGAATCTGGTCTATATTATACATACTTGGGATGAGATAGCTATCTCTACAATACAAAAGTAAATAAGACATAGTTCGAGTGAGCAGAGCAATCAACCTACAGTTTCCATTGAGTTCTTGCCAGATTGTAAACCTAGGTTCAACTCCCTGGGATACGATATTCCTCCTGATAGTGGAAATTATTACCGAGGAAGAGGTGGTGTGGGGTTATAGTGGTGTCTGAGGAAAGGGTGCGGTGGGGCTATAGAGGTGGTTGTAAGTTTCGGTCCCATTTCGACAGCTGCTCGATGGGACAGACAGGGTTGGGTGGGCTTATATTGGTGGTTTTAAGTTTTGATCTGAGTCTGAGGGTTGCTCAGTGGGCATGGTTATAGTGGTGGTTGTTAGTTTCGATCCTAGTCTAATGGCTGCTTGGTGGTCCTCCTCATGGTGGAAATGATTGTCATCGGTAGTCCCCCTCGTGGTGGACAAGGGTAGAGCGAGGTTATAGTGGTGTCCGAGGTAGATGTGAGGCAGGGTTATAGTGGTGGTCATAAGTTTTGCTCCAAGTCTTACAGTTGCTCAGGATCCACGTTGTCGATTCCCCACTGTAAAATAAAACAGTAAATAAGACATTGAACCATCACAAGTGCAACTAGAAAATAATATTCATGAGGTCAATGTAACAAATAGTTGATCCTTGTTGACATAGACTTATGAAAAGTGAAACTTCATACAATTGCTAAACCTGAAGCTAAAAGGGTTGAAACCCTTTTTTTTCTGGGACAAGTTTGACCTCCTAGTTAACATTAAGTGTAAAATTAGAAAGGTGCATACCTACTATAAGATGTCATGGTAAGACTTTGGCAAGGGTTCTGTCCAATCGAATAATTACAAGACATGCAAAAAAAAAATTGTATGGTTAGAAAATATGGAAGTTAAATAATTCATAAGTAGAATGAAAAACAACAAATTTTATTGAAGAGACCAAAACGAAAACACATCTCCACCATTTCAGGATTCTATGGTGAAATTATTGTCCAAGACACTGGAGAGACACCCTTTAGAAGTGGAATCCTGTAAATACTTAACCACCGATAATAATTCATATAGGTAGAAGTCGTTAACAAATTTATTACTCTACAAATAATAATTAAAAAAAAACCATGTTAAGAAATTTAGAGGTGCACTGTTTACCTGAAAATTTTGGAAAAAGGGAGAAAAGCTTATCGTAACCCCTCTGCAATATGATGATTTCTCTCTCACTTAGAGCGAAGATGATAAACAGAATAATCAAGGAGAACAATGATTTAGTGTTGCAGTAATCCAAATTTAGAAAATAACCTTTCATTAGTAACTAGCTCACAAGTAACCAAACGCTCCTAAGGGATTCTCCCCAAACCGAAAGAGGAGGGAAAATAAAATATCAGAATTGTTTTCGATGCAGGAACTCTCTAGATGTAGGAACGAAGCCCGAGCACAAATATCTCTACATCAGAATTAAAAGAAGTTCTGCTTTGTCAAGTGGATTGGTAAATGGTGCATGAATTAGAATAAATTTGATGTACTCTGTAATTAAATGTAAGACTTGAACAAAAATAAGAAAAGATATAAACCAATGTTTTTTTTAATCTATTATTTAATAGAAACCTATATTTATTTGAAAGTTTCCATG
The DNA here is from genome assembly GCA_001517045.1 of Pseudotsuga menziesii. Classification (NCBI taxonomy): domain Eukaryota; kingdom Viridiplantae; phylum Streptophyta; class Pinopsida; order Pinales; family Pinaceae; genus Pseudotsuga; species Pseudotsuga menziesii. The sequence continues at coordinate 2,677,354 of LPNX011075860.1, read as the reverse complement.
ACCTGTAAGCTAGCATATAAATTACCCCTAATTCAACAAATGCTTAGTCTTTTGAAGTAACAGTTTGGTGTTAATTTTTATTGATTATTCTTTTGAAGTAACATTTTGGTGTTAATTTTATTTAGAAAGCTGCATAAATTTATGGCCATATAATCATGTATACAACTATAAATTTGAATGGAAAGAGAATTAGCTTCTGCTTAATTCATTACCTAACAATGTATGGCTGACTGATCGTGAAAAAACTGTCCATGTCATAATTGAGAACACAAAAATTTAGGAGGTCAAATTGTAACAAGAGAAAATGTTTTGAAGTTTTTTTCAAGTAGAAAAGCAACTTTGTCCATGATTTAAGAGTTTTTACATTAACCTTATTTCACAAGTCCCTCAATACAATAGCAAGAGAGTTGTAAATCCAATCTTATAGATTGTAATTTCAATTTTATTAGAATAATCCTGTTAAAATATTTAGACATTTAGAAGTTAGTTAAATATAATTTCTTATAATAAATTTGTTAGGAAGAGTGTTTCTTTAGTATGCATTTGTAAATATCTATTTCAGTGGTCACGATATGTTCTAGACATAGAATGATCCAACGGATTATCTTCTCTTAGATCATAACTACCTTTGATTTGTGGCTTAACACCCAATTGGTCCATGATATCTATTTAAAGAGTATGGAGGGTCATTGTCTAGTTGATCGATTATGAGAAGCTCATTTGTAACTTTTTTTTCTTTTGCATAATAAACTGCCTCAAGTAGTTATTTGGCTGGGGCCATGGAGTGTTTTCCTTTCAAGGGTTTAAACCACGTGAAAACGTCATTGTGTTGATCTGTGATATGTTTGTGTGAGTGTCTTCTCTATGTGTTCTTTATATTGTAAGTATCTTGTGTGTTCGAACATGGTATCAGAATGTGCTTCTTTAGTATGCATTAGTATGCATTTGTAAATATCTAATCTAACTGTCACGATATGTTATAGACATAGAGTGATATGATGGTTCATATTCTCTTATATCATAACTACCTTTGATCTGTGGCTTAACTGTAACATCCCCTTACTACACGAATAGGAAACACAAAGTGTAAGGAAAAGGCATTGTAAGTACTAATCCTAGCTTCATCAAATTGTGGATGGAATTGATAATGTTAGGAGGCTGAAGACTTTGCACGACTAAAACGATGATGGGGGACGAATCCACTAGGGGGAAAGGTGAAAGATTAGGGAAACCTCGAGGATCCAATAAAGACAAATTGTATCATCTTGGTTTCAATAAGGTGGTTTCAAACCCTCATTTTGGAATTAGAGTCATTAATAGAAATTACACACTTGTCAATTCCCTACAAACTTAAAATTGTGATCTACCTTATAATTAAGATGATTTATTTTATTGAGAACATACGAGCCTAGGGCTCGAGCATGAAGATATTATCACATACAACCTACCCTAAGAGTAACTATGACAAATGGAATTTGTTGATATTATATATGCAAAGAAATCATAAAAGATGTTTAGGAGAAATAAAAACCTCCACGAGGAGGAGGTTACTTCCAC
>LPNX011075860.1:2565745-2675686 GCA_001517045.1 Pseudotsuga menziesii | reverse complement strand
ATATTTTGGAGAGGAATATCAATATTATATGTATACATAATGATTTATATTAATCTTTGAACTTGGAGGTGTGATTTCTCTTTATACATATTGATCTATACATACTAGTAATGCTCGATGCCTCCACCTGCTCGGTCGAGGTAAACGCTCGATCGAGCTTTTATTAAACCCGCGATTGAGGGTTCAAGACCTCGATCGAGCATTTCTAACGATCTGTAAATAGGCAACAAACCCATCATTTAATTCACTTCGTTTGTTGGATACAAAAGGGTCATTTATATTCATTCGTTGATATGGGTCGTAGAGTAATTGAGTCATAGATGTGATTATGGCTCCAATCAATCACGTCTATGACTCCAATTACTCCATGACTAATATCTACACATAAAATCTAGAGGAAGTGGCAGTAGTAATGCTTTTACTTGTTTTTTCTTCAAGGTATGTACTATTACCCACAAGTATCATTCTTCTAGTTGAAATTATGTTTTGTTAAATTTTATTATCATATAATTCTATGTTTGATTTTAATTGAATTTGAAGACCTTGTTCCCATGAACAATGCGAGATTTTAAAAACTTCAATTAATGAAATTTTTGGGTGTCCATATTCGTGTGCACACACAAATATGAGCACTCGAATATTTTTTTAGTTAAAGTTTTGAAAAACTCGATCGAGCTTTTCTCTAACCACACATAAACATTCAATAGAGGTATTTAAAAACATGTGTATTTCCATATGTAGCATGTAAATTTTCATTTAATGAAGTCTTCCAAAAGGTACTTGGACACCTTGTATTTTGAATCCCCATTTGAATTCATGTCATTGAACATTTTCAATTCTCATCGAAATAAGATGTAGTATCATGTTTAGTTTCCATACTTTTTGTTTTTCGGATCCCACAGTCGCCATAACACCTTTTCTTTTATTTATTTCCGTCCACTCTTAGCATTATGAAACACCAAAACAATTAGTCACGTGTCATTGATGTAAATTATAATTTCACCTTGTATTTTGAATCCCCATTTGAATTCATGTCATTGAACATTTTCAATTCTCATCGAAATAAGATGTAGTATCATGTTTAGTTTCCATACTTTTTGTTTTTCGGATCCCACAGTCGCCATAACACCTTTTCTTTTATTTATTTCCGTCCACTCTTAGCATTATGAAACACCAAAACAATTAGTCACGTGTTATTGATGTAAATTATAATGTCGTTCAATAATTTACTAGCAAGATTAACTGCAAATGTGTGGCACAATAACAATTTTGAAGAGTAAACAATGGACATTGATATAACCCAAGCAAATGAGGTCATATTTTTTTTCATACTCATATTTTCATCTCTCTAAAGGTACTAAAAATACTTTGCTCATTTGTATATAATTTTTAATTTTAAAAAACTACAATTATGTGATATTACTCTAAATTTAACACTAATTTTTATCTTAATCGTCATGTTCTATTATGCGCTGGGCTCTGGGCTTTAATTATCTTACCCGAGGATCTATATCGTAGGTAGATTGTAGTCCTAAGAATCCAGGTTGAGTGTCCACTCGACCTGGATTCTCAGGACTACGTTCTACCTACGATATAGATCCTCCGACCAAATATTTTAAGCCCAGAGCCTAGGGTGGAATAGAACAGGACGATTAAGATAAAAATTAGTGTTTTAAAAGTCATATCACATAATTGTAGTTTTTTAAAATTAAAAATGATATATGAAGGAGCAAAGTATTTTTAGTATTTAAAACCTTTCACTACATTTCTGTAACTCTAATTCTGAAAAGATTAGGTTCAAGCAATTGTATACACATTGGATATATTGTTGATAGGAATTAAATGATGTTGAAATTCCCATTTCCCCTTTATTCTTGTGTAATTTTTATTTTTACTTTTTATTCAAAATGTGTGAAAACAATTACTTAATGAACACTTATGCTTATTACTAGTTTTTTTTCCTAATGAGGTAGAGGTCTTTATTCTTGTCTAATTTTTCTTTTAAATTCTCTAGTTGGGTCCTTCAAGCCCATTTCTAAAATGTCATACATGGGCATGATCTTCTAGATATGGATTATGGTTGGTGTCCACAAGATTTTGAGAACTAGGGGGCTAGGATTTATCTCCTCAATTTTTTGTACTAAATATAAACGTGGTGAGCGTGCATATAAAACCTTGGTACTCATGTACAAAGCTTTTTTTTCCGAGTGTTTAACGGTAGCTCGATCGAGGGTTTGTTAGACCCTCGATCAAGGGTTTAATACACCCTCGATCGAGCTTCCGTTAAAACCTCGATCAAGCTTCTGTCAAAACCTCGATCGGGGGATTTAAACACCTCAATCGAGCTTTGGACCTCGATCGAGGGCCTGAAAAACAAAGAATTATCCATCTCACCATAAAATCAATGTTTCTCTGTGCCTTCTAGGAATGTAAACCCTGCGATTCATGGCACACAACTGAGCGGAGTTCATACCGATAGATTTATCACCAAATCCTCTATCCATTGAGGTGTCATGCATGCGTTTTGGCATTCATATTGTTTTTTTTTAATTAGTTCTAAAACTTACACTTAGAAAACCTGACAACAACTTCAAAGCAGCTCAAAGAAAAATCCACAGGGTAAAAAATACACATCCAAAAATTTCTCAAAAATGCACAGCCCACACATCAACATGTCCTCTTCAAAAGGGTATCTTTGGTTTTTCAATTTTTGAAAACAGTGAAAAAAAAGCTTGGATGGACACATATGTGTATAAAATGATTATGAAATCAGATGTGGTCACTTTCGAAAAATAAGAAATAATTGTATATTATGAAATAAATTAACAAAAAAATATGCAGACCACAGTGCATTTTGTGTAGATCATGCTCATATATATATATATATATTTCAATTATTTATGTAAGAATTAAATATTGGGATTGGACACGAGCCACTTATTAACTTCTTCAATTTTTTAAGGTCACACAGTTCATTAAGTGCAAAATTTCACACATTAAATGACATTGTAATATTTTTTTTAAATATCATTGGGAAGCCACCATAATATTCTACATTTTGTTTTTTTACTACAAGTCAAAATTCACATGGCATAGATGCGTTTCGAGGGCTTCTATCTAGCACATGAGCAAAAAATCAGGTTTTCATCGCCAAATTTGGCCAAAAAGTGTTACCCACCTTCATGGAATCACCCAATGAAAGAACCTTGACATATATATATATATATATATATATATATATATATATATATATATATTGGTTATATCAAGAACCTTGATAAATATATATATTGGTTATTACATATATACTTAGAACATTATATATAATAGTGGAAGAACTTTATATATATACATTGGAGAGGAATATCAATATTATATGTATACATATTGATTTATATTAATCTTTAAACTTGGAGGTGTGATTTCTCCTTGGAGAGAATCGTCAGATTTCTTCCCCTCTTAGGAAAGTTTGGTGTAACTTCTCCCGCCATGTGTCCTTTTGGAAGAAACGTGTAGGAAACCTTTCAGCCTTTTGTCCCTTTGGAAATCCAAAGGGGTTTTGTTTTTTAAGATCGGTGTTTCTATAGAAAAGGGGAAACATAGTAGGAGTTTGGTGGACAATTGTTGTTTGCAATTGATTTGATAAAGGGATGAAAGGATCAAGAGGAGGTTTGACGATCTTCCTCTGCGCATTGACTGTGTTTTGATTTAGCAGTGTTCAATGTTAGCAGCATTCAATATTATGTATACTCATATCTGAATGGTATCTTGATGGTTGAATCCGATTGCATGATTGCATTTTGATTTAGCAGCGTTCAATGTTAGCAACATTCAAAGGTATGCATACTCAGATCTAAATGGAAGCTTGAGGTTAGATCTAAACGTTTAACCTATGCATATTTACTTATGTATTTATTGCATGCGTTTTGAGTAACGGATCTAAATTGCGGTCCAAAGTTTTCTTATTAACCTCCATGGTCGGGTATATATTTATGTATGGTTGCGTTAAGGTGTAAACTCTACCCACGCTTCTTCATTCTAGATCTGAATTGTGGTATAGACTCTTGAGTTTAACCTCCACAATTAGAGATAGGTATATGTCTGTGTTAGTGTGTAAACTCTGTAAAATCTATTGGATGAGCTTGTGTTTGGTTTTGTTGTGTATTTAAGGTAAAGAGACCGATCCAGATCCATTTTGTAATATCCTCTATGTTTTGTTGAAAACATTGTGGAATTGAATTGAAGAGCCAAATCCATACCTTTTGGGATCCTCTATGACTATTTGAACTTGTTGCGATTTACATTTAAGTTTTTTTTTGTTCTAAACACTGATATCGCCTGCAAATCTATGTATTCGATCTAAAACCCTTTATACCTGCCTTCAATTAGATCTAAAATTTGACCCATCCATGTGATTTGCATTTAGATCTAGGTAATGATCTAATCTATTATTTGTGCCTACGTTGTTATCAATTCTAAGCATGAATTTCGTGCCCACGATTTGATAACTCTGAGTATGTGTTTGTTGAATTATGAGCATGAATTTACTGCCTGGGATTTGATAACTCTGAGTATGTGTTTGTTGAATTATGAGCATGAATTTATTGCATGCGATTTGATAACTCTGAGTATGTGTTTGTTGAATTCTGAGCATGAATTTACTGCCTACGATTTGATAACTCCGAGTATGTGTTTGTTGAATTCTGAGCATGAATTTTACTGCCTACGATTTGATAACTCTGAGTATGTGTTTGTGGAATTCTAAGCATGAATTTACTGCCTGCAATTTGATAAAACTTTGAACATGTATTGTTGCCTGCAATTTGATCTAAACTTTGATAATTGCCTGCATTTTACTATTTCGAAGCTAATCTCTGAACCTTGCCTGTATGTTGCTCAGAAATCGGAACAGTAGTTCCTTGGCTACGTTTGAAAGTTTATCGTTAGATCTGAAGTGTTAATATTTTTGCAAAATGGAGGAGTTTCAATGCCGTGTGAATATCTTTGTAAATAGCCGAGTTTCCAATGATGCATTAATATTCAGATTATAAATATGTATATAACCTAGTGTCAGCGGGAGTAGTTTATTGATTTTAATTATACTCCTTAAATGGCAAAAAGTTTCATACAATACAATAAACATGAAAGGAATCGATAAACAATAGAAGAATATTAGAGAGCGGTCATATATGTGTGTGTGTGTGTGTGTGTGTGTGTATGTGTGTGTGTGTGTGTGTGTATGTATGTATGTATGTATATACTCGGTAAGGTCCTTATCTTAATATATGATTATCCTACGAGATAGTTTATGAGCTTACCCTCTTTAATGTAATAGGTAACTTATAAATACATTTTGGTATAAGTAAATGGTAAGAAAAGGTTGTTATAATAATGGTGGATACATTGCTTGCTAATGCACTCTAGAATGTTGGGTAGTTGTAACCAGGAATATTTCACCTTCTGTGGACAGAAGTTGTTCCTCTGGTCTGAATGGTTCAGATCTAGAACAAATAGTGAATGACAAAGGATGAAGACCTTCCCTGAACGTCATAGACACCTAGAATGCTGCTTCGATAGTGAACCTGTGTACCTGCATACAGATCAAACATGCAAACACATCAAAGCTACCAATAAATCATCTACTTATCCATGTTAGTGACTAAGGAATCTAACAACATGTACATGTGAAATCAAAACAGCAGTAATGTGGGACGGAAATCAGCTTTGCACTAAAGATGTATGGAGAAGCTTACAACCATTGCCTTAGTGTCGACAAGCATCTCCATGAGACAAACACTTCATCCCCATAAGCTCCAACTTAGCTCTCTATGATCTCCAATGGCTTGGGTTAAGTGATCAATCCAATAGCATAACAATACCTCTATAGTTCTCCCCCTCAACTATGGACATGAGCTTGTATTTATAAGGCTCAATGGATAGGAATAGTTGAGAGATTTGTGGATGAGGTGTCCTCTAAGATCCTATGATGGGGGATCTCGAGCTCAACTAACCCACAATAATAGGGATAAGGGAGGACATGAGGCTCATGATCTAGAAGCCTCTAGAAACTTCTATTTTTCCCATTTTTCCCAGGGTACCGCTTTTCTTCTCTTATGACAGAGCGGTTTAGATGAGAAACACTTATGGACCAAAGACCATAGGCGATGGCACCGCTTATGGAAAACAGGATACAGGCGGTGTGAGCAAGGTACCACTCATGGGCCACAAGGAAAGCGCGGTGCTGAGTTTTTTCATGTAGAATTGACAAACAACATAGGTTTCCACTCTAAGTGCTGGGATTAAGGGCAAACATATAAGTCAAACGTCTTATCACATGGTGGTGACAGGATTTGGGTATAATAGTAGTTCGTTGTATACATTCAATTAAGAAATATTGTTAACATGCTCTTTTGTTTATGGACAAAACATGATGAGGGTTTAGTCATGATTAATGGTTCAAAATTTCAAATGTTATGCTCATAGAAAAGGTATACCATGGGTTATTACCTTGAACCTTGGAGAGTTTATGTTTATAACCTTTCCTTAGTGGATTCATAGCCCAAATCGAGGGTGGATTTAGATAGACAGGCATACGTCAAATGAAGCCTATGGTTGTGAGGAAATCCATGGGCAAGTTTTGACTCGCACAAGTTCTTTTCACATTTTGTGGTATCCGTAATAGTTAAACTTGTCTATGGAATCTTTTATCATGTTATTAGGTGGTTTATACTGCTAGAGAAATACTTTGATTTATGATGATATTGTGTAAATTGAACTAACATAAATTGCAAAGTGGGGTTGCAGAGGACGTGTTCCAATGATGGAAAGGCATTAGACTAACCATCAGACGACAAAAATAATAAAATCAGTTTGTATATGTACATGTTTTATGAGTTGTTTCTTTATCACCTAAAGTAAATCTAACCTTGTTGTTTGTGCCTCAGCTAACTCAAGAGACTCATACCTCATCTCTGACGGTTGCACCTGCGAGATCAAGTACAAAATAGGGTATCTTGTTATGGAGGGTGTTAACCATAATTAAAAGATAGGGTTAATGTGTAACCGTTATTTCATTCAAAGGATCATCATGCGACTAATGTAATGGTTGTGCCTAATTATAGTGTCCAGTAAGATTTGCTTATGTGGGTTAGCATTAGAGTGATGGTATTTTGTAGGTTCTTAACCTTTGAAGAATGGTTATGGTTAAGTAATCAACGATTTTAATTTAATTGGTGTGATTAAACATTTGAAACGGAAGAAATTTATACTGCACACCCCAAGAATCTATTCAGGTATTTGGGGTTTGTTACATTAACACCTGATTGGTCCATGATATCTATTTAAAGAGCATGGATGGTCATTGTCTAGTTGATCGATTATGAGAAGCTCATTTGTAACTTTCTTTATTTTGCATAATAAACTGCCTCAAGTAACTTGTTAGGATATTTAGACACTTAGGAGTTACTTAAGATTAACTTGTTGTAATATATTCATTAGGAAAAATGTGTTTCTTTAGTATGCATTAGTATTCATTTGTAAATATATATTACGACGGTCAAGGCATGTTCTAGACATAGAGTGATCTGATGGTTCATCTTCTCTAAGATCATAACTACATTTGATCTTTGGCTTAACACCCGATTGCTCCATCATATTTATTTAAAGAGCATGGAGGGTCATTGTCTAGTTGATTGATTATGAGAAGTTCGTTTGTAACTTTATTTCTTTTCAATAATAAAGTGCCTCAGGTAGCTATTTGGCTAGGTTCATGGAGTGTTTTCCTTTCGAGGGTTTAAACCACGTGAAAACATCGGTGTGTTGATCTATGATATGTTTGTGTGAGTGGTTGCTCTAGGTGTTTGGTATATTGGAAGTATTTTATGTACTTGAACATGGTATTAGAGTGTGTTTCCTTAGTATGCATTAGTATGCATTTGTAAATATCTAATCCAATGGCCACAATATGTCCTAGACATAGAGTGATCGAATGGTTCATCTTCTCTAAGGTCATAACTACCTTTGATCTGTGGCTTAACACCTGATTGCTCCATGATATCTATTTAAAGAGAATGGAGGTTCATTGGCTAGTTTATTGATCATGAGAAGTTCATTTGTAACTTTATTTATTTTGCATAATAAACTGCCTCAAGTATCTTGTTAGGATATTTAGACACATAGGAGTTAGTTAAGATTAACTTGTTATAATATATCGGTTAGGAAAAGCTTTTTTCTTTAGTATGCATTTGTAAATATCTAATCCAACGGTAACGATATGTTCTAGACATAGAGTGATCTGACGGTTCATCATCTCTTAGATCATAACTACCTTTCATGTCTGGCTAAACACCTGATTGGTCCATGATATCTATTCAAAGAGCATGTAGGGTCATTGGCTAGTTGATCGATTATGAGAAGCTCATTTGTAACTTTCTTTCTTTTGCATAATAAACTGCCTCAAGTAGCTATTTGGTTGGGGCCATGGAGTGTTTTCCTTTCGAGGTTTTAAACCATGTGAAAAAATCCGTGAAAACATCAGTGTGTTGATCTGTCATATGTTTGTATGAGCGGATACTCTAGGTGTTTGGTATTTTGGAAGTATCCTCTATACTCGAACATGCACTACAAGAGAAAGGGCATTTTAGCCTCACATTAGCACCACTATTTGTAAAGGATTTGAGAAATCGTGAATTTTCAAATAGTGGCGGAAAAGTGGTGATAATGTGGGGATACGCAAGTGGTGCTAAGATTTATGGTGCAAAAGTGGTGTTTGGAATAAAGTTGATTTTGGTGTTAAATTTATATTAGGCTTTCCATGGTGTATGTGCAAACCAATCCTAAGTGGATTGATATTTTGCGGTGCAACCACCAAAACCAATCCAAAATGGATCAAAACATTTTGATGAAAAACTCCAAAATTATTATTGTTTAATACTATTTTACAAAAATTTGTATATGGTGCAAAGCACCATAAAATAACAAATGGTGTAAAAAAATATATAAATCACATATTATCTATATATATGTGATTTATATTTTTCTTCACTGTAGGTTTATATTTATATATTCACTTATTAATATCATAAAGATTAATTTATTACTTCTTAGCTTGAATTGAGCATTTAAAACTCTTAATTTCATAGAGGACATGAAAAGCTATTAAATTGTTCCCGTATTAAGAACATAAAGATTAATTTAGCACTTCCTAGCTCGAATTGAGCATCTACAACTATGAATTACAAGATAGATAGAAATAAATTAATAAATCAAACAACACATTGACATTGGGGAAGCAAGAGAGGAATGTTTCACGCCCTTAAACAGGCTCTTGGATGGCAAAAATAGATATTCTATGGAAACATAACCAGGTTTATTAACATGAATGGTGTCTAAAAATATAATTGTGTATTAAAAAAAGAAACCTGTACAGAAACTGTCATTCTATTTATTTAACTTCATTGAAAGGGAAGTAAACTATATATCCATAAATCAGACATCCCATAAAACTACCCAAGCCCCACTAGTGCATCTATGCTTCTAGTAATCATACTTTAGAAGTAATGAATCAACCGTAAACTTCTAGATGAGGCCACATTAACTTGCGATATATTCTACATCTCCTACTTTATCCTGTGTTAGTATTTTTGTATGAACTTGCAACCTTTTTGACAGTTGGGATATCCCGGGTATTGGGTTTACACATACAGTAGTATTTATTGAAGTTTTATTCATGTGAACTCCAACAATACCTTTATTTACCTTAGCGTACTTGTTATATTTTCCATACCTTTTACGCTGCAGCTTTACAGTGGAGCCCAATATCAGATATTCCCCTGTAATCCCACAGACAACATGATATTCTTCAGACGAGGGTCTCTATTCTATTTTCATGTATGAACTTTGCATAATAGCTCTGAATGGGATATATTATTTATTTCTGTTCAATCTATTATTGATAGAATACTGATAGCAGAGTGATTATGTTCTACAACTTCATAATTTAATGGGGTCCCGAAAGGTGGCATTCTCTGCATTGAAGAAAGCGCAAGGAGAACAAATATAGACGAAACGAGTTCAGATCAACAAGAAAAAAAATTAAAGTCATAGAAGAACAATTTAACATCAGAGGAATATGAATGTTTGCAAAGGAGTCAGGATGACCAACTTAGAGAATCTATGCCAAGCACTTCCCAACAAAGTTACGAATCAGAATTATTCTCGCAGATTAGCTCAAGATAGTTGGTGTCGGAGCTTGGAAGCTTTTAGCTAGGAAGGTGAAAACATGGTAGCTTTTACCGGTGCATATCTACTTGGAAATGCTATATTGGGCACACAATATTTGTAGATATTGACAAATATTTTCCCGATAATGAGACTATTGAAAACGATATATTTCGACTATCGCTCAGGCATCCGAGGTTTCTTGATTACTTCAAATTTAGTGATGGAGAGTGGGCAGTTAAGTGTCTTCTTGTGACCGGCGACAAGATTTACAGCACACACCAGGATCACAAAATTAGAGTATGCAAGCGTTCTCAGATGAATCCCACGCCAAACGAACTCATTTATGTAATGCCCACATTGAAGGACCTCCTCGTGAACATGGTTTCCTCTGTGAATTGTGTTGGAGTTCGAAAGCATAAGAGGAGACTTTGGAATCAACATGTAGATACCATTTATAATATCGTCATGGACTTGAAGAATAGTTGTATGTACTTGTCTTCATGCGACAGAACAGTGAAGGTGTGGAGACTCTCATATCTTCATTGCATCGAATCCTTCAGAGCTCATGATGATTCCATAAGTACACTTTTTTATCATGCAACATTTACTATCTTGGGTTACGCTAAATTAGTGCTTATCACTTCATGGATATTCTGGTAATAGAGGGTAAAAGGATTCCCATGAATACCTCCCCCCTCACAATATCGGGTATATCTTAATGAGATTTACTCACCTAGATTAATGGTGGTAGTGCTCCAACTGTTTAACGATTGATTTAGGAGGGCTTTCGTGCTGGGAGGATTATCGCGGGTGGATTGGCTAGCTTTGGCATATACGACTTTAGGGTCAGTTCTTACGTTGGTGTATCATTCACTAATGAAAGGTAAACGTAAACAATGGAATCTACTCCTACTCCTACCTCTCTTGCTTTTTGTTAGCCAAATACATAAACTTACTCCTCAACCTTTGCTCCACATCTAGCCCTGTGTGTTTAGATATGTAGGGGACGTAGTATGGTTGTACGAGATAATGATCGATCTATATAGAAAAACTTGTGAGAACAAGGGCAAAGATCGTAGATATATTCCCCCCCACCCTCGCGAAGGTATATCTCTTCCCCCCTTGACACAACATAAAAGTGTGAGTAAATACATTTTTTGGGTCATACTTAATCGACAGACTCAAATGATCAATTTTATCTCCATCGTCATCTAAGCCAGTTCTTGCATCCTTCCCCATTCCATTAAATTCAGTCTCACCTACATCCCCCCTATATAAGAACCAGTAAATGACCCAGTAGATACACACATAGAGATAGGGGCAAGGATAAACTGCTCGCATGAAGGGAAGTAACTAAGAGTTACAAATTTTTATATACAGTAAAGTGGAGGAGCAAATAAAGGAAGAAAAAAACCTTTAACCCCCAGCTACCCATTAAATAAACATCAATGCCCGGAAATGAGTTTCTGATAACAAAAATTAAATGCAAGACGAGATTGAGTTTAGAATCTCGTCTATATTATACATATTGCCTTGGGACATGCTAGCTATCTCTACAATACAAAAGTAAATAAGACATAGTTGAGTGAGCAGAGTAGTCAACCTACAGTTTCCATCGAGTTCTTGCTAGATTGTAAACCTAGGTTCGACTCCCTGGGATACGCTATTCCTCCTCATGGTGGAAATTATTACCGAGGAAAAGGTGGGGCGGGGTTATAGTGGTGTCTGAGGAAAGGGTGTCGTTGGGTTATAGTGGTGGTTGTAAGTTTCGATCCCATTCTAACGGCTGCTCGGTGGGACAGGCAGGGTTGGGCGGGATTATACGGGTGGTTGTAAGTTTCAATCCGAGTGTGAGGGTTGCTTGGTGGGCGGGGTTATAGTGGTGGTTGTTATTTTCGATCTAATTCTGACTCTTGATCGGTGGTCCTCCTCATGCTGGAAATGATTATCATCGGTAGTCCCCCTCATGGTGGACAATGGTAGAGTGAGGTTATGGTGGTGGTCGAGGCAAAGGAGAGGCAGGGTTATAGTGGTGGTTGTAAGTTTCGATCCAAGTATTACAGCTGCTCAAGCTCAACATTGTCGATTCCCCACTATAAAATCAAACAGTAAATAAGACACTGAACCATCACAAGTGAAACTAGAAAATAATATTCATGAAGTCAATCTAACAAATACTTGATCCTTATTGACATAGGCTTATGAAAAGTGAAACTTCAAACGATTGCTAAACCTAAAGCTAAAAGGGTTGAAACCCTTTCTTTTTTTGGGACAAGTTTGACCTCCCCATTTAACATTAAGTGTAAAATCAGAAAGGTGCATACCTACTATAAGATGTCATGGTAAGACTTTGGCAAGGGTTATGTCCGATCGAATAATTACAAGACATGCAAACAGAAAAAATTGTATGGTTAGAAAATATGGAAGTTAAATAATTCATAAGTAGAATGAAAAACAACAAATTTTATTGAAGAGACCAAAACGAAAACCCACCTCCATAATTTCAGGATTCTATGGTGAAATTATTGTCCAAGACACTGGAGAGACGCCCTTTAGAAGTTGAATCCTGTAAATACTTAACCACCGATAATAATGCATATAGGTAGAAGTTGTTAACAAAATTATTACTCTACAAATAAGATTTAAAAAAATAAATAAATAAATAAAAACATGTTAAGAAATTTAGAGGTGGGTCGTTTACCTGAAAATTTCGAAGAAAAGGAGAAAATCTTATCGTAACCCCTGTGCAATATGACGATTTATCTCTCACTTAGAGCAAAGATGATAAACGGAATAATCAAGGAGGAACAATGCTCTAGTATTGCAGTAATCCAAATTTAGAAAATAACCTTTTATTTGTAACTAGCTCGCAGGTAACCAAACCCTCCTAAGGGCTTCTCTCCAAACCGAAAGAGGAGGGAAAATATAGTATCAGAATTGTTTTCGATGCAGGAACTCTTTAGATGTAGGAACGAGCCCTGAGTACAAATATCTATACATTGCAATTAAAATAAGTTGTGCTTTGTTAGGTGGATTGGTAAATGGTGCATGAATCGCTACCTTTACTTAATTTCACTTTTATTAACCTAGTCACAGCGTTCAATACATCCTCGGTCCATTGAAGAACATTTAATGCCATGTATTTGTTCACTTAGTGAAATATAACCAAGTATTTGTTTGCTTAGTAAAAGATAACCAATTACCTTTTATACTAGCTTAAAAAAACCACTTATCTTTTATTGCATTATTATATTGCATGTGCATAATAAAAATATTATGATATAATATTAGGCCACAATAGTTTATATTTGATAATAAGAGTTCAAAGATGATCTAAAATGGTAGGTCCATTTACAAAAAATTCTTTGATATTATGACCAAATCTTTTTTACAAAAATTAATGACCAATTATGGATAGGTTAGTAATTTGGAATTTACTAACATGTTCACTAAATAATGATAAAAAAAATTAAACTATTAGTTTTTTCTTTAACAGAAACTATAAAGAGTTTTTATAAAACAAGCTATGCACAGCCATTCAGTGCAGAAGTAGCAAAATAAAGTGTTCATGCAGATCAAAATTACTGCACAAAAAGCTTATCCGAAGAGTTTTCCAAAAAACTACACACAGAGTTTTTCCAAAACAACTAAAGTCGTGGGTAGTGTATACCCTTATAAATTGATTACATAGTAAAAGACAGTGGAACATTTAACCATAATTAAAGGAAAACAGATTAAGGATTGCCTCTAAAATTCTTGGGCTGAACTACAGACTCTTCCTCCATTGGATGCTCAGCTGCTTCAGTGGCTCCATTCACCCTGCTACCCTGGTTCATGGTAATCAGACGCTGGAGATCTTCCTGAATCCTGTCAACTTTCCCCATTATCTCTCTAAGGTTGCTCTCATTATCATCAATCCTTGCGTCGTGATTGCTGATCTGCAAAGAGGTGTAGCTCACCGTTTCTCCTATGCTCTTAACCTCCCACGCAATTTCTTTGTTCTCCATTATGCCAATTGCTAGCATTTCATACAGACGCCTCAAGTTCTTTTTTACATCCATTATTCCTGCACGTTCACTATCCTGAGACATTCTTCCCGCTCCTATAGAGATATCTATACATGCAAAGTGACTGTGCAGGGCACGAACAGAGCTAGCGAGGACACAAGCCTTGTTCTCTGCCGAGAGACCACTGAGAATAAAACTGAGCACTATGAGCTCCTGCTGCAGCAAGGAACCTTCGTGCCTTTCTTTACATACCAAAGTTCCTACAGCACCTTCCTGCCACCTCGTGCAATGGCAACCCAAGACCGTGCTTCTCTCCAAATTACCAGAATGAGCTTCAGGCGTAAGAGTTGTACCATAGCCGAGGTTTGAGGACCACAATGCAGAGAGGGAGCTGCAAGAGCAAGTGGAGAAGGTTGCGAGAGCAAGCCTTTCCTTCATGAAGGATCAGGTGAGAGGGAGTGCTTGCCATGAGATATCCTGCAGCCACCCTTCTCCAACACCTGCAACTACATTCAGAGGAACTCGCGCAACCTCATGAGAAGCAGAGCAGAGGGAGGGAGCGGAATGGAATTGCATATTGCTGTGGGGAGAAGATATATCGTAATAGTCAAGGGGACTTGGAGCGTGTGAGGAGGAGAGGCATTTAACCCAGGACCGGTGAGCCATTAATCCTCCAAAAACTGAGAGAGGGAGAGGGCAGAGGTTATACCACGCGGCGGAGGGAGGAGGGAAGGCAAGACAGCGGAGTAAATGGGTGGAGTCGTCGAGAAGCAGCGTGGAATGGAGGCCAACTGTTGGAAGGTGATGCAAGGTGATGGGTGGGGAGGAGTATGGAGGGATAAGGGTAGGGGGGAAAGAAAAGAAAAGGGTTTTAAGAGTGAGGGGGAAAGGGGATAAGGAAGGGTGAGGGAAGAAAAGAAAAGGAGGTAGAGGAGGGGTGCCTTTGGGGCTTCTTTTAAAGTGAGGGAAGGATAAAAATATCAATGAGATAAGCCGCATAATTTGAAATTGCAGGGGAAGCTTCCGACAACACATTAAGGGATGAATTTGAGGATAGGAGGGTTTTCGTTCTGACTGTAATGGCCTTGTGGAAGAGAGGCTCCGGTGTTAGCCAGAGTGTCTGCTGCAGAATTATTATGACGAAGGATGTGGATTGTCTCATAGGATTTAGACATGAGAAGCTTATCTTTGTCAAACAGGCGGCAACAACTGACTGCTCCAGAGGGGTATCCGTTGATCAGTTTGTAGATTACATGTTTGGAGTCTCCGAATATCAATACCTTCTGGAGTTTTTTGGTGTTTAAGAGATGTAGACCCTGAAGAAGTGCCAGCCACTCAGCTTCATTGTTTGTTCTAGTTCCTAGACCCCACGCGAAGGTTTATTCTACTTGTCCTCTGGGATCCAGGAGGATCCCCCCCGCTCCTGCCACCCCTAGACTATTAGTTTTTATAAAAAGATCAAAATAGAATTTAGGTTTTTTTTTCATAATTAACCAACTTACCTGTAAAATAAAAAATGGAAAATGAAAATGAAAATAACAATAACAATAACAAGAGCCGTGATGTGGAAATGTCACCGTAGTTGCTAACAGTTATTAATATTGCTACAAAATAGAGACTATTGATTCTTCTAAGTGACCCAACAAAATAATTCTTGTGGCATATGCCCTTTTAAAAATACTCTTCGTCCTTATGGCTTCCAAAGCTAGAGAAAAACGATGACACTTGAGGCACAGCATTGTTTTAATATTACATCATGGTATTCTACTTGATATTTTATCCTCCTACATGGGAAATGGCCTTTCAATGGTTGTGATTAGTTCAAAATTAAAGGGGACATTCACTAGTGGTGTAATACAGATTGGTTTGAAGAAGGGTCATTGGCAGTGCACATTCACTAGTAGTGTAATGTAGCTTGGCTTGAAGTAGAGTCATTGTTGTTACTGCACCGAGGATATTCACATTTTTATTAGGTAGAAAGAAGGAAATTCATATTGTAGGAGATGATGACATAAGTTTTCTCTTCATATTTGAAGAGATGATACCATGGCCACTAACCATGAAAATTTGACAAAGATTACATATCTAAATTCGATAAAGAATACAACAGTCATATCGAAATTTAACTACTATTTTGTTGATTATGGGATGTCACATCACAACATTGATTTTGTTCTATAACTTCATTGGCCACCATATATTGCAATGTATGAACATGTGTTATGCATTAACTTTTGGTGCATTTGCTTTTCATCATGATTCACCATGAATATTTGGTTAATGTTAAATAGATTTGAACAATGTTAAATAAAGTCGAAGTCGGTTTCAGCTCATTACAACTTCATTGGACATAATATATTGTTGGTGTTGATTGTACGCCATATATTTACTTTGTTTGTTATCATGTTCACGATTCATAATTGAACCTCCGACCTGAATATCAAACGGTCTTTGGATTCAGACTCCAACCAACTAAGCTACCCCTCGGGGCTTCTATGCTTCATAATAATAGTTTTTCAAAAGATGTGGAAGCTATGCATGTTTGAATATACAATGGTGGATATGTTATTGTAGGAGGAAGGAGAATATACAACCCCGTACTTAGATTGGTGCATCTTGAAATTATTGACAAGAAAAGGTATTGAGCATACTTTGATGGTTCTACCCAAGGATCTCATTGATGGGTTATGACTTGAAAGTATATTTATGTGACATTTCTATTAGGTGAGCATGAATTTGACCCTACTCTGGATGGGGGCGTGAAATATATCTTTGGACCATGATAGGTTTTTCTGTAGCTTTCTTCCTTTCTGAGTAATGGACTTCAGGCTGGACCTTTGATAGTTCTTGTATGACAATTTTTTGATTGGTACATGCTTTTTCATATAGTGAGAGGTGAATTCCTTACTTCATATTTATTATTTATTTTGTATAGCATTACAAGTCATTGTAAAACTTTAGACAGGAATGCGAGTATCTATGTCTCTTATGATTTTGACCCTTCACAAGAAGGAATGACCTTTTATGTAGCTTCTCGGGTTGGATTTCCTTGACATTACCATGTATTACAGTTATTCCATTGTATATGACTAACAAGTACGCATCCTTTCAATCATGGTGATTATTTTCAAGCTTCACATTTTTGGACTTACAGATGAATGGGCCTCGGCCTAGAATAAAATTGACAATTCTAACATGGGATGTATTACAACTTTGAAACTGTTAATCAAATGATTGTAATCAAGTCTATAGCCTTCAATGGTTTTATGTAGAACAATTATATGTTAACAGGAAAAATCCCTCGTATTTATTGGTTTTTGTATGGTTGTACAAGTCGCTTTTAAAGGAAATTTTGTTGTATATAAAGTTGTGAATATTGTTCATTATATGATATCTCTTGTTGTTGAGTCTATGAATCTGGAGCACCAAATGTGATAAGACTACAAAGTGTTTTTGATAATTGATGTTGAGTTGAAAAAACTCTGGCGCATTAATACTTTAATAAAATCAAAGTATCTTACTTTATGTTCCAAGCTTCTTTAGTGGCAGTTACGTGAAAGAGGGACCAAGTACACTATGAGGGGTATGACCTTTTTAATTAATACATCAGGAACAATAATGATGCAAAAGAATAAAGTGAGGAAAAATATTTATTAATGAATATTAATAAAATAAATTAGAGAAATAAAATCCTAACTGCCTCTTGGAAAGAAAAGAACTATAAAAAGAGCAAAAGGGAAGAAAAAAGACACTTTTTTTCCAAGAAGAAAAGAGAAAAAATTGAATGCTGAACAGATCCCATTCCTTTTAAAAGAAATTCTTTTGTAGAGAGATAAAACTACAGGGGTAATGGTTCCTAGATCAATTGTAAACCTTTGAGTGCTTAATGAACCATGAAAGGAACATGGTGAGTCTTGGAGAAGACTGTATTGGAAGGGATTGAAATTAAAATCTTTACATAGAACTGGAAAAAAACCTTATGACTAATCTACAGTATTTTAAATAGATGGAAAATTGATCCTTGTGGTTATCATATTCTATTGATCTTGGTATGGATCAAGGGTGACCTACGGAATGAATAGATGTTGAATGTTCATGGTCTACGATTGGGAGGAAAGTGGAAGCCATTCAATTAGTATGGGGTTTAAAGTCTGATAACTATATATTTCTCTATCTTATTATGTTCCAAATTATGGTTATATTTAGTGTAGTAGATAAGTGGTACTGCTTTTACTATTAAACCTTTTGATAAGATTATATAGGGTTTTCTGCAAAAAAATTATACAGGCAGAATTTGGTTTTTATTGTTAATTTTAGTTGTAATTCTTAAATTTTTCTGGACAAGTATCCTCTAAGATACTAGTAGTATTTTATTGTAATTAATGTGTGAGTAAACAACATTAAGTAATTGGTTATATTTATAAGGAATAATATAATCATTTTATTTATGTGAATAATAGAATATTTTAAAATTATGTTTTTGATATGCAAGCTTTTAATATAAATTGTCTACCTCTATACATTCCAATTAAAATGTTAGCTTTGATGATTAAAGGAATCGAGCCCTAGCAGAGGAATCCTTAAAACTAATAGGCATCCAGTCTTTTACATAAGCTAAATAAATGGAAACTATTATTATTTTCCAAATTATGAAATTTACAATCCACATAAAACATGTTAATGCCATAGGGCATACCTTCTTAATACAAATTGAGGTTGAGTTATATCGATAGAGCATACTCTATAGACATGCAATTAGTAAAATCCATGAAGTTTAATTTTATTCAGACTCGAGGTCAAACCTCTGGAGATCAAAACCTTTGCAGTAACTTTAGAAATGGGTAGTGTTTCAAAGATTTAACTCTCGCATAGAATAAACAAAAAAATAAAAAATAAAGGTCCTTAGGGTAAATAAGTATGTCAACATAAGCATGATCAAGCCAAATCCTTTAAATGGTTTAGAGTTATAATTAATATTGAATCATGTAGGATCTTGTAACACTGGAAGGATAGTATCATTAACTCTTAACATGGTTGACCATATATTCCACCATGTTATTACATTACAAAAAACAAAACTCTGAACAAACCATCTATTATGACTTGCAAACGAAATAGAGAAGGAACTATAATTCGCATCAACTCAAATCTATGATTTGTAGGGTTTATTAACCATGAACATATAATTATTTTAATCTACATACAAGGTTTGAGCCCCAGGAAGGGCATGTCTGTAAATAAACATACTCTCCATACATAATATTAAATGCCTCCATAGACAAACAGAGAAATTAAATAATCTCTAATGCAAATAGACACATTCAAGATGTAATATACACCCAAACCTGGGTTAAATCCAAATACGTATATATTTATAGAACCCAAAACATTGGACTATATAAACCACATCTTATTAAAGAGTTATATATACAAGCTTGGATGAAAAAAATTGCCAAAATATTGTACAAGAAGTGGTAATCGGGGTTTGAATCCATCGATAAATAACCCTTAACTAAATATTATCTTCGTTGATAGGAAGAGTTACAAACTTCTCACCATTTTCCAATGGCGTTCCACGAGAGCATGTAAGAATAAAGGGCCCAGAGCGTAGCTCCTTCTGTAACATTGTGTCTACCCATCTGTTCCAAGGAGAAGGCATGCCATGGATGAATTCGAGCTTACTGTGGTAACGTTGTTGCTTTGTAAACCAACAAACCAAGCAAGGGTTTACAAAGAATCCACCTCCGAGAAAAAAGGAGAGTAGAACACCAAGATTATCCCACTTGACAATAAATCCCAGCTAAAATGAAAAGAAATAAACATACTATGTCCAAATCAAGTCAAATAGAATTACCTTCCATATATTTCAAGCCACCTCTAGGTGAGAGCAACCTTGGGTGAAAGAAAAAAAGTTTGAGGAATTGTAATTTCCCTTGCGAAAGCCTCCAATAAATATTAAGGAGAAAACAACTAAGAAAATGCTAAATTACATCTTGAAGTAACACTATTGTAATACATTGGTTCATCGAAGTTTTCTCACGATGGACTAGATCTAAGATCCACTTTTACAAAACCTCTGTTTAATAATGATCGTCGAAACCCTAGGAGGTTTCCAAAGTAAACTAATAACCCGTGGGGTGAGTATGAAACATTGAAAGCACTAACATTGCAAGATGTGGTGGTGACCTTTCAGACAAGGAGGGCCACATGTTATATTTCCAAATCATTCAATGCATCATCAAAATCGGCCTTACTATGTTTACATAGTACATCAATATGTTCATCGTTTATAATATTTATTATAAGTAAACACTTTGATTATTTGTGTTGGAAACGAATCATATGTCTACATATAAGGTCATTGTTGAGAAGACCCTTCCTCTTATAAGTGTTTGAACAAGATTGGTTATGATCTTGAAATATATTTCTATGTTGAGCCTAATAAATACTTGTATCATTTACAAAGAAATATAAAATGATGGTTAATTATTCATATAAATTGAATTGATATTTAAGCTTAAACAATAACCCTTTGGAAGATACTCGAGATAAGCAGTTTAACATTGTACGCTCACCTTGATCCTGAAAATGACTATGTTAGTAAGCTTATGGTCATGACCCTCACAACTATTACATAATGGTGACAATGTACATAATGATTGCAAGAAGTATAAAATGTGATATTAGCTAAGAGCTAAGTAAGCTTTGGTTTCATGTCGATAGCATGTTTCTCTTTATAGTAGACGGTTCAACAAGATTAGTGAACACTATTAAGCATTGAAATATTTTGAACATTGGACATGATATTTATAACACAACAAAGTAATAAAAGTATTGAGCGATGATCATTGCACATAGACAAGTATTGTAACTCTAACTCAGCCATACGCATGAGAAGTTTGTAAGTATGCATCCTGACATTCGGCAGGTGCTTGGATGCATAACCTATATCTATTAATTAACTTTATACAAGTTACTTTTCCACTCAAACCTATTTATTCATATTACAAGAGAAATTATTTTTGTGTGATTGTCATGATGCGACATTATTTATTTATTTTTAAATGTATATTGTTTATGTGACATTACAAATTGGTATTGGAGTTGAGGTTCAACACTATGTGACGTATGGGACTAACTAGATGAAACAAATAAAAATAACTAATAATCAAACTCTCTTTTGTGCATTAGAAATTTACAACTGGAAGATAAATGACACTGCCACAGCAAATGCAACCAGATATACAAAACGATTTTGGAACTAAAAATTCGGTGTCTTCTCACAGCTCAAAACAAAATAGAACTTGAAATGGCTTGGGAGGTCATAGCCCAACAAGAATAACTAATAGACTGGATTAGAAATCAGATACCACATAATTAAGAATTCAGGCAACATGAGTAAAATCAGGGATTCTAGTCAACAAGGAAAATTTAAATTCACCCCAACATCAGGAAGAGCATAATTATGAGGAATTGAATAGTAAACAAAGAAATGTTACACCTTCTGAACTGATGAAAATTGTGCAAAATTTAAAGGATGAATTGTAAATTTATAAATATGATAACTAGAAGGACATACAAGAATAACAAAAAACAAAAAAAACAAAAAGTCGTCAACCAATTCATGAATCTAACAACCTGAAAAAGAGGCATACACATGAAAAAGAAAACAAAGATCCGGAATTTGAAAAAGGAGATGAATCTGAGTCTTACTTTAGTTCACAAAAAACATTACTATAATGATAGTACATCATACACTTCTTTCTCTTCTCCTCCTAGAAAGGAAAGTAAAAGATCTAGTAAAGAGAAACTAAAAGGAGAAATTAAGAAAATTAAAGCTATTATCTTTGAGGGTGAACTAGATTTAGTAGAAAAGGTTGAAGAGTGATTTCTAGGGATGACAATGTACTTTAAGGTATATGATTATCCTAGTGAATTGAAGGCACAATTGACCATCTATAATTTGTACAGAAAGGGTTCCCAATGGTGGCGAGATTTAAAACTCACCAAAAATTTAAAAGAAAGAAAAGTTACTTGGGAAAGTCTTAAGAAAATGTTTCAAGAAAAATACATGTCTAAACGCTTCTTTCACAAAAAGATAAATAATTTCATGAGTTGAAGATGGGTCTATGACCATGGATGCCCTAATAAACAATTTTTTGGAATTACTCCATTATGTTCCTTACATTACGGACGAAAAATTCAAAATCCAATGGTTTTTAAGTTGCCTTCCACCTTATTTCCAAGACAAAATTGAGTTTGATGCACCAAAACTCTAGATGAAGCTTTATTTAAAGCTAGACTTTGTTTTGAACACAACCAACATAGGTATGAAAATTTGAAAAAGAGTAAGTAAAAGTGGAAGATATCTTTAGATAGCCGCAAGAAAAGGGTATAAGCCTCCTCCCTACAAAAAATTTAACAATAATTATCCAAATAGCAGGAACTTTGCTAAAGTAAATTACAATCAAACATACTATCCCAAAGTGGGAACAAAGTGACTACTTATGCTAGAAGAGAAATTGTTCCAACAATAGTAACGTGCTATGGATGTCAAGGTCCACATTTATACCATGATTTCTCACAGAAAAGCCAAAAAGTCTTAAACAATTTACAAGAGGATTTGATTGTATAAGATGTTGAGAGGACTCCAAGAATTTGCGCTGCCCTGGAACGCGGGAAAGATGATCATCAATCCACTATGATTGGAATTAAAGGTAAACTTCTTGCACAACCAATTTCTATTCTATTAGATCCAATATTTTGTCATAGTTATGTGTCTCCTAAAATTGTGGAAAATTGTAAATTGCATAAGACAAAGCATAATAAACCATGGTTGGTGTAACTAGCAACTAGTGTAAAAAGAAACTTTTCAGAACTTATTAAAGGATTCCAAATAGACATTAATGGTTTAGAAACAATTGTGAATTGGACATATTACCTTTGGGAGCTTATGATGGCCTGATAGATATGGATTGGCTGGAACAACATCACGTAATACTAGATTGTTTGGACAAGAATTTTACATGTAAAGATTATCAAGGAAAACAAAAAATAGTGCATGGTGAGCCTAAGAAAGTCTCATTAAGACAGATTTTAAGTGTTACGAGCTAAAAGATGTGTTAGCAAGGGTTGCAAAGCCTATGAAGTTAATCTTCAAATTTATAATGATGAAAATAAATCAAAAATATAAAAAATTTATGTTTTGAATGAGTACAAAGATGTGTTTCCTAAAGAGTGACTAGCACTTCCACCCAAACGAGATTTATATTTTTCCATAGAGCTTATACAACGATCAATTCCAGTGTCCAAAGCTCAGTACTGCATGATTACACCAGACTTAGTTGAATTAAAATTGCAACTTCAAAATTGATAGAAAACGGGTACATCAAACCCAATGTGTCCCCATGGCCAACACCAATCTTGTTTGTAAAAAAAAAGGATGGAACTATGTGAATGTGTATTGACTACCAATAGTTAAGCAAATTGACAATCAAGAACAAGTGCCTACTCCCTAGAATTGATTGTGTGTTCCATCAAGTAGGGGGAGATAGAATATTTTCCAAAATAAACTTGAGATCCAAATAGCATTAAGAGATAATCTGAGAGGAATACATAAGTAAAACAACCTTCATGTCACAACCCCAAATTTTCACAAAAATTTAAAATTTTCAAGTTAACAACAAATGTTATAACCTGCGGTTTTATTAACAGCTAAAAGTTTAGCCTAAAGATCAGTTAAGTAAGTGGTTTCTTAACAAATTTTTTTTTTTTTGTGGCAGGATAAATATTTTGTTTGTTATTTACTTCAGTTTACTGATTAGCTCTTTTATGTCAGTAGGTGAAATCTACTTTTAGATCCAGGGCTTACTTAGCATTCGTGCTAACGCAGATGAATACTATTTCTTACAGGTTTTTACAGGTATGATCGATCGAGTATATATTATTTTTAAAGATTTATTAATGTCAGCAATATTTTATTTGCAAATTAAAAAGCTTAGTACAATAAGCTGCTAAACACTAGACAGCTCCTGCAAGGTAAAATCATTTGAATTGCATCAATTGTTCAGATAATAAGCTTAGAAAAGGTGTAATGACAGTACATCATAATTGCGACTTTATCATTAGACTCTTAGATATGTGTATTTCTTTTTTAGTCTATGTGGTTAGTAATACTCATAAATATTATTTTACTTGACAATATTTTACAACATTATCTTGTCTTGCTTGTAAAATCATTGGCCCTTAACTTATTTCTATAGGGTATTCATATTGTAGTGCCCCATATTTTGACTTAGGCATATTTATCACTCAGACTTATTACACTGTATTTACTTATTATCTGTGGACTCAACTATACTTCATAAACTATATTTTGGCATGTTATATGTGATTATTTACTGATGTTATGATGTTATCGGGATTATGCTCTAATTATGATATTATGATGTTATCATGCTTATATTATGCTTTGATCATGATGTTACGACGATTAACATGCCTATGTAGATGCTTTGATTATGATGTTATGATGATTATCAGTTATATGAAATTATTGTGCTTATGCGATTATCATGCGGTAGTCGTCATCAGATTCATTTATTTCATAACAAAAACATATAGTTGATTGTAATCCTTGATATGATGTGATATGTATGATGTGGTACATGGGCACCCATCCATGATGCGATTTATTTTGTGATTTTATGTGATGAAAGGAAATAAGGTTGATAATATGGACCAGCTATTGATTTAATATTGTTATGAATGCATGTTTGCATAGTGCTAACCTGCAAGGTACAGGGGCTATGTGATAGCCAAGTGTGTGATGCAAAGTATGACTCAATAAATATCTTGAAGAGAGCCTTAATTGCTAAGTGATGGTACGATGACATGTACCAATAAACTCGATAGCAACGCAGTATGGTTTGATGGAGTATATACCCAGTATGTTGAGAGGGATGGATGCATTTCCCACCCTATGTGACTTTGATACCCGAGGTCGTGGGAGGGCAGTGTTGAGACACGCTCCCCAAGTTGTTGTGATGACGATGGTCGGATGCCTGCTAGGAGAGGCTAGGTCCGCTAGTTAGCCGACGCTACCGCTCTCAGGTTCTGTGTGGGAAGGTCAGTACAGCTGGCATCCACTTTGTACTAGCAGAGGAAGGAAAGGGAGGATACGGACGTAGGTTAGGATGGTTTGACATATTAGTTATTATTGTTGAGTGTTGGACATTTATGATAGCGGATTAGTGATGGTAGGTACCAATCTTAATTGACCGATTAATAAGAACATAACTGTTAAATAACTCTGAATGTCAAAAGAAATCATATTATATCTGTATATTGGTCTTGTTGCGTGAAATATTATTTGTATCAGCTAGAATTTAGGGGTTTTTGCTATAGTACATGTGCAACCTTTGCATGTACTGGCCATGCATGCACACCTCACACGTGCACGCTAGCATGAAATATTATTTGAAAAACATTAAATAGTTGGATGGGTTAACTAAGTAATTGTGATTTATTTAAACGTGTAAATGTACCTTATTTATTAAAAATCAATGTGCGGGGGGGGGACTTAACAATAAACATAAACATGTCGATGTTATCATTTCAATCAATTAATAATAATACCGCAATTAGTTATTTATTGATTAATAATAATTATTATTATTTTATTGTATATTATTAGTGTTTATTATTAAGTACTTATTATTAAGTTATTAATAACATTTACTAATTTACAATATTATTATTACCATTGTTTTACCATTCAACATAAAACATTAAACAAACATTATTTGGTGTAATTTTATGACAGTTGGTTATGTTTTGAATTAACACGTTCAATTCCATAGGATAAGCATGTAGTAATTTCCCACCACCTCATCGAGGGTGAAGAATTGTACAAATCAAGAAAATCTATTTACGTGCAAACAAATGTCTTAAATAAACTGAACGGGTTGGACTGCCCAAGAAAGAACTAATTAATACTTATTATTTTTATGAAGGAGGCAGTGGAAGAAGAGAGGCGATGGAAGAAGGAAGGGGAAGGAGGTATAAGGAGGGGGATCGAATGGTTGAAAGGGGGGATGATTTTTGGAGAGTATCGGGGGAGAGAATTTTTGGCAGAAGAAGGGAGTAAAGAAGGTGTTGGAACAGAGGGGAAGAAAACTAGAGGAGGGGGTTAACTTTAGAGGAAGAATTACACTCATCAAACAAGGAAGTTGCTATCGGGTTTATCGGGACGTGGGCTCGGGGGCTAGGAAACCCGTCAGTTTCCTAGGGCCAGCAGGTTCAACGCTGGTCGGCAGGGTGGATCATCCGAATTGGCATCAAGGCTCAAACGAGGGAGAGGCAAGGCTACAGGAGCAGGATTTAGGGACTATCTTTAGCTTACTTAAAATTCAGGTATTTTTCGGTGTAACCCTCTCGTTAATGCACAAATAAACGAATCCTGAAAATTAGTATAAGAAGAAATGTCATTTTGTTGTTACATATTAGGACTTAGTGCTCCGCCCGGCAAGTAGAGCACTACACATATCCTATTATCTTATAAATAGTAAGAACTTTCGAAAGTAGAAACTTTGACCATTATACTCTTCTACAAGAGCTTAAGGCTACCCATACTTTGTTCTTAAGTTTAACTCTGAGTTCTACTTACTTAAATAAAATAATAAACTCGTCCTTAATCCTATTATCAGTTTTACCTCTGCAAAATTTTATTGTCCACTAGACACTTGTATGAACATAAAGCCAAGTTAGAAATACCCCCAAGCATTAACAAAATAATGTCGCATAAACTATACGACATAATTTTGTTATAATATTTTCATTTTTAAAATTTGTACTTCTTCATAATTTTCGATGCTATGGGAGTTACCAGTTCATTTATAATTCTTAGTTATACATAAATGACTTGTTTGATGAGCCAACAATCCACCAAGGTTTGTTATACGTACACAATTTTACCCTTAACATCTTGGCATTATTATTTAAGATACTACCTATAAATGTTAGACTTAGAATATTCTTAAAGTAAAAAGGGTTTACTATGCCCAAGCTATAAAGGTTAACTTACCAAGCACTCAAATTCCAACCTTCATCGAGATCAAAATTTGTAAGGAACAAC
The DNA here is from genome assembly GCA_001517045.1 of Pseudotsuga menziesii. Taxonomy (NCBI): domain Eukaryota; kingdom Viridiplantae; phylum Streptophyta; class Pinopsida; order Pinales; family Pinaceae; genus Pseudotsuga; species Pseudotsuga menziesii. The sequence goes on along the minus strand of LPNX011075860.1, from coordinate 2,648,323 downwards.
TCATAGGTCTTAAAGCTTTGTCACTAGAGTCACCACAGTCTTATAATAGTTAAAATACACTTTAGAAAAAACTATACTAAGACTCAACTATGTCCTAAACCCAAAACATAACATCTATCCTATGTTGTCTAACTTATTAAAACCAAGTTAGAAAAATAGTTATACTATCAACTTAACTCGATGTGGTAATGTTTAATATAAAACAATGCATGTTGTGATGGCAAGGGTTTTGGCTTAACCAAGTCGGGTTTATGTTTATAAATAAACATGACTCTAGGCTTGGTCAACGTACATTCTTCCACGATAATAATTTGATCAATGGGTGCATATGATACATAGTGCAAATGATTAGAGGTTGGCTCCAATTATTGGGTTGTTGATATATTTTTACCCCGCGCTGCAAAAATCAAATAATAATATGTTTCTCCATGCAGGAACTATGGAACGTGACCCTCGTTGTTGAGTTAATTTTAAGGCTACGTGGAGGTATCCTGACCATGTGTAGAGAGTATAAAACATTCTGGAAACCTAACCTAAAGCATTGTTATCCCGCAGTTTACGCTGCTCCAAGGTTGCTTGGGCTCGTCTTCCATGGCCGCCGTCGTTCTCCTAGTTACCATTGCGTTATACCTCAACTGTGTGCTGCCTCCGTTCTCCATTGAGTGGATTTGAATGCTAGTCTTTCTCTGTCCATTGTGGAGTTGTTCTTCTTGCTGTTTGCGTTTTTGTTGTCTGTGAAACCTTCTCCCCCAACGCCTGTGTAGTTGTTAAACTTCAGATTCCCTTTCGGCTCTTCATAGCTTGCTGTTGTGTGAGGTTTTCATGAGTTAATCAGTTCTCTATTGTGTCATTGGTAGGTGATGATGCTTGCGACCCGGCTCACTTACTCCTCGTGACAAGTATGGTTTTTATACACCATTCTTTTATACTAATCAAGTTTTTCTTTATTTACAGTAATTATTTTAAGCCTTGCACATGTAAAAGGTTGCTGACAGGGGTTTTGCATTTTGTTGCAGAAAATATAAAACGTGGAGGTGTAGCTCGTACAGAGATACAAGACTACCCTTGCACTGGCCATGGCTTGTGGCTTCATTTCGGGTAAGCCCCGTGGTTTGAAGGATGGGTTCTCACCTTAGATGCAGTTGGGGTGGTCGTTGGTCTCACCCAGGGTTTGAATACCCTTTCTTGACTCGCCACAAGTTAAACTATGATGTTTTGATCTGTTTACAGGTTATTATAATTTATATCTTTAAAATCAAACCCTCGACGGGGTGATTGCACTCTGTGAGTGTAGTTTGTGATCGAAGCTTAGCTTCTCTGTCGGTTTTGGAAGTATGCTAGCGAAGATAGATTTGCTGCAATAAGTAATTGATAGCTGGCCGTTGAGCCGTACTCTGTAAAGAATTAGGGTTTATACCCATTTTGAAAATTTATGAAGATAACTCTGTTTGAGTATTTATCTAGTTTTGATATGTTTAAAAATTGAAGGCTCTACTCTTACCCGTGATGGAAATCTTGAATATTTTGATGAATTTAAAAGGGTTAGGGTTTAACCCGTAAAACCCTAGTTTGGTTAAAATTACTCTTTAATAATTATATTGTTTTCTTTATCTTTGTTTATATGTCCTTAAGGACTGAGAATGGAATATTTTGATTTCCTATGGTGATTACACTGCTTAAGAGTAATGGTTAATATGTCGGTAATGGCAATGTTTTTAGTTTTGAGGGCTGAAATCCCAATAAATAAGTATATGTTGTCTTTAATAGACTCTGTTTCTTTTTGTAGAAACCATTGTGCCTGTTAGATAATAATTGAAAGATATTAACCTAAATCACTATGATACTTAGATTTTACTTATAATTTATATTTCAAAGTTTATCATTTATGCTCAATTGATGAGCTAGGGTTTTGATCCCTTTTTATTTTCATAGGATAGTAATTTCCTATGTTATCACCTTGAAATTATTGTTGATGTATTCATTAATTATTATCCTATAGTTGTTCTCTGTTTTGAGAATAATAATATTAATAATATTTACATTTATAATACTATTATCTAAGTAATACATTCATTCTTAAATTTACATAATAATTATGACTGCGACAATCTATAATATTTACATTAGTTTTATTTAATTTGTTGCTGTGGGTTACTTAGAATACAAAATATATATAAAACCTCCATACTTATCAGTATTCTTTATGTTTATACTGTTCTACAGAATCATACTATAGTTTTACAGTATTTACTTAACTCTAAGTTACTTTTATCCTTTAACTATTTAAGCTCGGTGAGGACTACTAAAATCCTTATCATATTATTTAGTTATAATTCCAATAGATACAGGAAAATTAAATATTCTTAAAGGGAAAAGCTATCAGTAATATATTTATACTTGTGCATAGTATGAACTATTAATACCCAGTTGATAAATCTAAGTCTTTTATTTCCAAGTAAGGTACAGTTTATGTAAATAAAGACTGTGTAGAAAAAGATTGATAAATTTTACCTACTGATATCAGTCAATACTATAAGTAAAATTCTATATTAACCTGCTATTTGCATAGTTTATTTCTAAAGACATGTCTGCAAACAAATTAATAATCTTTTAGAAAGCATCTATCTACTGAAAGTAACATTTCATTACTCTGAACAGGAATATTCAATTCATTATAATCCTATCATACTTTATTTACTTAAACAAACTACCTGTGCTAGAGTACGATCTGGATTACTTCAGATGGGGAAAAACAAAGGTAGGATTTATCTTTCATTCACAGTACAGATTTGGTCTAGAATGACTAAGAAATTTTTAACACAGCATATGATAACATCATTCATTTACTGATCATACATAGAGAATAGCCATAACACGGGAATTAAAAGATAATGAAACCTGTCTTTAAAGCTGGACGACAACAGCAATGGGATGCCATTCCTCCCTACCAACTCCTGGAGAGCGCTCAAACAACGACTTCTCAGGACCCCCGAGCTTGTTCTGGTCTGCTTGGCTGGAACTAGGTGGAGCAATCAACAAGGTACTAGTCCTGAGACTCAATACCAACTCTGCATACTGCAGTAAGATCTTCAGCTGCAAGATGCACAAGATAAACTTCCTACAGTTTTCCCCTCAAACACCCTCCTTCCATTCTCCCTTTCCCAATAAATTCCTTGAAGTGCATTCACCTGAATGATTCTTCTCCTGGAAAAATAAGCAGCCTCGGCTCTCTACATTGGGCATTTTTAATAAGATTGCCTAGGTCTTTTTGGGTTAGTTGTCATTAATTGAGCCACCTGCTCTGATCCCACTTTCTTGGGGGATCATGACCCCAAATGTAGGGAAGTTGCCACTTGCAACTTAGGAAGTGTTTGAGGATGCTGCCACTTATCTTTTTTCTCTCCACCTAGTTCCTTCCACCACTTGACCAATAACACTCTTTTTAACAGCTCTCCCAGGCTGTTGTCTCCATTTTTATTTATTAAAAATTAAATATTCAGAATTACATTCCACATCCTTGACTCTACTGAGTCATCAGTTTCCACTTAGCATTAAATTTAACATAATGTTTGGGAATAATATCAAAATAAGGTAACATTATTTTACAAAATTGGGGCATGTGACACTTCAAACCTAGATATGGTCACTACGAGTTTGTAGTGATGCCATTTGGATTAACCAATGCCCCTACAACTTTCATGTGCATGATGAATAGTACTTTCAACAAATTATATCTAGATAAGTTTGTATTAGTCTTTATAGACGACATACTCATTTATTCTAGTAGTGAAGAAGAACATAATGAACATCTAAAAATTGTCCTACAAATATTATGAGAAAAAAACAATTTTATGCTAAGTTCAACAAATGTGGTTTTTATAAGAAGCAAATTCAGTACCTAGGACATATTATTTCAGAAGAAGGCATCATTGTTTATCAAAAAAATATCAAAGCAATTATGGAGTGGCTTACTCCTAAAAATATATCATACATTTGATCATTTATGGGGTTAGCAGGATATTGTCAAAACTTTATTGAAATTTTTTCTAATATAGCTTATCTTATGACATCCTTGCATAAGAATGATACAAAATTTGTGTGGACTGAAAAATGCAAAGCAATATTTCATCAACTCAAACAATTGTTAACAACTGCTCCTATCTTTAAAATAGATGATCCTAATGGAGAATTGTGGTGTGTACTAGTGCCTGCAAGGAAGGACCAGGAGGAGTCCTTATGCAATATGGTTATGTCATTTCTTATGAATCCTGAAAGATCAAAGACAATGAAAGAAATTATGTAACTCACGATCTAGAGTTGGATGCAATCATACATGCCTTAAAAATGTGAAGGCATTATTTGATGGTGAAAAGGTTCATGCTTGAAATAGACAACCTGGGATTAAAATACATTTTTGAACAATCAAATTTAAATGCTAGACAAGCTAGATGGTTGGTCTTTTTGAGTGAGTGCAACTTTGAAGCTAAACACATCAAGAGCAAAGAAAAAAAAAAATTGATTCATTAAGTCGAAGAATACATGTGTTGTATGAGGTAACAGATTGTCAAGCCAATTCTTATCTGTATGACAAAATTAGGACAACAAGCATAAATGATCAATATTATGCTGAAATTGTAAAGAAAATTCAAGAAAATAATTTAGGACAGCAACAAGAAAATTATAAGATTGATGAAATCGGATTACTATGGTATAAAAACAGATTATTTGTTCCTAAAACAACAAAAATTGGATCTAGAATACTACAGAAATTTCATAAACCTCCTTATTCTAGACACCCGAGTATCAAAAAATGATTTATGTTGTAAACAAACATTCCTTTTGGCCTAAGTTAAAAATTGAGATACCCCTTTTTATTGCTAAATGCCAAGAATGTCAAGTTGTTAAAACATAACATCAGCACCCAGCTGGACAGTTATAGTCGTTTCCCATTATAGAATTGAAGTGGGAGGTCATCAATATGTATTTTATTACAGGTCTATTGAAAAGTAAAAAGCATAATGATGATATACTTGTGCTTGTGGATAAATTGTCTAACGTTTCACACTTCAACCCAGCAAAGTCTACATACAAAGCCATAAACATAGCAAAAAAAATCCTGGAAGAGATCTTTAGATTGCATGGGGTACCTAAGACCATTATATATGACCAAAATGCAAATTTACATGGAACTTTTGGAAGGCAATGTTTTCTGGTTTAAACACACATCTAGATTTTAGTACAACCTATCACCCACAAATAGATGGGGAGATAGAACATACCAACCAGATATTAGAAGATATTCTTAGGATGTACATCATGCATAACCCAACACGTTAAGAAGACTATATACACCTAGCAGAGTTTTCTTATAACAATGGATACCAAACATCAAGTAAAATGGATTCTTTTGAAATATTGTATGGCAAAAAATGCAGGAAACCTGTAACTTGGGATAGTCTAGTAGACAAGTTGATGTTAGGGCCTGATTTGTTAAAAAAAATCAAGCAGATTGTAAACAAAGTTCAGAAACATTTGAAAGAAGCGCAGGACAGGAAGAAAAGCTATCCTGATAAAAACTAATGAGAAAAAGAGTATCATGTTGGATAGCATATTTACTTGAAAGTAAAGGCAAAGAAAATCCCTCTAAGTTTGGGAATGTGCAAAAAGCTAGCTCCCTGATATTGCGGGCCTTTTGAAATATTAACTAGAATAGGCCGGGTGGGAAATGAACAAGCTTTATCTGCCCATGTTAGAATCCACAATATATTCATGTTTCTTTACTTAAAAACTATGTATATTGTTCTAAACATGTTGTTGATTGGGATATATTGCAAGTAGATCCAGAAGGGAAGTTCTTGCCAAAACCCCTTCAAATTCTGGACAAGAGAGAAATGCAGCTCTAGAATAAGAATGTTGTCTAGTTAAAGGTTTAATGGAACCATTACAGCCTTCAAGAGGCAACATGGGAAAGATAATATGCTTTGAGAGAGGCATATCCCTCTTTATTTGAAAATTTCCAGTAAAGGTACTAACACTGGGACAGTGTTGCTTTAAGCAGGGTGGGATGTAATTCCATGAGTTTAGAACCCCTTTGCAGATGAGACTTGTTTCTAAATACTTAAAGTGTTTTAATTGATGTTGGATCTTGTTACTCTTGAGCATCATGTATATTTACTATTTAGATGTTTTCATTTGATGTTTATTCATGTGATATTGGAGCATCAAGGATGTTGTTGATTATATGTTATTACTTGGTGTTGAGTCTATGACTCTGGAGCACCAAATGTGATAAGACTGAAAAGTGTTTTTGATAACTGATGTCCAGTTGAGAAAACTCTAGAGCATCAATTATACTTTAATAAAATCAAAGTATCTTACTTTAGGTTTCAAACTTCTAGAGTGGAAGCTACTTGAAAGAGGGACCAAATACACTAGGAGGGGTATGACCTTTTTAATTAATACATAAGAAACAATAATGATGAAAATAATAAAGTGAGGAAAATATTTATTAATGAATATTAATAAAATAAATGAGAGAAATAAAACCCTAACTACGTTTTGGAAACAAAAGAACTATAAAAAGAGCAAAAGGTTAGAAGAAAGACACTTTTTTCTAAGAAGAAAAGAGAAAAACTTGAATGTTTTTTTAACTATAACGGTTAGATTTTATTATTATTATTAATTAAAAATAGAATTGAGCATGAATTGGTCAGAAAAAGAACCAATCAGCCATTTACAAAAAACCAGTAGCAATAGATCTAGAAGAAAAGAATTACAAAGCTCATTAAGCTTGAGGATAAATCCAAGTGAAGGGCTAGTTTCAAAATACTCTCAAGGGAGCGGCTAAAATGAACTTGGTTCTCCATTGATATTGAGATTTCCAAGAGGAAGATGGCATGCTTTATTCGCCATCAGGTCAGCGAGATTATTTAACTCCTGTAAAATATGGTAAAAGGACACACTTTCAAAATTATTCAAAGTATTCCAGATAAGCTGCAGAGTTTTATTCAAATAAGGGTTGGAAAAATGTTCTTCAGAGTTTAATATTTTGATCAGGATCTCAGAGTCCCCAAAAATTTGAATAGACTGAAATCCCTTTTCTTTTCCAATCTGACAGGCTTTTAGAAGACTATAGATCTCGGCCTGATTATTAGAGCTGACTCCAAGACCCCAACTGAAGGAGATTTGACTTAAACAGTCTAGCGAGAAAACCATCCCACTGGCACCATAAATTCAAGGTTACCTTTGGACGCACCATTGAAGAAAATAGTAGCAATGCATGAACTCTTCCACCACATAAGGAAATCAGCAGCATGAAGCCTGATTCGCCAAGGTGAAGGAGAAATTGGTTTAAGAAGAGAGGAATTTTTCCCAATCGCAGAATGAGTGATTCCCAACCACTCGATAAAATCTGGAGACAACTTGGAATAATTTTTCAATTTGTTGATATACTCAAGAATAAGCCTTTTCACTTTACTTGCGGCATCTTTGGGAGAAGGAGAAGTTCCATTAAAGATGCAATCATTTCGTACCAACCAAATTATCCACCAGATCGTTTTAGGAATAATTTGCCACATATTTTTGCATTCTAAATTTGTCCCCTTCATAGCAATGATTCGATCATGCCAGGAGATATACATAGGAACTATGTCCGGTTGAAAAGGAACAGCCACCTTCAAACCGTTAAGAACAAAATTCCAAACTGCCTAGGTAAAAACGCAATTGAGGAATAAATGATATGTTGTTTCGGCTGCTGATAAGCAAAAACTGCATCTAAAAGGACTGTGAAATCCACGTTTGGAGAGGTTATCACCTGTCAGAGCCTTATTGTAAAGAAGAAGCCACGAAAATAAATTTACATTTGGAAGACAATAAGAAGACCAAATGGACTTCCAAATGCCTGGAGATTAAAAAGAAGGATGTGAAAGTTGTAAGGCCGAGAACTGAAGAGAAGCTGAATAATTCCCAGAAGGCCCCCAGCCCCAATTATCCATAGATAAACGATGGACAGGTGCAAGACCTGAGAAAGCTTAGAGCAACAATTTCTGTTGCTAGTGAAGAGGCTGAGGGAGCACCAGAAAAATCCATCCTATCCAGTTTCCATTATCATCCCAAATGCAGATATCGGCAATCCTAAGAAGGCCCTTATTTATTAACCAAAATTTATCTCCCTTAGCTGTGTTAAAGATGAGAGAGGAGGATTGCTGAGAATATTGTCTTCTCATAGTAATGTTTTCATCCCTTTACCAGGGATTCTATAAATCTGGTGATGTATATGATTAATGTTGTTTCTACACAAATTCCAAATTGCAATGCCAGGGAGAGTATTAGTGGATTGTAGATTTCTTATTGAGCATCCCTTTAGATATTTCTTCCGAAGAAGCTTACTGACTATATTATTTTTCTAAAATCATTTGCCAATTTTTTTTTTCACCCAGAGCTAGATTAGCCAAACCGGGATCTCTAATTTGCAACCCACCTTCCGACATAGGTTTTATGATAGTTTCCCAACCAACCAAATGCAACTTATTCGGATTACCTTTGCCATCGTTCCAAAGAAAATCCCTAGGAAGTTTGGAGATCTAAGCAGTGATGGATTTGGGCGCTAGAATCAAAGAGGATTGGAATAAAGGAAGAGCTTAGAGAACCACCTTTATAAGCACTAGCTTACCAGCCATCATTAACCAATATCCTCCCCATGAGACTATCTTGGATTTTATTTTATTGATAACTTCCATCCAAAGAAAGGGAGGGTAGGGTCCCAAGGTTAACGGGAATCCCAAGTAATTGATCTTATCCCATTTTGCAAATCCTGGAAAACCCAAACTACCAGCAATTCTCTGCATTGCTTGTTGATCAACATTCCATCCAAAAGAAGCACTCTTTTTTTAATTGATCAAATATCCTGAACTTTGGCAGAAATTATATAGAACTTCATTAAAATATTGAGCTATAATAACCGAAGCCTCTCCTAGAAGTAAAGAGTCATCATCGAAAAGGGCATGGTTGATGGAGTCAACACCTCTAGCCACCTTTAAGCCTGGAATAATACTTGAATCCATATCAGCAGAGAGTTTCCTGCTTAAAGTTTCATCCATCAAAATATAAAGAAAGGGAGACAAAGGGCAGCCTTGGCGAAGTCCTCTAGTGGCTTGGAAGAAGTCTGTTGGTCTCCCATTAACCAGAGGCGCTATCTAAGGCTTGTCTGTGCAGGATTTAATCAATCTAAAAAATTCACCATTGAAACCAAAAGAATGGAGAACTTGATAAACGAATTCCATATTTACTCTGTCAAAGGGATTTTTCATGTCAAGTTTGATGATCATTCCTTTCTTCTTTCTGTGATAGCTGGAATGCACAGCTTCTTGAACTTGATTCACATTATCAATAAGGTGTCTTCCTTTGAAAAATCCCCCTTGAAGAGGAGAAATTAACATCCCTATAAAAGGCTTGATTCTGTTTGCTAGGAGTTTGGCCAGAATTTTATACAAGGCATTATAGAGTGAAATTAGTCTAAATCTATCAAAGGTTTCTGGATTTGTCTCCTTAGGGATAAGATCCAGGAAGGTGGAGTTAGTTCTTCCTCCTACTTTAGCTTTCTTGAGAAAAGAAGAGATCATTTTGACAAGGTCTAGTTTGATAATATGCCAACATGATTTATAGAAGTGAATGGAGAAGCAATCCGGACCAAGGGCTTTGTCTGGTTCCATGGCCCAAATTACATCAACAATTTCTTTTTCTGAGAAATGTTTCAATAAACCTGCATTATGATCAGCAAAGATTAAAGAAGGGATAAAAGATAATATCTCAGCTCTCACAGCCGTGTCAGAGACGCCTTCTTCTGTGTACACCGACTGGAAATGGGAGAGATAATCCTGTTGGATTTTCACATGTCCTTTGATAACCTCTACATCACAAGAATTGATTTCTGAAATGTGACTGTTAGAGATTCGAGCTCTACACTGATTATGAAAAAAAGCTGAATTTTTATCACCAGCAAGCAACCATAGACTACGAGATTTTAACAGCAATTGTTCTTCTTCCTATCGGAAAGAGAGGAAAGTAGAATTTTGAGCAGAATACTCTTTTACTAGCAATGGTTTGGTTATTTTTATTTCCTCCATATTGAATTGGATCTATTCTAAAACCCGTACAGACTCTTTCCTGTGATTGTAAGGAGTTGTGACAGGTTTTTTAATCCAAGATTTTAGTGCGATTTTGAGATGTTTAAGCTTCTATTCCCATACATAACTGGGAGATCCGTCTATAAAATGAGACCAGGCCCCAATCACAGCTTCCCAAAAACCATCCCTATCGATCCATAAAGGACTGAACTTGAATGGGATAGGACCAATATTTTCCTCCTCTTCAATGTGCAGAGCTATTGGATGATGGTCAAAGGTTAATTTAGGCAGAATTTTAGAATAGATTAGAAAATTACCAGCTAGTAGCGAACTTTGAACCAAAAATCTGTCTAGACGAGCTAGAATGCTGGCAGCCCGTGTTCTATTATTTGACCATGTAAATCACCCTTTCTTGGGTTTGAAATCAAGCAAATCCAGGCATGAATCAAATTCTCTACAAGCTCATGATAATGGTCCTTACCTCATACTCCTCCTTTTTTCTCCATTGGATCAAGAATTATGGTAAGATCTCCAGCCACAATAATATTGTTTGGAGAGTGGGTTTCAATAAAATGTGATAGAGTAGTCCAGCAGTCCTTCTTTTCGATAATATTTACAGGTACATAAAGATTAAAAAGCTCCAAAGAGGTCTTGCTAGGGATATGCTGAAGATCTGTAAAAATCCAATGTTGGGATGCATATGACTCATTCAACAAAAAGATGTCCTCAGACCATAGAGTTGCCAATCCACCTGAAGTGCCCCTTGCACTGACAGCCTTTCCATAATTATTTTTCCACTTAGTTTTGCTTAATAAAAGCAGTGCATCTTCAGCTATCTTGGTCTCTTGTAATAAAAGGATGTCTGAAGGTTCCATTCTCAGCAAATCTTTCACTGCTTCTGCCTTCTTGGGATTCCCCAAGCCCCTACAATTCCATGAAGTAATCTGCATAATTTACCGGAGGCAGAAGGAGTTTGTCCTCCCTTGGGGGGTCTGTTCCTCTTATTTCTACGATAAGACATTTCTAATGTAGCCTAACTTCCCTGCATATTTAATCGCTCGGCTTCTTCTTCTCGGATCTCCTTTCGAGTTTTCCTTCCTACTTTTTTGGGAAAAAACTCATCTTCACCTAAGGATCCTGAAGACTCTACTGATTTCTTATTTAAGACATCCACATAAGAGGGGGGAGAAACTCCTACAGGAGAGTTTAGATATTCTTGCAAGTCATCCATTGGAGTTTCTATCATAATTGAGCCAGGCATCGAAATTTCTTGAATTACAGGTTCAAAATTTTTCAGTGAGTATAGGTGAATTTCTCCTTCTTCAATCTGCTCTACTATGGCCTGCACTTCATCTTCTTCTAGGACAATAAAGTTATCCTCAGTTGAACTTAAAAGCACAAAGGAATTCGAGGAGACAGAAGCCTGTCCAGAAACCTGAGTGATTTTCTCTTTGCCTTTTCCGAGATTACCTCCTCTACCTTTTGAATTATTAACCTATTTGTTGATTGATTTTTGTACTTGAGTCCATTGTTTAGCCTTTTCATTTCCCAATTGAACCTCTATTTTTTCCTTACAATTACAAGCAAAATGGCCATATCCATGGCAATGTCTGCATTTAAAAGGGATCTGCTCATAATCGAGCTCCTGAACATAAGACCATTCAACCATGTTTAGCTTAATTGCCTCTGAAATCCCTATCTCTAACTCAACTTCCACGTAGATTCGAGCACATGAATATTGATCTTTCAACTTTGCCCTATCAATGTACTTGCCAAGTGTGTTTCCAATAGCTTCTAACGATTCTGAATTCCAGCAATGAAGGGGAAGATGAGGAAGCCTTACCCAAACTGGGATGATTGAAGGGACATCCTGAGTGGGATCAAAATCCAAAGTCCATTTATTCAGATAAAGGCACCGAGGACCCATAAAATATGGCCCATTACGGAATATGAGGTCTCAGTCTTTGGAGGAATCAAACACAAAGACGAAGAACCCTCTGCCGACGAAGTGATTGTGAATACCTTCTGAGACCAGAGACCTCCAATTTCTCTGAACCCATCCTTCTATGGCCTTCGAGGAGGGCCAAAGTTTTGTAAATTGCCCAATGAGCCCTTTCTCCGTAAGATTTAGAGCAGTCCGGCGAGGACGATCTACTGATAGATCAACAGATGGGATTTCAGTTTTCTTAACGAAATCCTGAGTCATTGGGGTTCCCTTCCTCTTTTCACTGGAGGAAATAAGGCACTTAAATGCTTCAAGGTCTATAGGAATTGAAGGAGGGGGCTCTCCAGGATCCAAACTCAGACAAAGTCTGGAAGCTATGACAAGATCCCAACCAACCAAAAAATTCACCGACCCAAAATACAAACCAGAGTATCTTGAAGCAAAAATACCTTGAGTACTCCGATCAAGAAGCTGAGCCATACCACGTTCCCTGATCGATTGCAGAAGAACCTTCATTGCTACAGCCTTCAAGCAGACAGGAGTAACCTTCTTGGAGCAATCCAAATGAAAACGTGTAGAATCCAGCCACAAAAAATCGATACATAGAACTGAAGCTCTTGGCCAGAGCCAATCCGATCCAGAATTTCTTAAAACATACCTGCAAAAACGACAGGCAGCAACAGATCCCGATCCTGCAGACTTCAGAGCAGACGATCCAAAGCGAGATCAAGTCGGCATCAGCGGAGCTAAATCCTGCAAAGTTTCACGATCCCACCGAACAACTACAGAATCTAGGATGCAACGATCTAGCAGAAGTCGAAGCCTCTCTGATCAAGGGAAGAAGCGAGCCAAAGAAAACTAGGACTGAAAAAATTTAAAAATCTTCTTGGAGCCCAAAAAAATCCAAAAACTCGGCTGTAATACATCCCTAATATGAAAAAAAAAAAACTTGAATGTTAAATAGAACCTATTCCTTTAAAAAGAAATTTTTTTGCAGAGACAGAACATTACAATGGTAATGGTTCCTAGATAACTGGAGGGTCCAGTTGTAAACCTTTAAGCACTCAATGAACCATGGAAGGAACATGGCAAGTCTTGGAGAAGATTGTGTTGGAAGGGATTGAAATTACAAAGTTTACACGGAGGTGGTAAAAAACCTTGTGACTACTCTGTAATAGTTTAAAGAGATGGAAAACAAATCTCTGGTTATCATATTCTAGTGTGCTTGGTCTAGCTTAGGGGTGACCTATGGAATGAACCGCTCTTGAATGTTCATGGTATATGGCTGGGAGGAAAGTGGAAGCCAATCAAGTAGTTTGGAGCTTAAAGTCTGATAAGTTTATCTTTATCTATCCTATTTTGTTTCGAACTCTAGTTATATTTATTACTGTTGAGTATTAAATGCAATAGATAAGTGGTCTTTCTTTTACTATTAAACCTTTGGAAAATATTAGATAGGGTTTTTTCTGCAAAATCTTTATAGCTACAAAATTTGGTTTTTATTGTTAATTTGAGCTGTAATTCTTAAAGCTTTCTAGACAAGTATCCTCTGAAATACTAATAGTATTATATTGTAATTGATGCACGAGTACAACAATAGGTAATTGGTTTTATTTATAATGAACAATATAATCATTTTATTTCTGTGAATAATAGAATATTTAAAAATCATGTTTTTGATATGCAAGCTATTAATATAAATTGTTTATCTCTATACATTCCAATTAAAATTTTAGCTTTGATGTTTAATGGACTCGAACCTTAAAAAAGGAATCCTTAAAAGTAAGCCATTCAACATTCAATATTTTACATAAGATGAATAAATGGAAACTATTATTATTTTCCAGATTATGAAATTTCTAATCCACAGAAAACCTGGTAACGTCGTAGGGCATACCTTCTTAATACAAACAAAGATTGATTTATATAAACAAAGCCTAGGCTATAGACAGGTGATTAGTAAAATCCACGAAGTTTAACTTTATTTAGACTCGAGGTCAAACCTCTAGAGATCAAAACCTTAGCAAGAAATTTAGCAATGGGTAGTGTTTCAAATATTTAACTCTCGCAGAGAATAAACAATTTTTTCAAAGGTCCCTAGGGTAAATAAGTCATTCAACATAAGCATGATCAGCCTAAAGCATGTATATGGTTTAGCCTTATAATTAATCTTGAACCGTGTAGGATCTTGTAACGCCCAAAGGACAGTATCATTAACTCTGAACAGTAATGACCATAGTCTCCATAATGTTATTACATTACAAAGAACAAAACTATGAACAAACCATCTATTATGACTTACAAACGAAATAAATTCATGTTCTCCATAAACATGTTTGAGCCTCGGGAAGGGAACGTCTGTAAATAAACATGTTCTCCATACAAAATTTTAAATGCCTCCATAGGCATACAAAGAAATCAATTCATCTCTAACAAAAATAAGCACATTGAAGACATAATATACACTCGAACCTGTGTAAAAGCCAAACACTTATATATTTATAGAACCCAAAACACTAGTATGTCTAAGACACGGCTTATTAGAGAGTTATATACAATCCTGGAAGACAAAATGTGCCAAAATATTGTCGAATAAGTGCCAATCGAGGTTTGAAGACATCAATAAATAACCCTTAACTAAAGATTTTATTCGTTGACAAGAATAGTTACAAACTTCTCACCATTTTCCAATGGAATTCCAGGAGAGCATCTAAGAATAAAGGGCTAGGAGAGTAGCTCCTTCTGTAATGCTGACTCTACCCATCTACTCCAAGGAGTAGGGATGTCATGGATGAATTCGAGGTTATCGTGGTAATGCCATTGCTTTCTAAACCAATGAACCAGGAAAGGGTGCTAGTACTCCACCTACTAGCAAAAAGAAGAGTAGAACACTAATATTAGCAAACTTGACAGTAAATCCCACCAAAAATGAAAAGAAATAGACATACTTTGTGTAAAGCAAGTCAAACAGAAATACCTTCCATTAATTTCAAGCCACCTCCAAGTGAGAGAAACTTTGGGAAAAAGAAAAACAGGGTTGAGGAATAATAATTTCCCCTACAAAGTCCCTCAATAACTCTTAAGGAGTAAATAACTCATAAAATTCAAAATAACCACTTTAAGTAACAATATTCAAATCCTTATTAGTCTTTGAAAAGGAATTGCAAACAAGAGCCCAGACAACGAGCCAATCTGCATGCTCAATCCCATTGCTCTGCACTGGATCTCCAATCCAATCCCGATCGCTCTGCAACCAAGAGTCGATCTGCATCTCTGGATCAGTCTCCTGAGCTATAGGTTGGAACATGGGAGGTCAGGCTTCGTCTGAGGAGATCTTCCTTGTGGCGTTGAGACTTTGCATGTAGTGTCATGTCCCTACCCCTCATACCGATGATGGAGAGGACGCGACCAACACACTACTACTGCAAACTGGGAAATCTAGCCCCATGATCATAAGCATAGAAATAAAATGCATTGATATAAAAGCATACACAGTTGCATAATGCAATTGATAGCGGAAGCAAACATATTTATTTCATTCATGCATTCATCATGTTCATTCTAATTCATAAACAATTCATTGAAGAGATTAAATACACACGAATACTTATATGGAAACGAAGCTGGCCCGCAACTAGCTACGTCACTGCAATGTTCTACCCAACCATAGGCCAGTGTGCTCATCAATCTCTCAGCATCACTGCCACCCTCGAGCTGGGCATGATTCCACAAGGAACTAGGGCAATAATAAGCTCACACATATCCCAAAACCAACACATCCACAGTCAATCCAACACACTGTTGGGTTTCACGGACTGCCCAACCAAGCCAATAAGAAATTAGGTTTTACAGGCTGCTAAGGAAACTAACCAACAATACATGGGTTCCTTGGACTTGTCCATCCATGCCACACTTGCATCAAACACACAGTCAACCCATTTAATCAAACACAGTCATACACAACCGTTGGATATGAACAAACGTTTCGAGGAATCAAAACAAAAAAGGAAACAAGGGTAAAACAACCCTCTGATAGTACTTTCAATTTCTAGGGACGTTTTGGCCCTAACATGGCCAAAATGGACTCAGCAACACCCAAGAAATCATGGATCTCTTCTTCCACTCATCGGGAATTACCAAAAAACCAATTTCCAGCTTGGAAATAATGGGGAAATGCATCCAAATCTTGGGGGAGGGAACCCACCCATTGATCTTTACAAAAACGAATTCCCAGCCTGGGGAAATTGAAGAAAACGACTGCCCATGTGAGGGAAAACACACATCAATAAAAAAAACGGTTCTGCAATCAAGAACAAACTGGTAAAAATTAGGGAATAACACCTTGCTAGTAAAATCTGATCTTCCAAACGTTTATGGGAAATGTAGAGGCTGAAATGACCCCCATCCAAGCCCAAATCGTGGGCTTCCTTTGCCCATTCACTGCACAACTCCAAAATAAAAAATATGGGCATGGAAAAATAGAGAAACAACATAAAAACGTGGAGGTAATTACTCGGCAAGCTCCTGCTGCGTGAGGAGGGCCAAAAGCGTGCCTTGGAAACCCCCAAATCATCCATCCTTGCTGCACATTCACTCAGCAAGACCCCAAACCAATTTCTGGGCATGCCGAAATGGAGAAACGACCTCCAAACGTGAGGGAGAGAGCTCCCTCCTCTTCCTGCTGTGTGAGAGAGCCTCCACGTGAAGGGGAATGGGTGAGGAAATGAAAGGCATGGGTGCATAATGGCTTGGGCATGCATTCCCAAGCATTTACTTGCCCCATAAATCAAAAACACATTTTCCAAAAATGGGTGACTTCCCAAATTCGAATTTGACCTCCATACCTTTCCCATCCCAAGGCAATAACTTTCTTTACCAACTTTAGATGACTGTGCATAAAAGACAAACAGGGTAGTTGACCACTCTATGGGTTTTACCTTAGACATTTGGATTTTTCCCATTGGCTCAAGGTTGAATAATTCCCCCTCCCTATTCCTTGTGAAATCATGCCCCCATCTCTTTAACATTATGGCGCGTAGCTAGTTGTGGTATTTGTATTAATTTGCATTTTACATGGTGTCTCAAAACACATTGTGCTTGGCTAGGACATAAAACTTCAGCATCAATTTTAATCGCTGAAACATCAAACACTAAACCCATAGTAGGGCCTTTGCCTTGAGCTCCACACCATGATTTAATACAATATTTACATCATATGCAATTTAATACCATGGGGTCAAAACCGGGGTGTTACATTCCCCTCTCCCTTCAATAGCACTGTCCTCAGTGCTTTACAAAAATTTAACAATTGCTAAACTGGCACTGCCCTCAGTGCTCTGCAAAATTGGACCAAAAATGGATGTGCTAGTCGCATGGAATATTCCAGTTTCCACGTAGCCTCTTCAAGACCGTAGTGCTTCCTTTGCACCTTTATATGTCTAATGGCACAATTTGGAACTCTTCCAAGTCCTTGCTTGCATGCATCAACATACACTGCATGATGTTTTTCTGGTCTTGGAGAATCCTTCTCCTCAGCTTGGAACATTTCCAGTGTCTTTGGCAACCTACAATACTTATGCTCAAGCCCCAAGCAATGAGCCAATTCCCATGTTAGTGTTCACAAGATTCTCCAAAATCATAGATGAATCACATGCACATGTATATTGATATAAAATCAACAAAAAGTTGCCAAGTGAACCAAATACTCATCTGCATACGTATCTTCTTTTGGTTCCACAGGTGTTCGACTGGGCTTGATACAACCATGGCACTCACAACCCCGCCCCACCCCATACCTAGGTGTGCATTAAAGGGTAGCCAAAATTTGTGTAACCCTCAGATCACCTGAAAATACCTCTCGACCGAGGTCTGACAGCTCCATCCTTGAACCCAACACCTCTTTGGGTGCTTCAACGGTAGTTGTGTTCAAGAGCTTGCACCTCCTCTGGATCCTTACCAATGCCCAAGCATTCCTTATCTGCATAACATCTCTCAAATGAGATCTTGTCAGCCCCACTTCAAAGCCTAACACCTCCTTCAATGCTCAATGGCAGCTCTAGCTTACGGGCCTAACACCTTTTCCAAGTGCTTACCAATGCTCAGGTGCTTCCTTTCTAGGAACCATAACAGATTAATTCACATGTAAGATTCATTTTCGCAGGATTTATTTCTTAACAATATTTTCAAAATCTTAACTAAATGATTATGTACATGTGTAATTACAGAAAGTCAACCAAGATTTTCCAAGTAATCCAATACTTATCTGTATAGCATCTCTCAACCGAGATCCGTTCAGCCCCGCTTCATAGCCTAACACCTTCTAGGTGCTCAATAACAGCTCTAGCTTAAGGGCCCAACACCTCCTCTAAGTGCTTACCAAAGCTCAGGTGCTTCCTTTCCAAACATCATAATACCTAGGGGTTATTCTCTTCACGGAGCCCCCACTCTCGTGACAGTCCCCTTACGCCGTGAATGTGTGGGGAAAGAAGTCTAACCGGATGTCTTACACCCTGGCCGTCCCCAGTGATGCATACCGGTGCCTAGCTGGAAAGAGGGAAGAATCTATGTACCCAAGTACATCCTTCCAAAGGATATGTGTACTTCCTGTAAATGTTTTCATAGCCTTGCCTACGTTACACATGGACATGCAGTTTACATCAGATGTCATTATAAAATTTCAAACATAGGTTTCCAAACCTATTTCAAACACATCCCTTCGAGAAGCTATGTACATCCCCGTACATCCCTCTGAGGAACCATGTACATCCAGTACATATTTTCATCATCTCACCTGTGTTACATACAAGCATGTCGCTCATATGAGATGTCATCATAAAAATAATTGCAATAAAAGGTTTTCAAACCTATCCCAAATATATCCCTCCGAGAAGCTATGTACACCGCGTACATCCTTCCGAGGAGCCATGTACACCCAGTACATATTTTCATCATCTCACCTGCATTACACATAAGCATGCAGTTTATATGAGCTTTCATCATAAAATTTTAATCATAGATTTTCAAATCTATTTTTATGCATACATGATTTTCCAAATATCAAGCAGTCAATAACATTGATAGTCGAAATAAAAATCTGAATTCACAATTTTTCTTTCTGCAGAAAATCAGATTTTTGCAACCATGAGGTCATCCTCATATTGTTTGGATTTTTCAAGTGGGGAGTACTCATCCCTTACTTACGCATGCTACACAAAACCTGGACATCCACATACAACATGTCATCCTGATACAATTTTTAATCAGCCAAACAATCACAGTTAGTCAACAGGAAACTTTAGTCATCAAGCAATGCAACACAAGCATATCCATGGTTAGCATGATTCATAACCATCACAAGAGATCACAGTCTCCCACAATCAATAGAAAAACCTGCAATCTGAAGTTTCAAAACCTGTTCTCAGTCATGAGATCCTTCTCATGGCACATGGTAGCTTCCTGCCCTGGGTTTCATTGGGAACCACCATACTGCTCTGCTCAGGTCATTCTACCTGAGTCTTTAGGAAGTCCTTGTTTATATACACATACACACAACGATCATCTCCTCATGGAACTACAAGTTCACATGCAGGCTTCCTCAGCCTATACATAGGGTCCACTTTTCCTGCAATATCTTCCTCAGTGAACTTCCTGCAATACCCTGCAAGTCCCACAAAAGATCTTAGCTTTGTTAACTTTCTTCGAGCAGGCCAACTCATCATGGCCTCAATCTTTTCAGGGTCTATAGATATTCCTTTATCTGAGATAATGTGACTCAAATAATGAATTCTATATTTATAGAAGTCATAGTTACTCAACCCTGCATACAACTTATGCTTCCTGAGCAATTTCAAGGTCAGCCTTAAACGTCCACATGTTCTTCCTCGTTCTCATAATAAATAAGAATGCTATCAAGGAAAATAAGAACAAACCTATCCAGATACTTACTGAAACCATTATTCATGAGGCATATGAATGTAGCTGGTGTACTTGTGAAACCAAATGGTACCACTACAACTCATAAAAACCATACCTTGCTCTGAAGGTTGTCTTGTGAACATTTCCATCCTTGATTCTTACCTGATGGTCACCAAACCCCAAGTCAAGCTCGGAAAACACCTTTTTATCCTCTCACTTAATCAAAGAGGTCATCGATCCTAGGCAAAGGATACTTGTTCTTCATAATGATCTTGTTCAATGGTCTGAACCAATACACAATTAGAGTGTATCATTTTTCTCTTTCTCAAACCAATCCGGTGCTCCCCACAAGGACACACTTGGCCTATTATAATTCTTTTTCCACAACTCTTGCAGCTGTATCATCAGCTCTAGTAGTCTGGTGTACTCACCCTGTAGGGTGTCTTGGACATTGGTGCTTTACTTGGCACAAGTTCAATCGTGGGATCAACGTCCCTCTTTGGAGGAATCCCTAGAACTTCATCAGGAAAATATTCCTGAATTCCTGTAACATATGAAATACCTCCAACCTAGGAGTATCATTCTATCCTTCCTCCAAAACCTGAGTTGCACACACTTTGCAACCTTTCCCACATAAATGCTTCAGCTTCATTGCTGCATCCTACCTACGAGAGATCACTTTCAGAATGCCTTTCACAACCCTTAGGTTGTCTTCTTCATCCAAGCACTCAAAAGTCTTGTTGTAACAATCAATATTTTCCCTATGTGCTTCTAAACAATCCATTCCAATCAGAATGTTATAAGGGCCAGGTGGTAGAACATTCAAATATTCATAAGTGACCAACCATTCATAACCAATGGACATTCCTTTACCACCTCACTGACCTTTTGCTTGGTTCTAGTGGCTAGTTGTACTAACCATGACCTTCTAAGCTTTGACTTCTTCAAAGTGCACATCTCAACAAATCCAGGGGTGATATATTTGGGAATCGATCCAAGATCAACCAAAACAGAAATAGTTTGTTCAACAATACTATTATCAATATGCAAGTGTCATCCCCTGTCTATCTCCACGAGACCATGTCATCTCGTCTTTGAATTCATAATAACTTCTAGCTTTAGTCCATGCCGAGGATACATGGATACCTTTCTGCTTCTTTATTTACCTATGGCACAACCTTACAAGGTCCAGCATAGGTTATTCCTATAGACGTATACAATCCATCAATGTTAAAGCATTGGATTTCTTATCTCCCATCGACCTTCTTAACAACACATTCTTCCGTTGGTTTGAACCCTCCCAAGATTTCACGAGGAGTTAAACTAGTCCTTCTTCTGTACCATCTTTTATAAGATGAGGTTATGTTCTTCTCACAACAATGAACATATTACCCTGTCAATGGTCCAATCATGCCTTTGCTCAAGACATCCATCCTATGCTTCACAACCTGCATATATACACCATCTAAATGGGCTTTAATGCTATCTTCATATGGTGTCTCTTCATCTATAACAGAATGATGTTCTGCTTTATAGAAATGTCCTTGTACATTTCTTTTTCTTCCTTCATCTTCTTATCATCTTCAATCGACTGTCTCAGGGGGACGACGGGGGTCAAGGGGGCTTGCCCCCTAGATTGCTGCCATTTTTCACCTTTCTGGTCCCTGTAAATCCCACTGAAAACCTAAAAAAAATCTCAGTTTCGGAGTAACTCATCTTTTCCACCCAATCGACAAACTCACCGAAGTTTTTCGACATGTCGGCTCGACTCACCTTTTCCCTTCCGACGCGTCGGCGGAACTCATCATTTCTTTCCGATCGAAAAACTCGTCAAACTTTTCCGATGTATCGGAAAAACTTACTGAATTCACCCAACATACATTGGAAAAACTCGTCTTTTCTTGCCGACATGGGATTTTCGACACTTTTTCTTTCTTTCCTCGGCATCGGAAAACTTATCCAAGACACATCGGAAACTCATCCAAGATGCATCGAAAAGCTCATCCGAGATGCATTGGAAACTCATCTGAGATTCATCGGAAAGCTCATCTGAGATGCATCGAAAAACTCATCCAAGATGAATTGGAAAACTTATTCGAGTTTACCCGATTTTTACCACTTAGAAATTTTTTGAAATTTTTTATTTTCTCCTTCTTCTCATCGGCTCAACTCAACTTTTCAAGCCAACGCCATCGGCTCAACTCAACTTTTCAAGCCGACGAAAACTCGGCTAACTAAGGCGATGTGCAAAATCTCAAAACACTTAGAAAATTTTGGGATTTTCTTCTCTTTCTTTCCCTTTGTTGGCTCAACTCAGCCAGTTCAGCCTACACTGTATCAACAGAACTCGACCAACTGAGCCAACATATGAAATTTCCAACACTTAGGAAAATTTTGGAAATTTTCCATGTCTCGCACATTTTTCCTCTACTGGCCAGAGGGTAACCTTTCCTATGTCATTTCTCTTCATGGCCCGTTGAGGCCCATGCTGCAACATGAGCTTTGATACCACACTGTCATGTCCCCACCCCTCATACCGACGATGGAGAGGACGCAACTAACACGTTGCTGCTGCGAACTGGGAAATCTAGCCCCATGATCATAAGCATAGAAATAAAATGCATTAATATAAAAACATACACAGCCGCATAATGCAATCTATAGCAGAAGCAAACATATTTGTTTCATTCATGCATTCATCATGTTTGTTCTAATTCATAAACAATTAATTAAAGAGATTAAATACATAAGAATAATTATCTGGAAACGAAGTTGGCCCATAAACTAGCTACATCGTTGCAACGTTCCACCCAACCATAGGCCAGTGTGCTCATCAATCTCTCAGCATCACTACCACCCCCAAGGTGGGCATGATTCCACAAGGCACTAGGGCAATAATGGGCTCACACATATCCCAAAACCAACACATCCATAGTCAAGCCAACACACCATTGGGTTTCACAGACTACCCAACCAAGCCGATAAGAAATTAGGTTTTATAGGCTGCTAAGGCAACTAGCCAACACTACATGGGTTCCTTGGACTTGTCCAGCCATGCCACGCTTGCATCAAACACATAGTCAACCCATTTAATAAAAAATAGTCATACACAACCATTGGATATGAACAAAACGTTCCGGGGAATCAAAACAAAAAAGGAAACAAGGGTAAAACAACCCTCTGATAGTAATTTCGATTTCCAGGGACGTTTTGGCCCTAACGTGGCCAAAATGGACTCAACAACACCTAAGAAATCATGGGTCTCTTCTTCCAGTCGTTGGGCATTACCAAAAAAATGATTTCCAGCTTGGAAACAATGGGGAAATGCATCCAAATCGTGGGGGAGGGAACCCACACATTGATCTTTACAAAAACGAATTCCCAGGCTGGGGAAATTGAAGAAAATGGTTGCCCATGTGAGGGAATACACACAACAATAAAAACAAACAGTTCTGCAATTAAGAACAAGCTGGTCAAATTAGGGGAAAATACCCTGCTAGTAAAATCCGATCTTCCAAACGTTTCTGGGCAATGTAGAGGCTAAAACGACCCCCATCCATGCCCAAATCGTGGGTCTCCTTTGCCCATTCACTGCACAACTCCAAAAATGAAAAATCTGGGCATGGAAAAATAGAGAAATAACATAAAAACGTGGAGGTAATTAATCAGCAAGCTCATGTTACGTGAGGAGGGCCAAAAGCATCCCTTAGAAACCCCCGAATCATCCATCATTGCTACACATTCACTTAGCAAGACCCCAAACCAATTTATGGGCATGCCGAAATGTAGAAACATCCTCCAAACGTGAGGGAGAGAGCTCCCTCCTCTTCTTATTGCGNAAAACACACTTTCCAAAAATGGGTGACTTCCCAAATTCGAATTTGACCTCCATACCTTTCCCATCCCAAGGCAATAACTTCCTTTACCAACTTTAGATGGCTGTGCATAAAAGACAAAAAGGGTAATTAACCACTCTATGGGTTTTACCTTAGACATTTGGATTTTCCCCATTGGCTCAAGGTTGAATAATTCCCCCTCCCTATTCCTTGTGAAATCATGTCCCCATCTCTTTAACGTTGCAGCACGTAACTAGTTGTGGTATTTTTATTCATTTGCATTTTACATGATGTCTCAAAACACATTGTGCCTGGCTAGCACATAAACCTTCGGCATCAATTTTAATCGTCGAAACATCAAACACTAAACCCATAGTGGGGCCTTTTCCTTGAGCTCCACACCATGATTTAATACAATATTTACATCATATGCAATTTAATACCATGGGGTCGAAATCGGGGTGTTACATGCAGTCACGTTGTTGGGTCTGTTGCAGGTGATCAATTCAGGATTGAAGTGGGATCAATGATTGCCTTGAGGAGACAAGGATCTGGGGTCGATAAGAGGGAACAAATCCAATGGGGATGGAGGAGGGCAGATCCTAGTCGCCCTCTGCCCCTTTAACGGAATTCAAGAATCTAGTAGTTGAGCAAAGCAAGAATGCACCTAAAGGAGCCCTTCCGACATTCGTCAAATGAATTGTGGAGGTTTTGATTGTTTCTCTACCATCGGAGGACACTATCTGTGTTTCTCTCTCGTTGGAAGACCGGGCATTGATTGGGAAATTCACTGGACTCTGGCCATCACCAAAAACCACCAAGAGCTGGGTTCAGAGGAATTGGAGACCTCTGATCTCGAAAAATGTTGCATCTTACTCAGTGGACCGAGGATACTTCTTATTTGAATTTGAATCTAAGGATGACAAGGATTTAATCTTTCGTAATGGACCCTATTTCATGGGACCGCAAGGACTTTACCTGAACGGTTGGACGTCGGACTTCAACCCCAAGGCAAAATATTCCCAGGGCTGTCCCAGTTTGGGTTAGGCTCCCCAACCTACGAATGCATTACTATAATCCAAAATTACTCAAAGCAATTGGAAATGCCTTGGGAAGGTATATCGATATTGCAAGCCCAAAAGATCTATATGCATATGCCCGCATCTGGGTGGAGGTGGATCTAGAAGCTAGATTACCATAGGCAATCAAGCTCACAGTAGGAAACTAGTATCACTATAAAAAAACTAGACTGCCAACAACTACCATTCAAGTGCAGAAGGTGTCATGAATACTAGCACTTCTACCAAAACTATCCGCAAAAGCAAGAGGACCAACAGGAAAAAGAGGAAGGATGGAAAACAGTAAAGAAGAGAAAAACTAAAGCAATAAGTGGAGAAGTGCAAAGGAAAGAAGGGGGGAAACGAACAAAGGAAAACTCCCCGGAGGGTAAGGCCAACGAGACTAGGAGTGGGTCTATGGTTATAGGAGAGAATTTCACCAATGGAGAGAATAAAGATCTAGAAAAAGAAGTTGTCTTGTCAGACTAATATGAGAAAGACAACACCTCATTGATCCAGTCAGATTTAGGAGTAGAGGTGGTAAAATAAGGGGGGAACCAGGAAAAATCAGAGGAAGAAACTGATACCGAGGAAGAGGAAGAAGAGAAAGGAGAGATAGATATGGCTACACCAAGCAAGAAGAAGGCAAGAGGAAGGAAATCAACCAAAGAATTGAGGGATCAATCCACCTATAAGGATAAGTTGCAAGGCTCTCGGTTAACCTTGGAAAAACTTCTCCGAAACACCAGAAACACTCGCCAACAAGGGAAATTCCATAAAGGGATTCCCTCATCTACAAAAAGTAAGTAATAAAGGTCCTCTCTTGGAACTATAGAGGTCTGGGTAGTAAAATTAAGGAAGAATCTATGAAATATTTTATTAGATTAGCCCAACCAGACATCGTACTGATCCAGGAGACTGAGATGGAGAAAGATACATTTCTCCAGGTAAGTTCAAACTTTTGGAAGAAAGGAGGAGGAAACACAATCAGTTTAGGGGAGCCTCCGGAGGAATAGGAATGCTCTGGGATGATCAGAAATACAAATTAGTTGAAACCAAGCATAGTCCTCATTGGATTCTAACTACGTTGCTGCAGAAAGAATCTAATATCCCGGTAAAACTCTTTAACATTTATGTACCTATCTCTTATGTGGAAAAAACGATATTTGGAATCTACACCGAGATGAAAGGAGTAACTTGTTGGGCAATTTTATCCTACCCAGAGACCTTAATGTCATCTTAAATCAAGCTAAAAAAAGAGGGGGGGGGGGTCGACAGTCAGAGATATGATAAGGGAGCAGGTTGATGAAATTGTAATGAATTGGGGCCTGTCAGATGTCATTCCAGCTAAAGAAAAATACACTTGGAGTAATAAGAGACTAGGGTCGGGGCACATACCTTCCAGGCTGGATAGATTTTTTGTTCAAGACTCATTTCTCCTTCTTGGATTGAACCCTTCTTCCAAAATCCTGGTGTTTGGAGGATTAGACCACAAACCTATCATTCTCAAAATGAATAAAGACCAGAACCTTGACCCTATCCCATTCCGGTTCAGCCCTTTGTGGGTCTCCCACAATGATTTCCTGGGGATAGTTGTTGAAGCATGGTCAGCTCCGGTCACGGGCTCACCATTCTATATTTGGGAAGAAAAACTCCGTAGAGTTAAGAAGGTGCTCAAGGAATGGGAAAAAACTATAGAAAATTCAAATCAAAAAAAGAAAAGAAAAATACGTGATTATGCTAGAGGCCCACTAGATCGCTATGGAAACAATTCAGATTTCAGCGGAGGTGCTTAAAAAGGAAGTGAAACTGCAACAAGAGCTTCATGTTTCCTGCAGACAGAAGGCATAACTGTGGAGACAGAAAACCAGATGTCTCTGGCTCCAAGCAGGAGATCGGAATACTGCCTACTTTCACAAGTACGCTGAGGCAAGGAAAAACTACAAAGATGTGCATGAGATTCATGTCTAGGACCATATCATCCACGATTTTGATGAATCCAAGGCGGAAGCTACCCGACACTTCAACGCAATATACAAAGCAGAATCCGACTCCAACTCAGAGAATGGGATCATGGAATTAGTCCCAAGGATCGTTAAAAAAAAGGAAAATGATAGGCTGATTCAAGAGATCACGATGGAAGAAATGAAAGTTGTTGTGGATGACATGAAGGATGATAAGGCGCCAGGCCCTGATGGGTTTAACACAAATTTCAATAAGGTATGCTGGGAAATTGTATAGAAATATTTATATAAAACGGTGAAAAAATCTCAGAGATGCAAAAAAATTGGTGGAAGCACAAATTCTGCTTTCCTAACACTTGTTCCCAAAGAGAAAGATGCAAATTCCTTTGATAGGTTTCGTCCTATCTCCCTATGTAATATTAGATATAAGATAATCACTAAAATCATGGCTAGGAGGTTAAAAAACATCTTGCCACATATCATCCCTGAGAATCAAGGAGGCTTCATTAAAGGCAAGAGAATCTGGGATAACATCATCTTGGTTCAAGAGGCAATCCATTCCAGCTTGAAGAATGGTGAAAAAGGTATGGTTGTGAAAATAGAATTATCCAACACATTTAGAAGAATATCTCATTCATTTCTCCTTCGAGTAATGATAAGATATGGTTTTGATTCGAGCTTCATCAGGTGGGTCAAATTCTGCATAAGTAAGCCTTGGATTCCCCCCTGGTTAATGGAAGGGCAGCTGGCTTCTTCCAATCCTCGCGAGGACTGAGGCAAGGATGCTCGCTGTCACCATTGCTCTACGTAATCCAAGCCTATGTTCTCAACCTTCAACTTGAGCAAGATAGAAGGGACCAAGACTTAATAGGCACCGGTATGGCATAGGGGACAAAAGACATCAACCATGCACAGTTTGTAGACAACACAATCCTGCTTGGAGGGTCCAACCAACTAATAGCCAGAAGGTTCAAAACTGAAATGGATCTCTACTGTCAAGCCTCTGGAAGTAAGCTATATTTAAGAAAGAGTTCAATATACAGCTAGAATATCAACCCAAGGGAGATGTCTGGAATCTCCTGTACTCTAGAAATTGAAGGAGTAACTAACTGGGAATCCTTTTAAGTATCTGGGGGTACCAATTTTCAAAAATAAGTCAAAAAGCTTGGACTGGAATCCACTGATTGAAAATTAAAAAAAAAAATCTAGATTGGGGAGCAGTTTGACTAAATCTAGCTGGGAAACTGGTAATGATTAAAGTTGTTCTTAACAACTATCCCCTTTACTAATGTTCTATCTTGTTGACACCTTCCAAAATTCTCGCAAAAATAGAAAGTATGCTTAGATCCTTCCTATGGAAAGGAGGGAAAAATGGAGGAGGGAAAAAATTTGCACTTATCAATTGGAAGAAGATTAAAATGTCACGTATGGATGGAGGTCTTCATATCAGAGATTTGAAGTTTCAAAACTTGGCAATGGGAGCCAAACTACTTTGGAAACTGATAGATAACAAGCCCTCCTGGAGCAGTCAAGTGATTTGAAGAAAATATGCCTTATAGGCTCAAGACTCCGGTGTCTTGATGTCGACCCGGGGAAAAAGCAAGGATCTTCCATTTTTTCACTATGCAGTAAGGCACTACCCAGGTTCGGAGAAGACCTCCATTGGATACCAAGTAATGGTAAACAAAGAAAACTCTGGCATGATTGAATAATGGGGAAACCTCTCTCTCCCAAGATTCTAAGGGTGGACTGACATGCAAGGAATAAAAATGCTATGGGATATATCTCAATGGGACAACGAACCTCCTTACCACTGGATCGGATGGACAATGCCGGAATGCTCAGTCGAACTAGAAGGCAAGAAAAAGCAATATATGGACTATTTATCAAGCTTAGCATTAGTTGCCAGAAGGAAGAAGGATAGGTGTGGATGGGGATGCTGCACCGGTCTGTACACCACTACGTAAGGTTACAAAGTATACTTGGCAATTCCAAATAATCCAGAGATCTGGAAAGAACTATGGGAAAATGAGCATAAAAAGGGATTTGTAGAACATGGTTTAAAACAAGCTTGTTGGATACTTTAAATTTAATCAATATGGGTGGAGGATGAAGAATTCCAAAATAATAGTAAAGGAGGATTTAAGACATCTCTCAAATTACATTTAAGAGACAATGACGCTTCAATACAAATAAATTTTAAGAATAATGAATGTAATGTACTTGTTATCTCACATATATTGCAGCTGGGATACCATGATGCAACATACAGTTTTAACTCTTTATTTTTTTTGAGCTATTCATTCAAATGGGGTTTCGGCATGGATCATTATTTCTTGAGCCATTTGGATCCTTTGTTCGTCATCAGTTTGAGATTGTTTCCTTGCTACAACTGAGATCTCCTTGTCCATTGAGATGATTTCGGTGGTGACCTAGTTCATTCAAGCAGAGTAGCAAATATGGTACACATAGTTACAAATGAGCATATTAGATAGAGACATGTATATGGCTCCTGGGTTGGATTTTGCTCTTTAATGTATGTTACACACCTAAGCTTGTTATGTTAGGATGATCATCGTGACCTATGCTTATATTACATGTGTACTAATGCTTAAACCTATGTTGCGAATGAGTAAAGGGTCTAATGTTGAATATTATTGTTTATGCCATGCTTTACATAAATTTTAAACCTTAATTCTATGTTGGTTCCATGTATCATTTGTCCCCATCCATCCAATTCATCCATAGTTATTTTTCTCTCATGACCTATGTGTGATTCAGACTTGTGAGATTGAAGATCTTTTCCCCATCTTGAGCCATGTGCATGATAGACTCCATGTTGGTATGTGTCTCTAGCTATGAATTATGTGGCTTGGCCAGTGTGGTCAGGTACACCAGATGGTTTTCCTTTAGTCCTCAAAATAAGTGCTCCACTGGTCAACCGTTGGATGTAAAAGAAAGTTAGGGTTTGCGTCTCTCATTGTATCCCATCGAGAAATTTGGCACCATTGGTTCTTGAAGAATAATAACGAAAATTTTCTGGGATCTCTTGTATTTCGTGGACGATTGAAGAATTTTGTGGACGCTTGAAGAATCTTCTTTGTGATCGACTGACATTATTTCTTGTTTTCATTGGAGATTATTGGTGAATTTATGGCATATTTTTTTCTAGAACCATTTTATTTGATTGACAGGGAAGTCGATTTGGAGAGGGGCGCAGCTGTGGGAGACGTCCACCTTGCTCTCTTTTTTGAACTGTGCGATTACAGGGAGTATTTTCTATCTCTTGATTTTTTATTCTCATTTTTTTACTTCCCGTCAATATTGTCATTTTTCTTGTCGATCTTATTGTTTTTACTTAGCTTGGAAGGAGAGAGGGCACATTTGGCTTCCTTGGGCAATTTCAATACAACTATATTTTCATCATTGGTCCACTTGATCAATGCGAAAATAATATTTGTCACTTGGCATTCATCCTCAGAAACATCACGTAAGTTTCTCCCAGGTAAGATCTATCCTTTTTCTTAAAATCTAATTAGGGCTGCATTTTCCTTTTATCAAACACTCATTTAAAACCCTTGTTTCATAGATCTATAGGTTCTAGTTTGTGGCGATGTATAAAACTTAAAACCCACTTTCAAATAATCATAACACCCGTAAGTCTAACTTTTCAATATCATCAGACTCAATTTTCCCATCTAACACACTGGTCTACTTCTCAGGGGAAGACACCCTCCTTGGGATGAGTGGGTATCTTCAGATCTGCAAACTAGGTATTGTTAGTTTTCATCTCAAATCACCTTATCTTACATCTAGCAATCAATCCGAGTGTCCAATTTCACTTAATTTCACCATTTACCCCTAGATCCAATTTCCATGCTTAAAACCCTAGGGTAAATTGGGGATTTTCATATAGACACTCATAATCTCTTAGGAACTGCGCAAAACTCTAATTAACTATCCTACTAAGAGGTCTAATCAATATTCCCTAGGTTATCTACTTGTTTTCCTCATTCTTAGGGTCATGTTGGTTATAGGGACGCCCCTTGGGCTTAGTATTTTCACTGAGTTTGAAGTGCCAGTATCCTTGACTGGCTTGACATTTGAGCTCTTTCAGAGGTCTTGGATATTGTAGGTCACAACTTTAGTTGCCTTTCCCTCTGCCATCCTGGATACGATCACCTTACGAGGCAATTACAAGATTCATGATAACAATACCTAGGGAGGATAATATGGAGTACATAGGGAGGTATCTAAGGGGGGTAATGAATGTAATGTGGCCACAATCATGGAATATTCTAACTATGTAGTGCAATGAAATAATATATTAATAAGGGATAGTTTGCATAGACCCCTATGAATACTCATGAGAGATGATATATGAGGTCAAAGTCATTGCGCCCCTTGTATTTTGATACATTAGTCTAAGAGAGTATGGTATTTTATAATTTGATAGAAATGACAACATCCTAAAGACTATAACGCTACCATATCCAAGGAACCATGAATAAGATAGCTAATATCTTATGAAAGAAGCAAACACGAGTTGTTTTTTCACTACCAAACACTTCGAGAGGAAAATTGGACCATGTGAACGAACAAACTGATCCAAAAAATAGTAAAGGCCTTTATTCTACCCCTTGCGATTGTTATAAGATCTATATTGGTGAGTTTTGATGCTTTGTTCAAACAAGATTGAAAGAACATAATGATGGCATTATTCACGGTAGAACTAAGAAATTTGTATTGGTGTAGCATTTTGAAAAGTCTAGGGGTCACACTTGATTAGAGAAAGTGAAATTCATTGTCGGTATAGATTACTTCACAAAAGATGTTTTAGAGAGGCTATGTAGATTGAAAAACA
The DNA here is from genome assembly GCA_001517045.1 of Pseudotsuga menziesii. NCBI lineage: Eukaryota > Viridiplantae > Streptophyta > Pinopsida > Pinales > Pinaceae > Pseudotsuga > Pseudotsuga menziesii. Next base: position 2,616,618 of record LPNX011075860.1, on the reverse strand, counting down.
CTAGAGCAATCTCAATTGAGAAGATGACTGCAAATTAAGCAAGTCTTTGGCACCTATTATTAACCAAATTTAAAAATACTACTAATTAATGATTCTCACTTAAAAAATGCCACTCATTAATAAAGCCATAGTCTAGATGTTCTATGAATTTTTAATTTTCTAGTTGCTCATAATATCATGAAGGGATATCAATTATTGTAACTTGAAATTTGACAAAAATAATTTTTGATTGATGGAATTGCATATATCTACGTTAACATTACACAATCTAATTGCAATATGTTACATGTAAACTTTTATTGCATTAGTATATGTGAACACCTAATTTTGTGATCCTCCCTTGAGTATTTTCCCTTCCAAATCTCCTTTGTTTAAGGTAATAAAATATAGTCTAAAATACCTTAACAGTGAAATATGTTTATTTTGTGGCATTTTGAAATAACCCAAACAACTATAAATTTGCCCCAAGGACTAGCTCAAGCAATCATGAGCCAAATGCGAGATCCCTCCCCTCAAAGTTGGAGAGGTCACGAGTTCAGCTCTCTTGATCTCCTTAGGGTTAGGCTTCATAATTAGGGTTGATGGTTTACTTGGTTAACCATCCATGAATCATGGGAAATTACTGAGAGGGTTTTCCGCAAGGTTGTTCATTAGAAAATAAATAAAATTGAACAACTATTAAATTTCTGTCTATTTTTCCGAAGATGACAAAACCTATCATAACTCAGTTGTCAAACTGACACTGAGGGCAACCACCACTTGCGGATATCTGCAAATGCGAGTTGACTCATTACCATTATTCAAGGAAAACCATTCCACTTGAAAAGGCCTGATGATGGTTTGTAAGGGGGCATACTTCCATTCCTATTAAATGCCTATAGGTCTTGGGTTGCTAACCTATGTCTTTACATCCAACGAAGATAAGCTCTCAGCTAATAAAAACCATGTTACACCTTACTAGAGGACAACTAAAATTTATATCTAGTACTTTCACATTTAAAATATATTATTTTTAATCTTAACGATTTAATAGTTTTTCGACTGAATACACATCATAAGAAACCCTCTGGGCACTGTCCCTCATTTCAAGGATGGTATCTGGGGTAAACTGTTAAGTTCCAGTTTTGACAACCTAACCCTGTGTGAACATCGAGTGAAGCCCTCAATATTCACATAGATAGCTAGCTCCACACACTTTCCCTCATTTCAAGGATGGTATTTAGGGTAAACAATTAAGTTTCAATTTTGACAACCTAACCCTCAGTGAACATCGAGTGAAGCCCACAATATTAACATTAAATTGGGTCACATAAATAATAAATGTTAAGAAAATAAGGTGGCATTGGTTCATGGAGACACTTAGAGGCTTATGGAGTCTTTGGGTGGCTAGATTCCCCCCCACAATTTGCACGACTTTCAACCAAATTAGAATCCATGGGGAATGTAACGTTCTTGGAGGGTGATGTGGTGTTAAATAGCATATCATGAGCCAAGGAATTCGAATAGTAAAGGAGAGTAACTCCCATGGAAGAGGAAGAGACTAAAAAGACAATGCGTGCCACTTGAAAGGAGAATCCATGCACTCTATGACAACAAATGATGGAACATTATATGACAAACATGACAAATTCAGACTTGATTGCAGACCTATGAAAAATTTGACATGATAGGGCTAAAAATAGCCACCAAGACGACACATTTGAGAGTTAGAGGCATCCATTTGAATTGGGGAAAGAATTGGAGCACGAAGGGGAAGACAAGTGTCATAGGAGTTACTAAACCACTAAAGACAAGAGTTGGAGGAAGCCTATGGAGGGAAATTCAAACTTAGGAGGCCTCACGAAGTTAATATGAGGATGTCTTGAGGAAGAAGAACAAGCCTTGCGTACACCCACATTAGATCTTAGTTTCATAATCTTTGTTGCAATACCGACCTTCCTAGCCTTTTAACTTGGCAAAATTATAGTGAGTTCGAGGCGCTTCTCGCCAAGCTCTTTGAACATAGGAATACAATTTTAAAACAAATTAATTAATTGGTTTCTTTAGGTCCGATAGACCAAAGTTTGGTCTTAGTGGATGTTAACCATCATCATCATCATCATCATCATCATATAGCTAGCTCGAAAACTTGTCTCCACAACCTCTTTTCTAATTAATAACACTCAATCACTCCAACTAACCAACACAATTATTAACAATTTAATATATACAATCTTGTAATTATTATTTTTTAATTATAAATTCTATTTGGAAACACGACAATATAATCACATTCAACCATAGCACGGAGCCAGCTCAACTTTAAAAAAAAACGACATCAATAAAACATAATAACAAGATATACACATGGAAAAACTAAGCTCAAACTCGTAACAAGAGCTCCCGGGTGTACTAGGCGGGAGGGGAAGGAATTAAAATGCACAGCAATTGATTGGCAAGTGAGCAGCAAGCACCAGGGCTATAGTAATGTCGAGGGCAATTCGGGTGCTCAATGTGGCGGAGAAACCATCGGTGGCGAAGACAGTGTCCAACATCCTGTCCCACAACAGTTGCAGAACGAGGGAGGGCCGTTCCCGTTACAACAAAATATTCGAATTCAACTATACAATAGGCAACCAGCCATGCATCATGCTCATGACATCGGTGACCGGTCACCTTATGGAGCTAGACTTCGACGATCAATACAGGAAGTGGAACTCTTGCGATCCTGCGCATCTTTATCAAGCCCCCGTTCGGAAGTTCGTTCCACAGGTACCCATCCAGTTCCCATTTTCATTACTCTATATATAAGCTTTCTTTGAAGATAACATCGCTTTTGGTTTTTATCCCCGAGTTCGAGGATTTCTTTTTCACATTCCCAACGCAGGGAAGACGCTATAGCACCATCCTATAGGATTTTAACTTGGCCAGTGTTATAAAACTCACTTATTTACGGCTGGACCACAGGTTGGCTTCACTACATATTACTCAATATAATTCCATATTCAAAATCAGTTTAGCATTAAACTATCAAAATGCCTGCACATATCGTCCATGGAGACAGAGATAGTATCAGCCTTCGCTTGAGAATATAGTAACAGATATACGAGCCATCACTTCCACACAAATATAACTCCCTTAATTCTACCCATTAATCGCATTAACATCACACATCAACTCGTGGTCTGAACATGGAATTTGCAAGATGCAGTTCTCGAGTTTCAGTTGGCTATGTGAAAGCCATTTCGCTAGTTCTAAGGTTCTAATTATCCATTTTACAGAGAGGGCTTGAGCTTGGGTATGAGTCTTACTTAAAACCCCCTAATCCCTTGGTGTTCACCAGAGATTCCAGTTGAGCGTGGGAAAGCTATTTCGCTCCTGAAAATCGGACCATAGAAAAACTCCCAGAGTTTTTTCTACTCTCTTATAAGGACTAATCGATGGCGCCCAACAAAACGAGCGGCTTCCAGAAAACATGTACACATCTATATTGAGAAGCCAGTGTCATGGTCTTGGTGATCCATTTTTCATTTATTTTCTTGACTTTATGTGTTGCTAAATCCCAAAGCTCTTTAGGGAAGCCTGAAAAGCAAAGGAAATGCCTTCTATTTTTATTTTTATTTTTATTTTTAAAATTCATGCAGAAAAATATTTACAATTGGAAAACCAAAAAGTAGGACGAGAAGCCAGTGTCTCTGAGTCAATCTTCTAAGAGCATCAAATCCATTTGCATTACATTGCTTTGCCCTCAAATCTGAGATATTAAAACGATGCAAGTCATGGATGTTTCCAGAATATATTTTTAGAGGCAGAGCTGATTTCAGACATTTTATTATGACCATTTTGAGCCTTAAATCCGTAAATCTGGAAACATAGCGTGTAGCCCCGATAGCAATATGTATCTCCAAAGAATAGCAAACTTGTCATAAGTTTTATGCCACTGCAAACAGATCTGATAACGCATCATCACTCTGCTGTTTATTGCTGTGCAAATATGGCAGATTTTGAAAACTGCTTCAGTCCTCAAAAGACTTTGACTGCTGGCTAAGAATCATAATAAACCATCGATGTAAATAAGGTAGAGTGCTCCCTTAGAATCCAAGCATTAACTTCATTGTGATAAGATATCATGCCAAGCAATAAAGGCTAGAGCGTTCCATGAAAAGTTGGCCAATATGACATGGGTGAATGATGCACAAGTGCCATGCATCGCCATCATATGATCTCATCAACGATCATCTATACGAAAACATATGAACAACAAAGCAACATCCCATAGCTTCTAGCCGAAATGTATCATGATGTTTATATGCTAGGGCGTCATCAACACCTGGACATCGCCACAACATGAAGCATAAATCTAGCATCTAGGAATATTGGACACCCATGCAATTTGGGGGTAACAAGGTGTCCTCTTCCTTTAGCTGACTGGACTAAGAGAAGTAAGGTGCATTCTACAACCTAGTATTGAAGAGATTGTAATGTTTGACCCATGTGCTTAACACTGATGCTAGAATATGTTGGCCTAATATTCTAAACCAGCATAGATCCATTTAAAAGGGGATCTACCAAGCATCGAGAAGGATCAAATCTCTCAAGGTGCAAACCATTTTTTAGAGTGGAAATGTGTAATCTAATTTTTATGGTTTTAGTTTATCTAATTTAAGTTGTTATATATATATATATGCAATTCTAAATAATTTAAATTTAATTTAAGCCAACAAGTTATTTTTAATAATATTTTATTATTTTTTATAAAAGACATGTGTCAATTCTAGTATGGGCACGGAAGGAGTTACACATCTCTCCCTACTGGGCTGTAGAATGCACCTATTCGGTGCAATAACACTATAAAGATGAAATCATATTGACTATTAGAAGAAGAAGAAATTCAAGACAATCTTGTTTGGCACCATTTTTGGTTAATGTATATATATATATACAATGCACACTAGTGTAGATCCATCTTAATTCTGGATCTATTAAGCACTGAGGGGGATCCAAAAAACAATTGGGATGCAAATTTGGTGACCTAAAAAACAATTGAGATGCCAATCGCTCGGTGCAAAAAAATTTCATAGTTAATGTTGGAGTTTGTGCAACTTCGGAATACATTCTTCACTTGTACCTTGTACGGGAGTTTGATCTTGTTGTAATTCATCATACAAACCCTAAAAAGAACAATGTAACCTTGGGATGAAAAGCCAACAATAAAATAAATAAAATAAAAATTATAAAAATGTTTTATTGCTCCCCCAAGAGAAGTCGGCCTCAGTCGATTTCCCTAGTGGAAAATCAGTACAAATAAGAGACGCCTCCTCCTCATTATACACAATAGTACAAGAGAAGTTTGCATTTTTCTGGGAGAGAAAAGTTCGCATATACTAGAGAAGAAGATTTTATTTGGTTTTCCATCTGTAGAAATATTAGCTCCAATGCTATGAGCAAATATGCTAAGAAGAAGCATTGGAAATAGATCTTGCTACTAAGATAATTCTCACAAGCATACAAAGGAAAAATAGAGAGAAGAAAAGAGACTGAATCACATGAATGAAGAGATGAATATTGGAGTGTATCCTTCCATTGATTAATGATGAATAATAGTGTACATAAATAGTACATCCCTGATAGAAAAAATCGAGTTGTATGGAGACAACTCATAAAACTCAAAAATGTTGACTTTCCAAAATATGATAAACCCCCATAGGTGGCTAAAGCACTTCCCAAATCAGTCAAGGACCTCACGAATTAGCAAAAGCATGAGTGAATTTTCAAGAGTGATGGAAAAACATGCGAATCCTGAAAAATGGAGAGAAAGTCATGAAGGATGGGTTGGCAACAAAAGATACCAGTTTCCTAGTTAACTAGCTTTACCTTATCCACAGAAAAGATGGATAAAGTAGAATCTGCAGTAAAGCGCAGTTACCAATTCTGGATGTCCATAAAGTGGTCAAGATCAACGGAGAATCACAAATAAAGCATTCTTGGGGTATAGATGGCATGTGTTGACTTTAAGGTGCAAGTGGATGCCATCTAATTAAGCTAGTGGGTAGATAATTAATTAAATAATGATTAATTATTTTATCCTAAGTTATGAGCGGGTTTAATATATTCCAACACCATTTTTTCTCTTTCTTCATTGTACACCGATCTCAGAATTATTATCTCTAGATGAAGGTTGTTGGGTTTTCTCCCATTTGGGTTTCTCAGGATAAAAATACTCGTGTTATTGTTCTGTGCTTTGTCTATATTCTAGTGATCCTATTGATTAATGCAATTAAGATATACTGCTATAATCTTATGAAAATCTAACATGGTATCTGAGTAGTGCTAGAAGAAGCCATTGCCGGAACTTTGTTGGAAACCTGTCGGAACTAGGGTTTCATCTTTCAAGGTCTTCACTCAACCTTTTGGCAGAAAAAGAGCCTTGGGAGTTTTGCTCTAAGGAGGGCGCATCTTTTGGAGAAGACATAATTCAATTCTGAGAATTTTCAATTTTTGACCTAATTCTGTAGCTGCAACAAAAATTAGGGTTTCAGTTTTTGACCTACTCCGTCCACAGTTTTGGCTCGACTCTACCTCGTCTCAACTCGCCTCTCTAGGGTGCATTTATCTGTGGAGTCAATTTTCCAAAACTCCGACCTTTAGTTTTGACTAGTCTTTGCTAGGGTTTCAGATCCAGATCTATAGTCAAGATGATCAACATGAAGGTTGAAGATCGTCTGGAAGGAGCTTCCAACTTCATCCCCTAGAAGTCTAGGTTTCTTCTTCTACTAGAAGAAAATTACCTATTATAGTGTGTAAATGCAAAGGTCCCAGAATCAGAAGCTAAAGAAGACAAAACTCGCTGGAGGAAGAATGATGCCAAAGCAAGAATGATTTTGGTCCGACTCAGTTAGAGGCCACTTGGTTCCTCAGATCTTAGAAAAGACGACAGCGAGGAAGATGTTCAAAACCTTAAAGAAGCTATTGGAACACAGTAATATCAATGTGACTCTCACATTGAGGAATAAACTGTCGAATATGAAGATGACGAAGTCTGAGAATATTGCCTCATATTTCATGAGGATCACCGAACTCCGAGACAAGCTAAAGTCCAGTGGAGACAATCTTGAAGAAAAGGATCTCGTTATGACTACCTTAAATGGTCTCCCACCATCTTGGGAGTCTTTTATCCAAACTATAAGTGGTTGGACCAAGTTGCCCGAATTTGATAAGCTATGGGAAGAATGCACTCAGGAAGAAACAAGAATCACAACACGCCAAAGACTTCATGGCGCTCAACCTGAGAAGAATCAAGCATTCATATCTCATGCCAAGAAAGGCAAGGGAAGGGGAAGGAAGTCCTTCAATCACAAGCACCAAGATAAGAGATCAAGTCCTCCCCCAGATCAAAAGAAGCAAGAGAAGAAGGATTTATCTCAAATATAGTGCTACAGGTGCAAGAAATACGGTCACTATGCCAGTAGCTGTCAAAGTTCAATCAAAAGGAAGCATGAAGCTTCAACTGTTGATGTAGAAGACCCTCCTCACAAGGAGCCAAGGAAGGATGATCGTTCATAGTTCTTCTTCTAAGAAATGATATGAAGATCCAGACTATGATGATCGTCAAGCAAGCATATGAAGATAAGTGGACTCTGATAGTGGGAGCCCACCCACAAAACTACAAAAGATAAGTATTTGATTTTACATGCTCTAGTAGATTAGATCTGATTGTTTTTGAATATATTTTACACAGATCGACATTTCTAAATTTAGGTAGATAAATAGTCTGTCATGCTGCACAACCCATCTAGGATGACAACTCCTTTATAACATATTGAAGTAGTACACACTCTTAATGGTATGCTATAATGGAGACCATAAACATCCGAAAAATGGCCTTACGTATGTTGTGTCGAAGCATTGACTAAAAGGTTGCCTACATTATTTTGTTAATACATTGATTATGAAATATGGCTAACCATCTTACGGGATTTGACTTGTAGGGAATGCCATGATCTACAAGGACATGTGATCCCATTGATATACGGATGGAACATAATCATAAAGCCTGTAGAAGTAGGTGTTATAACTCTCAGGCCCAAAATGATCTCATGTAGTGATTTGGTAATCAGAAGCGGAAGGCTTCTACGAATGTTGGTCTATTTGTTGCTTCAACAGGATTTACTCAACCGACTTCTGAGAGATAGAGGGAGTTATCCCTCAAAGACAAGGATTCTAGTCTATTACATATGATAGAAACCTGTCAACACAGCTGTTGTGACTCGAAGGATCCTTGATGAACTTGGTCGTCACCAGGATGGATAATTACTTTCCAATCTACATTCATGTGCCCAAGTTAGAACCTTCAGGCAAGAAGGGAACATTCTTGGGATATTGCAAGTCTTCAAAGGCTTACAGAATATACATCCTAGGATTGAGGCAATTTGAAGACAGTCAGGGTGTAACCTTTGAAGAAGAAATGGCTATCTGAAAAGGAAGAGGATTAGATACGAAGATCAATGTCGATGAAGAGATGAGATCATCTCCCCCTCCAAACATTAAGGAGTCTGAAGAAAGGAATAAACCGATCAGTCCCATTGATCCAGTTGAGCCAGATGATGCTCCCACAGATATGGTAGTAAGCCAGAAAAGATCCAGACGGGCACGACAGATTTTGCATAAGGCAGAGGAGCACGAAACTTTGCATGGAGCAGATGGGAGCATTGAAAAATACAAGGCCATATTTGTTGCCAGAGGTTCTCTTAGAAAGAGGGAGTCAATTATGATGAGACATTTTCTCTCGTGGCTCGATACACTTCCATCAAATCGATCATTGCTATTACTTCAGCTATGGGATGGAAGTTGCATCAGATGGATATCAAGACAAATTTTCTCAATGGTATTATTGAGGAAGAAATATATATTGAACCACTAGAAGGGTTTGTTGTCCATGGAAATGAGTCTCACGTATGCAAGTTGAAAAAGGCTTTTATATGGAGTCAAGCAAGCACCCTGTGCTTGGTATGGACGAATAGACGGATTCCTGGTGAGGTTTCACCAAGAGTGATGCAGACCCCAACCTTTACTACAAGGTTGTAAATGACGAGCCATTGATTTTGGTACTATATGTAGATGACCTGTTTTTCACTGGAAATGAGAAACTTATCATATGGTGTAAGAAGAAGCTCGCCTCTGTGTTTGAAATGAAGGATATTGGATTTATGCATTACTTCTTGGGATTAGAAGTATGGTAGAGGCATAAGGAGATTTTCCTAGGTCAAGGAAAATACACCATAAATATACTGAAGAGATTGAGAATGTTGGACTGCAAGTCCATAGCTACTCCGATGGATGCAAATTTGAAGAAGTTGAGAGATTATGCTTCAGATTCAAATTTGATCGATCCCACTATGTATTGCTAGTTTATTGGGTCCTTGATGTATCTGACGAACACCAGATCAGATATTTGTTTTGCTGTGAATGCTCTCAGTCAGTTGATGTGCGAATCGAGGCAAATTTACTGGACTGCTACAAAACATGTGCTTAGATACTTACGTGGCACTGTGGGATATGGTCTACGATATGATTCAGAATGTGACTTGAAATTGCAAGGGTGTACAGACTCATATTGGGCCGGATGCACTACAGATAGGAAGAGCACTTCAGGATGTTGTTTTAGTTTGGGTTTGCAGTAATTTCCTGGTACAATAGGAAGCAAAACTCAGTAGCTCTCAGTACTGCAGAGGCCGACTATATGGCTGCTAGTTCAGTAGCCCGAGAAGCAGTTTGGCTTCGTAAACTTCTTACAGGATTGTTTGGCCAGATTCCAGAGCCAACCGTGATTCACTGTGATAACTAGAGTTGTGTATAGATGTCAACGAATCCTATATTTCACGACAAGTTGAAGCACAGAGATTCGATATCACTTCATATGTGATATGGTGCAGAAAGGTGCGGTCGAGCTATAGTATATTCCGATAGATGACTAGACTACAAATATTCTCACCAAGCCTATTCACAGGGTGAAGTTTGAATACATTCGTGGAAGACTTGGAGTAGAAGAGAACGCATCCCTCCTTGAGAGGGAGAGATGATTGAGAGACATGTATCATAATTTTTCCCAGGTACCTTTGCTCGTCCAAGTTCTCAGCCAGGTATGGGAGAAAACCCATCGGTAGATGAGATAGACAGGTAGTAGATGGTTGGGTTCACACAGGTGCCTCTGCTCGTCCAGGTGCTCAACCAGGTATGGGAGAAATCCCATCGATAGATGAGTCGGACATGTAGTAGATGGCCAGGCATGGAAGTATTCCATCGGTAGTAGAGACGAATAGGTAGCAGAAGATTTTCTCTTAGACATCCAAATAGAACAAATTCATAAAGACAACCTTTTGTACGTTTAGAGATGATAGAGACAATATAGATGTACAGATGAAACCCAGATGATCGTGATGCTGATGAAGACCGAAGAATGCCTTCCTTGTTCAGAGGGAGTGTTGGAGTTTGTGTAACTTTGAAAGACATTCTTCACTTGTACCTCCTATGGGAGTTTGATCTTGTTGTAATTCATCATACAAACCCTAAAAAGAATATTGTAACCTTGGGGTGAAAAGCCAGCAATGAAAGAAATAAAATAAAAATTATAAAAGGTTTTATTGCTCCTCTAAGAGAAGTCGACCCCAGTAGATTTCCCTAGTGGAAAATCAATATAAATAAGAGGTGCCTCCTCCTCATTATACACAGCAACACAAGAGAAGGTTGCAGTTTTATGGGAGAGAGAAGTTTGCATATATTGGAGAAGAAGACTATTTTTGGGTTTCCATCTTTGGAAGATACTTCCATCTTTTCTCTTTCTTCATTGTACACTGATCTCAGAATTATTATCTCGAGGCGAAGGTTGTTGGGTTTTCTCCCATTTGTGTTTCCCAGGATAAAAATTCTCGTGTTATTGTTTTGTGCTTTGTCTAGTGATCCTATTGATTAATGCAATTAAGATATACTGCTATAATATTATGAAAATCTAACAGTTAAGATGGATCTACGTTAGTAATAGATAAGGTAAAGTACAAAATAGAAGGTCGATGAGTCTTTGTAAGCCATGCACCTAAGCTTTTCACAAGCCGTGTGCCTAAGGTGGACATGCCTTTCTAAGTTTTGTGGCCAAGTTTGAGTCGACTTCGAGTCAAAGGGTTTTCCAAGTCTAATCAAATTCTGAGTTTCATTACTTTGGGTTACACATGGGATTGAGTCTTGGACTAAGAGCAAGATAAGTGTTATGGTGTATGACAAAAACACAATTAAAGGTTGGACAAAGGAATTGATTGAATGTGCAATAAGATACAATGGGGATTGGGATTTTTTCTCAAGTTGAGCAATGAAGCACATATCAACTGAAAAATGATCAGTGTGGTGTATATCATCCACTAGGCTTTGTTATCCCTTGACATGTATGGAGTGAATAGATCATTATTTCCTATGTGATCTTCCATCACATCTAGTAGTTCCATAGATGAGATCTATGGTATGACCATGGATATTTGCCAGAGACACCTTCAGCTTGCTCAGTATGCCATGATATGTGCCAGAGACAGATGAAGACATTTAGTTGACACTAGTGTCGTGACATACCCTCTCTAATTGACTTATGGTAAATGCTTTTTTATGTGTGGACGACCATAGGGGGCTCATAGTTTTAATCTATAATGGCTCATGTATCCTAGATTATTGTTTCAATAGCTAAGGAATCATCATGGTGTGGTTATAATTCTTCATTAGATTAAGTGTAAGACCTTGTGGGTTAGGCATGTCCTTGGGAATTCAAGCAAGTGTGACACTCCTTTCATATCATTCATAACAGTTTACCTAACCATTTTTCATCCCATGTCATTTCACTAGCCATTTCACCCATTTCCATTATGCCCCCCTTTTGCAATTAACTTATTATATGTCATATTCTAAGGTCTTTATATACTATTCCTATTTATGGTGCCTAAGTCGAAGTTAAAAGAGTCAAAGCACTCTAAGGGGAATGGAATTAAATGATAAATGTGATCTATGCTCCCTTGCAAAAGCCATGATGCTGATGTCCTAGCTTATCAAAGCCAAATCCAAAGAAAGAGACTTAAAAAAATAAAAAAAAGTAACAATAAAATGGAAAGGATCATAAAAAATGGTGCAAAGAAAGAGTAACTCAAGAAGAAAATTATTCACTTCTAAGGCACACATATGGAAGAAAAATGAACCTCTAGCTCTTGAAGTTAAGGGGTAGGCCTAATACTTAGCCACATTCATATAATAGTTAATTCACGAACACCTTTCCCTAACATCACATTCAATTCATTATCCTCACCTTGCTTAGAAACTCAGGAAATGCACTTAGTCTTAGGGGTGTAACATGGAAATTTAGATCAATTATAGTTGCACCATGGTAATTCTAAGGTTATTGGGGTAATTAATCAAAAGTGAGTGAGTTAATTAGAAAAGTGCACTTGGAAGTCTTTTATGTTAATGTTTGCATAATTAAAGTGTTTTTCCTAAGTCATACTTTATATGATCTAACACTTGGCTGCTCAATAGTTGTTTAATGTCCCATCCTAGGTGGTGCGCCCCCCTTCTTCATGCACATGCGTGGGCCTTCAGAGGCATGCTTCTTCATACTTTTGGCATGTGTGAGAGGGCCAACCCTCCTTGATGACTTGGATGAGCGTTGACTATTCTTTGAGAGTTCGTTGCACACTGGGATCATGCATTCTTCACTCTTGAAGGACGCGGTGCACATATCAAGGAGCTTGATTGCACATCTTCTAGAGGTGTGCTCTAGGATTTTCATTGTCTATTGGACCCTTGAGACACTTGGCATCATCTTTTAATGGAGTGCTCCATCATTTGAGGCATTTTCTATCATGGTTTGAATGTTCTTGTGGCACATTACACCTTGGAGGACTCATTCTTGCCACACGTACCACCTTATCTTGAAGCATTCATCATTTTGAATTGACTTAGTGGGGTGCTCCTCTCGTTTGTCCACTTATCTTGGAGAGAGAGTTGTTAGTTTTGACTTGTCATGAGGTTGTTACATATAGCAGTGGTTGATTGGTCAAGATCTCGGGTTTTCGCCTTAGTATTTACTCACCTTGACCATATCTTCTAGAGCATTCTACCTCATTGAGATGTATTCCACTTCATTATTTCTCTCAATATCTTTAGTGGTGTGTCCTCCCTCACATGGTCAAAGAGGTTAGGGTTTTGGATCTAGGGTTGCTAGGTTTGACCATGTCATGTACATATTTTATTATTTTTTCAAAGGATTTAGCAACCTTTCATCTATATAAGAGAGACTCCTCTCATTGTTTTCTTTTGCTAGAACTTGAGGAATATGATTTTGTTCTTGATACTCTTGTCTACTTTGTATCAGGTAAATTTTAGAAGTGATTTGAGGCCGCTAGTGAAAAATGTTTAAGTGATATTTCCATTTGTTCAAGTTATAAGCATTGCATGGTGATTGAGGTACTCTCTTTCTATAATACTAAATTGTGACAAGTCTTGGAAAACTCCAATTTGTATTGATTTACATTATGTCTTATTAATATAGGGTAGAAGTGACCTTTGGGCCTCAACTACCAAAGGTACCTGACTCTTTAGCTTTGTAAGTGAAACTAAGAACTAGATAATTACAATATTTATAAAGGAACCTAATCCCTACGGATTAGGTTTCCAACATTCCCTCCTTTAATCCGAAGGGGTGTTTGTGAGTCCAAGCATCTTTCTGAACTTTTCAAGCTTCTCTCTTCCAAGTGCTTTGATGAAGATGTATGCAATTGGTACTCTGTGTTGATGAAGATGTCTGCAATTGAATTGAATCAAATGGTACTTTTTGTTGATGTGGTTAGTTCAATCATGGAATTTGGGATTCTTGGCCAACTTGATTGCAAAAGTATTGTCAACCAATAGAAGAGTACAATTCACTTGTTTCTCCTACAAATCTTCAAGTATCTTCTCGAGCCACACAATCTCCTTTGTTGCTTTTGCAGTAGCCACATATTTCGCCTTTGTTGTGGAATCTGTTGGAACAAATTATTTGCTTGATCTCGAGGAGACAACTACCGATCCAAGACTCATGAAGTAGCCTGAAGTAGACACTCTATTCTCTTTGTCGCCATCAAAGTTTGAATTAGAATATCCAATCAGTTTGAACTTTGAAGTCATCCACCTTAGAATATTTGAGTCAGAAGTCTTGAGTCCCCTTCAAGTATCTTAGAACTCTTTTTGTAGCAAATCAATGTCCTTCATATGGTTTTTGCATAAATTTGGAAAGGATCCTAATTGTTGAAATGGTTAACTCTAAAGGTCCTCCCTCATAATTTTGGTGTGTGTGTGATGAGGGGGACATAAAGGCTTTGTTCCTTATTGTATTTATGTAAAAAAGTGATGTTTATGTAAATAAAATATATGTTTTGTACTTTATGAGTGTGGGTCTCCCTTGAGTTATGTATTTAATAATTAGTGTTTTAATTATTAAAAGTGCATTTAATATAGACCCTAGATCTTGTAATCTAATCTTAGCCTTTGGATGGGTAATTAAGAAGGGAGTTACAAAAACTAAAATATAAAACAATGGAAAGGGACAAAGGAGATACAACCTAAGTCACCGTGTTCGGCGATTTTTCGACTTGAAGTTCGAAAATCGTTGATTTTTTTCCATCCACGAATTTAATCGATGATGTTCGCCGATTTCAAACGCCGAATTCGATTTTTGGTTCGCCGATTCTGAACGCCGAATTCGATTTTATTCACCCGATATTCGCCAAATATTCGCCCGATATTAGCAAAAAACGTATGTTTGGTTTGGGGCTCTCCAACCCTAATTATTTCCGAACCTCGGTCCTCCGCGGCATTACTCACCGAGTTTGGCCCATTATCCCATTTGCCCCGCGCGCGCGTGAACTCTGCCGCTCTTCGTGAATGGTGAACACTCCGCGTGAACTGAAACTCAGCGAACTGTGGCTGCTAAGGACTGAACTTTGAACCAACGTGAAGAGTTGAACTGTGGCTGCTAGCCTGCTACTGCGCTTGGCAAGCTCCAGCCTCCATCTCGGATCATCGAAGAGGTTAGTTTAACTGTTTACTTGTTTCAACTTTCAGCAAGAGCAATGACATTAACATTAGCAGCCTGCCGTTAGTTTAAACTTTACATGGGAATGCATCTTCCGGTCTCGACTCTCTGTTTACATCATACATTTCAAATGATTAGCTTCTAATCCATAATCGACGGTTCATGCTTGCATTTGAATGTATATTTAGTTCAGCTTTAGTTTAGAAGTTAACACACATGAAATACAGATTTAGGGTTGCTGCTAAGGACAGCCGATACATATGCTGTTGGAAATACACCTAGAACTGGAAATACTCTCTTTACTACAAGTTTGAAGGTGAAATAGACCACAACTTGCCCACTGTATGCTGCGCTAGTACTGCCATGGATAATTCTGCCAGGTTTTTCTGCCTTATTGCTGCAATAGATCCAAACAATGCTATAGGAAATTTTACAAATGTGGATCACCTCTCACACTGCAAATGGAAAAGATAATTCTGGGATTCAATACAGGCCCAAAATCCTCCACCATATGCCATCAGAAGAAGAAGAAGTTCTATGTTGATTGCTAAAACTGCTTATAAAGTTATAGAGCTTTTTGATGTAACAAGTAGGCCACGAGAACAACAAGAATAAAACTTGTGTTCTTGGTCTAGTCTCTAGACTTTTAGTTTCTTTTTGGGATGCTATTTTGCTAAATAGTTGCTAGGATAAATATTGATGACATTTTATATTATGTTTTATCACTTTATGAACATGTTTTTAAATTTCAATGAAGATGTAGACTCTAATGTTTTCAAAATATATGTTTAATCATTTCTGATGCCATATTTTTATTTATATGATTTAATGACTATCATGTTCAAACTTCATACTTCATTGAATGTTGTCGTGTTCATTAGTTCTATGATTTTCTGACTATCATGTTCATTGTTGATCTGTTTAATGTTCATAGTTTAATGAGCATAATGAATTTTATTGAAAAGTTTCATATATTTTTTAATTTTCATATATTTTAAAAATTCGAATTTGATGCCGAATTTTATGCCGATTTTTATCGCCAAAATTTAAGTGTCGATTTTTTGCCGAATTTCAAGGTCGCCGAATTTGAACACGAACTCGAACCAGGTGACTTAGGATACAACACCACCAAGAAGAGAAAGAGTAGAGTGTGAAGAAGAAGGGTTCCCAAGACAAGATTGGGCACATTTCCCAAGAACATCAACAACATGTTTTCCAAGGCAACCAGGAAGTATCGTACAACACTTTGACAGTATAGTACAACATGTCAAACCTTGATGAACAACCCACCTGTTTTGAACAAGCAACAAAGAAGGAATGGATGGATACCATGGTCAAAGAATACCAGTCTATTGTAAAGAATGACGTTTGGGATCTGGTACCAAGACCAAGAGATAAATCAGTAGTCTCCTCAAAGTTGATTTTCAAGACAAAACATTCAGCAGACGACAGTATTGAAAAATACAAGGCAAGATTCGTAGCTCGAGGGTTCTCTCAGAAAGAAGGAATTGATTATGAAGAGACTTTTTGCATCGGTAGCAAGATACACTTCGATTAGAACTATCCTTGCCTTGGCAACCAAGATGAAATGGAAGCTACACCAAAACCACAAAGATTTGAAACACATGATAGAAAGGCTCATGTATGTAGATTGAAGAAGGCATTATATGGCTTGAAGCAAGCACCTAGAGCGTGGTATGGAAGGATTGATTGCTTTTTGATGAGCTTGGGCTTTACCAAAAGTAAAGCAGATTCCAGCCTTTACGATAAGGTTGTAGATGATGGGCTTATGATATTATTTTTATATGTGGATGGTCTATTTTTGACAGGAAAAGAGAAGCTTATCAGTGATTGCAAGAAGAAGCTTGCAGTATAATTCAAAATGAAAGATCTTGGCATGATGCATTATTTTCTAGGTCTTGAAATATGGCAATTTCCAGATGAGAGATGCTGTTGAGATTTGGGATGATGGATTGCAAAGCAATGAACACTCCGATGGTGACAAATTTGAAGCTATTGATGTTACACTAGACAGTAGATGTTACACTATATAGATAAATTATTGGCTCATTGATGTATCTGACAAATACGTGACCATATAAATGTTTTGTTGTAAACACCTTGAGTCAATATATGGTGGAGCCCCGACATGTTCACTTAGTTGCAACAAAACATGTGATGAGGTACCTAAAGGGTACATTGGATTGTGGCCTCACATATGCAACCAATGTTGAGATCAGATTACATGGTTATACAGATTCAGTTTGGGATGGCAACATTGATGACATGAAAAAGTACTTCAGGATGTTGTTTAAGTTTGGGATCAGGTGTGATCTCATGGCTTAGCAGAAAGCATACCAATGTTGCTCTTAGTACGACAGAGGCTGAATATATTACAACATGTTCAGCCTATAGCGAAGCTGTATGGCTTCGCAAGTTGTTGACAAGATTGTTCGATAGAGAGATGGATGTGATTGATAACTACTTTGATAACCAAAGTTGCATCAAGCTGTCAGAAAACCTGGTGTTCCACGACAAATCAAAGCATATAGAAATCAAGTACAACTCTAGTATGTTCCTATAGAGGAACACGTTGCTGATGTATTGACTAAGATTCTGTCTCATGTAAAGTTTGAATACTTTCGAGACAAGCTTGGTGTAGTCTGAAAGGACCTACCTTGTAAGAGGGAGTGATGATGATGATGTAGTTCTTGTTGCAGTGGTGTGGCAACTTCCTCTAGAATTGGTATGTCATCCTGATTGGTATATCAGTGCTTACAAGGCTTGGTTGATCCTAGGGGGATTGGTATGTCTGGCTAGGCTAGTTTGGTTCGAAAGGATTAGTACGCCAACCAAGGCCCGTTTGATTTCCAAGTAGATCGGTATGTCTGGCTAGGCTTGTTTAGTCAGAAAGGATTAGTAAGCCAAACAAGGCCTGTTGGATCTGCCAGAGTGCCCATCTTGATGCTGCTTCAGATGACTCTAGCATTCATTTGCTGCTGTTGATGATGTTGTTCCAGCATTCATTTGCTGTTGATGATAATGTTGTTCTAGCATTCATTTGCTGATGATGTTGTTCTAGCATTCATTTGCTGCTAATGATGATGCTATTTCAACATTTATACACTGATGGTGATGATGTTGTTCCAGCATTTCTATGCTGATGATGCGGATGATGTTCTAACATTTATTTGTTGATGGTGTTGTTTTTAGCACTAACATGCTAATGATGTTGTTCCAGTATTTACATACTGATGTTGCAGATGATGATGATGTACTAGTATTAACATATTGATGATGTTGTAGATAATGATGATGTACCAATATTCACATGATGATGATGTTCCATGATGACGATGATGTTCTGTGATGATAATGTTCCACGATGATGATGTTCTGTGATGATGATGTTCCACGATGATGACGATGTTCCATGATGATGATGTTTCGTGATGATGATGTTCCACAATGACGATGTTTTGTGATAATGATGTTCCACGATGATGATGCTTTATGATGATGATGTTCCGTGATGATGATGCTCCATGATGATGATGTTTCGTAAGGATGATGATCCATGCTGTTGCTGATGATGATGATCCATGACGATGTTCCATGATGATGTTCCATGCTGATGTTGATGAAGATGTTCCATGTTGATGCTGATGCTGCTGCTGATGTTCTAGATATATGATGTTGTTGTTTCAAAACTTCCTATGACATATAGATCCATCAGTCAGTTGTACAGTTGTTGTTGTTGCTGATGTTGTAGAATACCTTCCTTGTTAAGAGGGAGTGTTGAAAGAAATGTAACTTAAGAATATATTCTATTGTACTTTTATTATATTATTGTTATTCCTCCTTTTGGGGATGTTATTCTTCCATTCAGAGATGTCATTGATGTATTTGGTCATGTAAAAGTCTTGAGGTAAAACCTTCGTTGTAAGTCGGGTCAATAGTATCCACAAAAGTATTTTATATTTGTTGTTTTGAGTCTCCCAAGGCATGTCAACTTTGGTTGAGAGGAGAAGTCAACCTTGTTGGGTTATTAGGCTTCTCACTTGATGTGTATAAATAGATGAGGCGCCTCCCTCATTTGGACACACTCACAACTCAAGCAAGTTTGCTAGAGAGAGGAGCAATCCATCTGAGGGAGAGGAAGCAGTCAAGTCTTATTCTTGGGGTCTTACATTGTACTTGGTTGGATTCTATATCGAGGAAGTTTTGCTGGGTTTTCTCCCCCACGAGGGTTTCCCAGGATAAATCTTTGTGCTATTGTGCTTGTCATTCTTTCAGTGATCCTCTTGTTTTTGGTTTCAAACTTTTAAAAATTTAACACTCTTCAGAGCACTGACAGAAGACTCAGCTAGTCTAGTGATGATGAGCAGGGTCATGAGGTTCAGGTGGACTCTTAAGCATCAGAGTTCTAGTTCAAGGTCAGGCACATGTCTCCTAGAAGCATTCTAGAGTAGGAGGGAGCTGCTTCAGGAATTAGAGATGGAGATTCAGATGGTGCCGGAAGGACCTCCCTTGTTAGGAGGCAGTGTTGAAACATTTAACTTTGAAGGTCCTCCCTCATAATTTTGGTGTGTGTGTGATTAGGGAGACATAAAGGCTTTGTTCCTTATTCTATTTATGTAAAAAAGTGATCTTTATGTAAATAAAAGATGTGTTTTGTACTTTATGAGTGTGGGTCTCACTTAAGTGATGTATTTAATAATTAGTGTTTTAATTATTAAAAGTGCATTTATATAGACTAGATCTCGTAATCTAATCTTAGCCCTTGGATGGGTGGTTAATAAGGTAGTTACAAAAACTACAGCATAGAACAATGGAAAAGGACAAAGGAGATACACCACCACCAAGAAGAGAAAGAGGAGAGTGTGAAGAAGAAGAAG
This sequence comes from Pseudotsuga menziesii, assembly GCA_001517045.1. Lineage (NCBI taxonomy): Eukaryota > Viridiplantae > Streptophyta > Pinopsida > Pinales > Pinaceae > Pseudotsuga > Pseudotsuga menziesii. The sequence goes on along the minus strand of LPNX011075860.1, from coordinate 2,596,644 downwards.
GGTTCCTAAGGCAAGATTGGGCACATTTCCCAAGAAAACCAACATGTGTTCCAAGGTAGCGATGAAGTATCGCACAACACTCTAACAATACTGTATAGTAGCACGTGTGGGCACAAATCCCAAGGCAATTGCTAGTGTATTAATTACAGACTGTCTAGACAATACAACAAGGTTTTTTTGGCATGTGTGGGCTCAAAATTCGAGGAAGAGAAGTGACAGTATCGTACAATAGTACAACACGTGTGGACAAACTGTACAATTGTTCCTTAGCACGTTATTCAAGGTAGAATGCTGCTGTTATAATTTTTTGAAATTTTGTTAGTGTGGGAAAGAAGGAAAAAATTGTGTTAAAGGAAATTTCTGAGTTTCTTATTTTGAATAAAATTTTCCTCTTTGGGTTTTCCCCATGTTGGGGTTTTGCTCGATCAAGGTTGACCAAAATAGCTGTGTTCAATGTGCTTGTTCAGTTTCATGCGTTTGAAGGGCGTTTAACATGGTGTTTTTAATTTCAAGGTTTTTGCAAGTGGTTCTTTAATTAAAAACCTAGTTGTAGAAAGTGTTTGACATAATGTCTGAATGAGAATTTTCATATTTATGTCATTTTTCTTCACTAACAACAAATGAAATATATGCTCTAGTGGTGGTAAGGTAGAGAGGAATCCCCACAAAATTTTTGTACTTGGTTGCATTGTCAAATTCATTTCCTTTGTTTGATTTGAGTTTTAAATTCCGTTCAATTGGAGTAGAGAGTGTTACATTCTGTCATGCCAAACTTGTTCAACAACTCTTCAGTGTACTTCTTTTGGGAGATGAATATGTACTTTGGATGTTGAGTCACTTCAATTCCTAAGTAGTAGTTATGATGTCCCATATTTGTCATTTCAAAGCCTTTATTCTCTTATTTATTTATGGATGCAATGTGCTTTCATTTGTCCTTGTCATCAACAGATCGTCTACATATACTACAAGATATACAACATATCTTCCAATTTTCTTAACACATAGTGTCGCATCTTCAAGATTAAAGTCTTTGAAATTCAATTTCAAAAGATGCTCGTTTAGCTTTTCACACTATGTGTGAGGTGCTTGTTTCAGGCCATACAAAGGCTTGATAAGTTTGCATACCTTTTGTTCTTGTCCCTTCACAACAAAACCTTCTGGCTAAGACATGCAGGCATTCTCTTTCAAGTCTCCATTCAAGAAATTAGTCTTCACATCCATTTGATGAACTTTCCATCCATTATGTGCAGCCAAATCTAGTAGAGTACGGATGGTAGCCCATTTTGCTGTGGGGAGAAAGTCTCCTCATAGTCAATGCCTTCTTTCTGTGCAAAACCTTTTGCCACAAGCCTCGCCTTATGCTTGTCAAGTGAACCATTTGATTTGTACTTGTTCTTGTAGACTTGCTTGTAACCAAGTGGTTTGGTTTCAAGTGGAGGGTCCACCAACTTCCATGTTCCATTCTTGATGAAAGCATCGTATTCATTATGCATGGCTTCTTTTCAGTCATCATGAGAAGTAGCTTCTTGAAAGGGAGTTGGTTCAAGGTTGGCAGAGAAATCCAATTCACAATAATCTGAAACATCCATATCATCTACATCACCTAAATTTGAGTCATCTGCATCTCTTCCATCTTCTTGTCTTGTTGAAATTCTAATTCTTGTCTTTTCGACTTCATTAAGATGAACACTTTCAAGTGTCTTCATGACCCATTTTGGAACTTTTTGTTAGGGTCCAAGTTGCTCAGCTGGTGGTGTTTCATTCTCTTCAAGATTCAGTCGTCCAGTCCTCACAACCACATCATCCAATTGAACCTCTTGTTCTGTTGAAGTGACAAGAACTTTTTCATGAGGGGGAGATGGTGCTGCAAAAAGAGATTCCAAAGGTTGATCGAAGATAGGGATCCCCCTTTCAAGATGTGGAATCTCATTGTCAAATTCATGAAATGTCTTTAGATGGGTAAATATATCAAGACGGTAGAGTTGCCTTTCAATAGTCTTGTCAATTTTATTCATTTCAAGAAAAATGACATCTTTAGAAATTATAAATTTTTTGTTTACTTCATCGTAAAGACGATATGCCTTGGTGGTGTTTGAGTACCCCAAGAAGATGCAGTTTCAACTCCTTGCACCAAGCTTGTTTCTTTTTTCTTTTGGGATTAAGGCATAATAGGTCGAACCAAAGGCGCTGAGATGCCTCGTTGAAGGAACACAACCATACCACATTTTATATGGAGTCTTGTTTTTAAGAGCGTGAAATGGACTTTTGCTTCCCAAATAGATTCCACACAAAAATGCATCACACCAAAACATTAATTTCAAATTCTTCAAAACTAGCATGGAGCGTACCATATTCAAGAGTGCCCTGTTCATTATTTTTACTACACTATTTTGCTGAGGATTATATGGAATAGTGGTTTGATGCATAATCCCATGACGATGAAGGTAGTTTTCAAATTCATTAGAAGTGTATTCTTTTCCATTATCACTACGAAGAGTGCCATTATGCGACTGTGTTTCATTTTCAATCCACAAATGAAAAATTTTAAATGTTTCAAATGCTTTATATTTGTGCTTCAATAATAAACCCAACACATCTTGGTGTAATCATCTGTAAAAGTCATGAGGTATTTATTACCATTTGCAAAAGTAACAGGCATGGGGCCACACTAGTCAGATTGTGTTAACTCTAATTTCCTACATGGTCTAGAATTTGAATCATGGAAAGATTGCTTACTATGTTTGCCAAGAATATGTTAAAATAATAGCAACAAGGAAGGTCTTCCTGCATGCATGTGTCCTTGCATGCAGAAGACTTAAATCAGGACACTAATTGTATTTAATTTACTTTTCCTAAGTTTACTTTGGAAAATAAATTAAAGTAATCTAATTATTTATTGACTTTAAGTGAAAGTGAAATCAGTGTTTTCGATTTACCTAAAGTTATAAAGGAAAGGTCAATTGGTGGAGATGACACACACACACTTGTATTTCGATAGAGACATGATACAAATAGAGAGAGAAAATCAGATAGAGGAGCGAGCAAACAGGATCACTGAGCTACTGGGTAGGACAAGGGTTGTATGGATTGAGAGGGAGCAGCTGCAAAGGAAGGCCGTACAGACCGTATGGATTTCGTACATCTACCGTACAAGTCGTACGGAAACGGCCGTACAGTCACGGAGAGGGGTACTGGAGTTTAGCTGGGGCTTGTTCAGTGATTCTGCAAGGTACTGCTTCACCAGGTTTGGGTGATTAGCAGTGATTGTAAAAGTTCCATATTTTCTCATAATAAAATCTATATTTGACTGCTGCATCGGTTTTCCCATCTTGGGTTTTTCTAAAGGTTTCCGTACCCAAAATAATAGTGTCAATATTGTGATGTGATGTTGTGAATTATTTCTCAATACTTTATATTCTGCTGCATACTTGTAAAAGATATTCATGTGTGGTTATCAGTAGAAATTTTGAATACACCGATTAGCCCTAGTTTGAATATTAAAGGAAAATTTACATGGTATCAGAGCTCTGGTGAGCTAAAGTTGAGAGATTTGCTGCAATAGTGATAGATCAAGGGCAAATCTATTGAAGACACAAACCTAGATTGGATATCTAGGGTTTGACAGGTACACTTCAGGATGGATGTACATTTGAGAGTTGAGGATAAACACCAGTGGGCTCAAAACTTTCCTACATGGAAAGAAAGGATCACAAGGATCCTGGATGTCAGTGATGCAGAGGAGCACATTGACTCCACAAAAGTTGCACCCACAGAGTTGACAGATCTGATAGCTTGGAAGAAGATTGATTCCAGAGCCATTTTGATTATCATGGATGGAGAGAAGGACCATATAATCCCTAACCTTTTCGGGAAGAAGACGCAACAGAGATGTGGACGGCTTTGGAGAGTCTGTATCAAAGCAAGAACGAGAACCAGAAGATGGTGCTGCAAGAGAGGATGCGCAACACCAAGATGGCCAAGGGAGGAGTGGTGCTTTATCTCACAAGGCTCACACAGATTAGGGATGAGCTTGGAGTTGTTGCCTCTAAGACTGTGGATGAGGAGCTAGTTCAGATAGCCCTCAATGGCTTCTCTAAGCCATGGGACACCTTTGTCAAAGGTGTGGTGGCTGGGGAGAAGCTCCCTAATTGGCAGAGATTGTGGGATGACTTTGTGTAGGAGGAGACTCGCATGGGTCAAGGATTAGGCTCATCCAGTAGTGCCCCACAGTTTGTGGATGAAGAGGCCCTAGCCCTTACAAGGAAGAGAAAGGGTAAGGCAAAGAGGAAGAAGGATGGTAAGAAGAACCTTGACGTATCAAAGGTCAAGTGTTATATCTGCCACAAGCATGGACACTTTGCCTCCTAGTGCCCAGACAGGAAGAAGAAGAGTAACACTCAGATGGCTAGATCTGCAGAGGTGGATGAGTTTAGCAGGAACTTCGATGAGGAGTTTTGCTTGATAGCTTGCATGGAAAGCACCACAGGGAGTAGTATATAGTACATTAACAGTAGAGCATCTAGTCACATGATTGGACATAAGAGATTATTCAAAGACTTGCAGGAGGGTGGAAAAGGTATCCACGTTGAGTTGGGTGATGATGTGCGGTATCAAGTGCAGGGAGTTGGCACTGTGGTATTAGGTGCAGGGAGTTGGCATTGTCTCATTTCAGAGGGAGTTTGGCCAACCCCTCAGTTTTCCTGATGTGTTATATGTTCCAGGATTAACCAAGAACCTCATATCAGTCTCCACTCTGGAGGACAAGCGATATCAGGTGAAGTTCCGAGACCATAGAGTGTATATCAGGCTCAAGGGGTCAAATAGGAGCTTGGATCGGGTGATTGGCATCACGAGCAGGAAAGTGTATAGACTACACTTTGAGCCTGCATAGGCGCTAGTCAACAACAACAGAAGTTAGGGTGAGTTGTGGCATAGGAGGATGGCACGCTTACACCATGGAGCACTGAGGCACTTGAGACCTAAGTCACCTCGTTCGAGTTCGACGACCTTGGAATTAGGCAAAAAATCGACACTTGAAATTTTAGAGATAAAAATCGGCATAAAAATCGACATTAAGTTTGAATGACTAAAAAATATGGAAATTAAAAAATATATAAAATTTTTCCATAAAATTCATTATGTTCATTAAACTATGAACATTAAACATGTCAACAATGATAGAAATAATGGCCTCGATATCAATTGGATACCAAATAGCCTAATAGCCCACAATCACAGACTCAAAGAGGATAACCAAACATTAAATTTTAAACAGGTTACTGACTTACATTTTTACTCTTAGTCTCCTACAAAGTCAACTTTTCAAAGTTTCAAGTGTAAATCTCTAAAATAATTAATGAATAAAAAATTTGAAACCTGGAGTGGCGCCTGGATCTTTGGAAGTTGTTGTTGGCCGACCTCGGAGCTTGAACTCTGAAGTTTTGAACCTTGCAAATGACACTTGACAGTTTGCCGGTGACGATCCCTAAAAGATGAAGTTCAAAATTCCTTGAAATTTTGAACTCGACGTGTCCACAACTCCATTGTCCAGGAGAGACTGATCACTAGCAGCTGCGCAGTAGTTTGGAGACTCAAGATTGGAGTGATGGGAGAGTCGGAGACTAGAGACGGAGTTTGAGACTCTGTACTCTGCCCTCGCGACTCAAGGCGATTGGAATAATGAATTGGAGTTTGCACTCTTCCCTCTAGTGATTGGAGACTCGACCCTCTCCAAATAGTGGCTACAATCACGGGTGTTGATGATGAACGCTGAAACAATGGTAGACGGTGGCCTTCGCAAACACCTCGGGCTGTCACAATTTGAGTTCACGAGCATTAGCATGCTATATAGTGCACACTAGCAGTGAGTATCAGTGGCTTTCGTATGCAGAATGAACAATTCCAATAGACGGAGGAGGAATATCCCGTAGAGGTCAAAGGGAGGCTACGGTTTACATTTACCTGCGAAAACGATTTCCAACGATTTTTTGTTGTTTTTAAAATAAATTCGTCGGATTTTATGGCGAATTTATTCGCATTTGAGTTTGTCAAACCATTAATTCGAAATAGCGTTTTGGATCGGCGAACTTCAACGATTAAAATCGCCCAACACAAAAAACCGACAATTTTCGAATATCAAGGCGAAAATTCGCTGAACACGGTGACTTAGCTTGAGATAGGCTGTCATTGGAGTTCCTCAGGTACAGGAGGAGAAGCATAACCACTGCAAGGGTTGTGCTTTGGAGAAGAACATCAGGAAGCCTTTCCCATAGAGTGAGCACAAGTCTAAGGAGCCCTTGGACTTGGTGCATTTGGATGTATGCGGACCTATGAGTGTCCATTCTTTCAGTGGTTACAGTTACTGCGTAATGTTCATTGATGACTATTATAGGAAAACCTGGATCTATTTCCTGAAGGCCAAGTCATAGGTCTTTGAGAGGTTTCGAGAGTTTAAGACTCTCGTGGAGAACCAAACAAGAAAGAAGTTTCGGGTGTTGAGGATAGACAACGGGGGTGAGTACACCTCCAATGAGTTCATGGAGTATTGTTTGGCAGAGGGGATCAAGAAAGAGCACACTGTGCCCCATACCCCAGCAGAATGGAGTTGCAGAGCGGAAGAACAAGACTATGGTAGGAGCAGCCAAGGCCATGCTATTTGATCAGGGATTACCACTATTCCTTTGGGTCGAGGCATACAAGACTGTAGTGTACATTCAAAACAGGTGTCTCGACACAACTTTGGGGAGGAAGACATTTGAGGTGGTCTTCATAGGCACTAGGCTAGATGTGAGTCATTCGCATATTTGGAAGTGTTTACTATTATCATGTTCATGCTGACACTAGGAAGAAGCTGGACCCTTCTGGAGAGAAGGGGTTACTTGTTGGTTATAGCAAGACTTTGAAGGCATATAGAGTTTACATTCTTGCTCGCAAGAGGAGCATTGTGAGCAGGGATGTCTAGTTTGATGAGGACAGGGCCTTGCAGTGATCCATTGACTTACCAGCAGAGCATTAACCAACACAGGATTCGGGGGTCAAGTTGGAGGAGCCAGATGTACAAGTATAGGTACAGACACAGGGCTCAGGTTTTGGTAGTCAGAGGGAGTTAAGTGGACAGGGTCCACCTATCTTTGATGGGGAGGATGAGCAGCAGCCGGAGACAAACATCCAACAGTCGTAATAGGTAGACACTAGTCCAAGGCCTAAGTGGTTCAGGTCCACAGTATAGGATTCCAGGCAGGTGGATCTTCCACAGAGGTCTTTTAGACGGAGCGTACCACTAAAGAGACTCAGTTATATGGCACTGATGATAGAGTTGATTAAATTTGAACCTTCCAGTTTCGAGGAGGATGCACTACATGACGTGTGGCAGGAGGTCATGGTTGAGGAGTATGACTCAATCATGAAGAATTAGGTATGGGAGGTTGTGCTGAGACCTGAAGGTAAAAAGGTGGTGGGATCTAGATGGATCTATAAGGTAAAGCATGCAGCAGACAGAAGCGTGCAGAAGTATAAGGCGCGCTTCGTGGCTAAGAGGTTTTCACAGAAGGAGGATATTGACTATGAGGAGACCTTCGCCCCTATAGCCAGGTATTCTTCCATTCGGACCATTATCTCACTAGCAGCTGAGATGGGTTGGCGAGTCCATTAGATGGACGCCAAGACTGCCTTCCTCAACGGAGTGATAAAGGAGGAGGTATATATTGAGCACCCAGAGGGGTTTGATGTGGAGAACAGGGAGACATATGTATGCAGACTGCATCGAGCTCTTTATGGGCTCAAGCAGGCACCTCAAGCATGGTACTCGAGGATAGACAACTATTTGCAGGAGATGGGATTTCAACGGAGTGAGGCTGACCACAACCTGTACTTCTTAACAGGTTAGGTGCCTCTCATACTGGTCCTATATGTGGATGATCCCTTTCTTACAGGAGATGAGAGGCTGATTGGAGACTGCAAGTCCAACCTTGCAATGGAGTTTGAGATGAAAGACCTTGGGTTGATGCATTACTTTCTGGGCTTGGAGGTTTGGCAGAGAGATGGATTCTTCTTCATCGGACAGGGGAAGTATGTAGTAGAGATCTTGAAGAGATTCAGGTTGGAGGACTGCATGCCTATGTCCATACCTTTAGTTTCCAACTAGAGGAAGATTGATGCATCAGGGTTAGACGGATTTGATCCTACCTTGTATCGTCAGCTTATCGAATCGCTTATGTATCTGGTCAACACTCGACCAGATGTCAGCTTTGGAGTCAACTCTTTGAGTCAGTTCATGGTGGACCCTCGGAGAGTGCATTGGACGTCTACGAAGCACATACTTCGCTACATTAGAGGTACAATGGAGTATGGATTGGTTTATGAGCGCAGGGGGAGTGTATAGTTAGCAGGATTCACAGATGCTGACCTGGCAGGATGTGTAGAGGACAAAAAGAGCACTTCAGGTTGTTGTTTCAGTATTGGGTCAGGGGTTGTCTCTTGGTTTAGCAGGAAGCAGAAGTCATTTGCATTGAGCTCGACAGAGGCTGAGTACATGGTAGCCAGCATGGCTGCTTGTGAGGGTATGTGGCTGAGGAGCTTACTTTCAGGGTTGTTTGAGTGTGAGCTCGAGGCTACAGTAGTTCACTGTGACAATCAGAGTGGCATCAGGCTATATGAAAATCCAGTGTTCCATGACTGGAGCAAACACATAGACATCAAGTACCACTTTTTGAGGGATTGTGTTCAGAGAGGAACCATTTGGTTGGAGTACATGCAGACAGATGAGCAGGTGGCAGACATTTTCACCAAGGCACTTTGCAGACACAGTTTTGTGAAGTTCAGGGATAAGTTGGGGTTGCTACCGAATCCCTTCCTTGTTGAGAGGGAGTGTTAAAATAGCAGCAACAAGGAAGGTCTTCCTACACGCATGTGTCCTTGCATGCAGAAGGCTTAAATCAGGACACCAGTTGTATTTAATTTACTTTGGAAAATAAATTAAAGCAATCTAATTATTTATTGACTTTAAGTGAAAGTGAAATTAGGGGTTTTGCTTTACCTAAAGTTATAAAGGAAAGGTCAATTGGTGGAGAGGACACACACACACACTTGTATTTAAATAAAGACATGATACCGACAGAGAGAGAATGTCAGACGGAGGATTTAGTTGGGAAGATGGAGAAGCGAGCAAACAGGATCACCGATCTACCTGGCAGGACAAGGGCCGTATGGATCAACAGGGAGCAGCTGCAGAGGAAGGTCGTACAGACCGTATGGTTTCCGTGCAGCTGCTGTACATACAGTACGGATTTCGTACTGCAGCCATACAACTGTCCGTACAGTCACGTAGAGGGGTGCTGGAGTTTAGCTGGGGTTTGTCCAGTGATTCTGCTAGGTACTGCTTCACCAGGTTTGGGTGATTAGCAGTGATTGTAAAAGTTCCATATTTTCTCATAATAAAATCTATATCTGAGTGCTGCATCGGTTTTCCCATCTTGGGTTTTTTCTGGGGGTTTCCATACCCAAAATAATAGCGTCAATATTGCGATGTGATGTTGTGAATTATTTCTCAGTACTTTATATTCCGGTGCATACTTGTAAAAGATATTCATGTGTGGTTATCAATAGAAATTTTGAATACACTTATTAGCCCTAGTTTGAATATTAAAGGAAAATTTACAGAATACAAGCATCACATTGTTTCAACTTCTTGGGAATGGTTGGCAAACTAGAGACACTATTCTTCTTCAATAGACAAAGACTATCAGAATTGATATGCCCATATCTAGCATGCCACAAATGATTGGATGACAATCTACCTTCATCATGATGAGAGTGGTATGCAACATTTTGAGTTATTGTAGATGTTGCTTTCAACTTCAACAACCTCTCATATTCTCATCTAGTCATGATGACTTGGTTGTTAGAGGGTCTCCTTATCTCAACTTGTCCATTTGAGTATGTGGGTGGAATAGCCTTGCTGTCTAATGTGCACAAGAGCCAACAAGTTTCTCTGCAACTCTGGAAGATAGAGAACATTATGCAACAGAAAGTCAAGGAATCCAAGCAATTTGAGCTTGATGGTGCCAATTCCCGTGGGTTTGAGGCTAGATTTATCTGCAAAATATACTACACCATCTACATTGTCATTCAAATCTTCAAAGAAGTCTTTTCTAAATCTCATGTGGGAGGTTGCACTAGTGGTGAGCAGCCAAGTATCTCTCCAATATGCAAATGAAACTTTGAACAAATCTTCATTTAGGTCAACATTGCAATGTGCAATAATAAAATGAGCAGATTCATAAGCTTTGCTCTAATCATGAGCTTTATCTCTGTCTTCTTTCTACTCTTTCTTCTCTATGATCTTCTCCCATGGAATTTTGCATGTCTTTGCATCATGTTCTTTCTTGCCACAACAGACACATTGAAGACTAGGTCTCTCAACATGGTTGTTTTTACTCCCCATTGCCTCTGAAGTTCTTCCTTCCACATTCTCTTTTGCGGTCATTTCCTTAAAAGAATCATGTGGTCGATTCTTTTCTTTCTAAGCAAGGCACATAGTCTCTCCAGTGGGATGAACTGGTTTCTTTCCAAAGGCTTTCTCTTGTTCTGCAATCTTCTCCACTAGAGTGTCAAATTAGAGGTCTTTTAGTTGGACACTAGTTTGAAGTGACTCAAGACAGTGTGAATATGTGGGGTAGATGACCTTGATGAAACCAGTGAGAGGAAGGTCTAACTTCACACCAGTGGTATTAATTTCATGCATGATGGCTTTGATCTTAGATGTCATAACCATGGGATCATTGTCTTTCAATTCTAGGCTAAAGAGCTGCATCATCAACTGAATTAACTCCAATTTGGAATCTGAGTCATACAAATCTTTCAGCTTCTTTAGAGCATCATAAGAAGTTTTAGCAGATAGTATATGTCGACTCACCTCTTGACTTACTGTAGCAACGATCAATGCATATGCCTTTTTTTCTCCGTTCTTCCATGTGGTAAGCTCTTTGTCTGTTTTAGGACCTTCAGGTGCAAAATCGCCTTCTCCTTCATAAATGTCATCCCACAGATTGTTGAAGATGAGGGTGTGCTTGATATTCCTCAACCATTCTTGATAATTTTATTTGCTGCTGAGCACAACTCCGACAATGGAAACTAGGGAATGCATCTTTAATAAGGTTGATAATACAAGCAATTTGCATTATACTTTCTGCAACAAACTCTGTAATACTACAAGTTCTGCAACATGCTTTTAAATACAAGTTACAAAGAAATCTCTATAAAAGTTTACATAGCAATCTCTACACGAGTTTTTGCAATACACGGTATACTACAATCAATTAGAACTCAATCTTTGCATTACTTGTTGTCTCTGTGGTACAAATAGTATAATGGCAATCTCTGCACTATAGTCTTACAATACAGTCTTACAATCTTTGCACTGTAGTCTTACAATCTCAAAGTACTACTATCAAACCAACAAAATTTTAGGACCAGTAATGTACTAGCTCTTGTAAGGCATTCAATGTATATATGAAAGTATGGGAATAATATGTATACTCTTGCAACGAATAAAGGTCAATACCACTTGTAAGGGCCTATCAAACCATCTATTTTGACCTGCATTTAAAGAGCTTGATGAACCATTACTAAATAGTCAACATATCTAATATGGTTGCAAAAGGATGCCATATAATATCATTAAATGAGTGTCATCTGAGACTTGAATGGTATAGACTATCAAATGATTAGATCTTTGTTTGCATGCCATTCTAAAAAAACATCAGACATAAGAGTTGAGTAGGATATATGTTGGGTATTAATCAACGGAAATCACCTTCACTATTTATACCTCATAAGAAACAACTTGAAAGAAATTTTCTTTTGCAACGGAATGTTGTGGGTATATACGTCGATAACATCTCAGGTCTACACTTGATAGTTAGGGTTTATGTAGGTATAAATGCTCCTTATATTGATACCAGTCACAAGTGGATGAAGTTGATGTCCCACTGTTGCATTATCCTTGGATAATGATTGTAGGTCGTAGAGATAAACCACTCAGAGATGACTATGCATAGGCACAAGTGTATCCATGCATAGATAAGAACGCAAAGAGAAGGCATTGAAGGGAACAATGGAGCTCGGTGAGAACCCACACAGAGAAGGAAAACAAAATGAGGTGGATTAGGGTTTACAGAATTGGAGGCAAAAGGTAGAACTAACAGAGGTATATGTTAGGGTTTGTAGAACTGTAGTGGCAAAGTGAAGGAGGCAATGCTAGACTGAGGAGGTGACACCAAGAAGTAGGTTGGGTAGAGGGAATATGCTGTAGTGGAGAGGTAGACCAAGGAGTTAAAAATGGACTAGGGCTCTGATACCATGGTAGGTTTTGGAAAACTCCAAATTGGATTGATTTACATTGATCCTGAATGTCTTGTTTATATAGAGGAGAAGTGCCCTTTGGGCTTTTGCTACCAAAGATACGTGACTCTTCAACTTTGTAACTGAAACTAAGAACTAGATAATTACAATATTTACAAAGGAACCATAATCCCTATGGATTAGGTCTCCAACACATTGTTGTATTAATTGGATAACTACATTTTCAGCTGTGCTTCTTGTAATGGATTTTGTAGTAATTTGATTGCAGGTTTATTAAAGAAATTTTCAAGTTTTAAAGTCCTCCATTTGAGCACAAGAGAAGTAATACTTGGCTATCGAAAACTAGGACCATGGTATGGATTATTCTACTCGCTCTTACTATTTGATCACCAAGAGTCTCTCGTGCTTCTCCAATGACCCCATGCCCTTTTCACTAAACAATAAGCATTGGTAAAGAGATTCACTTTATCTCTCTTAGCCAACTCAATACACCATTTATCTTTTCTTTAAGTTTTTTGGGTTAAATCTAGAAATTAATACTTAATCTCACATTTTAGCAAAGGACATCTAAACAAACCCCCTTTGGGGTTGCACTTTAATTCACTAGGTTTATGCTTTGTTTATGGTTGGATAGCTATCTTTCCTTGAAGTAAAACTGAGATTACATGGTCATTTTCAGATTCATTTAGCTCCACATGGTTAAATTCACTTGTACTTTTATGAGCTAAACTTTTATTGTTTGGAGTTGTTTACATGATACTACTATTTGCGCTCTTACACAAATTTTTTCGAAGGTAATTTTCAGACGCTTGGTTTTTACTTTTTTTATGGCACATTTACTTCTCATTTCAGATCTGAAATTTCATGGCTAATAGCACTTGGAAGTAACCAAACACATCTATTATATTTCATTTTCAACACTTAGTTACTTCTCTGTTTTCAACTCTTTGCACACAATTTCATCTTTATAAGTTGCTGGAATTTATATGTTGTTACAACCACTAATCTTATACAAAATATTTATTTTAAGTTGCTTATTTATTTCTGCTTTAATTTATTTGATTACATTTCCTACTTAATGAAAATGTAAGAAATCCGAAGCAAAACATTTGTTGATAAGCGAGTCCAATAAACAAAAGTTAAATTAGTTGATATAGTCAAAGTCGGCAGTTGGAGTTTGGTATGGTTGCATTCATTTATTAATTCTTCCAACTCTCCGACCCCGACTTCATATTTTTTGTCATTTTTCAGAAATCGGGAATCGGTGGTTATTTAAGAAATTCAAATTTTGAATCTTGAATTTCTGACCTCGACTGTTTGAAGGTTGGAATTCGGAAGGTATGCTTATTTTCAGATTGGTTTTTCGATCTCCGACGCTCGACTTTCACTAAATCAGATTTTGTTCGGCAGTCGGGAGTCGAGACATTATTAACTCTCACTATCGTTTCCTACCGATTTTCGACGTCCGACTTTTACAGCTACCCTTGACAGGCGGGACTCAGAGTATTACTAATACAAATGTTATTTCTCAAACCCTGACTCTCGACTCCTGATCCTACGATCCATGCATGATAATTTTGGCACTCGATAGTCAGAGGACTACCAACCACTACAATAGTTTTACCCCGACCTCCGACTCTCGATATTTTGGGTCCTGCATCGGAAAACTTAGTCGTTATTTCAAATTTTGGTATGCGCCACGTTATTTAAGTATGGATTGCAGTAAATAGATTTAATGGTTTTTTGCCATCGATATGCTTGCATTTAAACCATTCCTTTATCCCTAATTCACCATTAAACTTTAACAAAATTTGAACTGGACGCCACTGTAGCACAGATTATCCATCCCCGCAAGTGAGAATTTTGCACAACACCTAGGAATCACTGATTTGATTTTTTAGTTATCTTATTGCTAATATTAGTTTCTTTGATTTATAGTAAATTCCATGAACTTATACGGTTTCATTTCTTTGTAGAATCCTGGTAAACACTATGGCCAAGAGGACTAGGTCCAAAGCTCCTACTGACGATTTGAAAGTTAAAGACCCAAATTTCGGCTTCTATTCCGACACGGATGCTTGGGTTTTTGATACCTTATGCCTCGATTGGGCTAGAATCTATGCCATTTTCGACAGTGACGATCTCTCCGAATTCAATGAAGAAGCCCCAATATACCAAAACATCAGTGATTCGTAGTTTCATACAATTGCCGCGCGTCTTGTCGTTCTACCATACACGGATTTAGTCAAATGGGTGATTTACTTTGCAGATGTCTCGACCAACACTTTCATAGATGCCAACCAAATGGTTTTCGCAAACATTAAACCCGATACCTTTGCCAAGATCTATGTACTCAAGGTTTTGCAGCAACTGCTTACACAAGAAATCATAAAAGCATTTGAAAACAAAATTGAACCAGAGGTTTCGTTGAAAACCTGGATGGTTGACCCTAGCACGTTTATACTCAAACCAAACAGGCAATACCCCATTGCTCTGTTTAGGGAACCCTACAAGCTACTTGCAGCCATGTTATGCAGATTTTATGGTGCAGAGAATTGCCAATACTTCAAATTGAAATGGACTCCTATGGCAACAACAGTTCAGATCTTCAACTGGGCTCAAATTTTCTCTATCACCTTCAAAGATGCCATTGTCTGGCTGTAGAAAACCCCAGCCACAAAGAAGCCTAGTTTTTATCTATTGGCCTATCTAATGGATGTGTTATGTGCTTCATTCACCTTTCCAGCTATGAATTGGCACTAGATAAGGGAGCAACCTCCAATTCATATTTATTGTTCCATTTTATGGGAAGATAATTACAAGCCACACATTTATGATATTTGTGACAGTTCTATCAGTGCTGTCTATTTTGCTATTTTTAAGAAAAATGCTGCTCAAATTTATGAAAATTTCCTTTCGCTGATTACAACTATGGGAGATTGGTATAATATGGAATACTTCACCTATCTCAGGATATGGGGAAGCAAGACAGTTCACTTATTACCTAGAGTTGTTCTTGACCGAATGGCACTTGCAGAGGTTGCCTTCCAAACTGTCATGGTTGGCGCTCATGGTCAGATACATTTTAAGAAAAGAGGAGCATGGCCCAACTTTCCTTTATACATTGGACATTTAGTAATTTATGTTGATTTTTATGAGCAACATTGAGAGCCATTCTTTGAGGAGAATGGAGACACCTGGTCCGGGACCAGGATGTGGACCTAGTCCAGCACTGGGGGACTCAACCTAGAGTTGAGTGACCATTCTTTTGAATGGTGACATCCGGTGTGGGAACAGGATTTGGACCTAGTCTAGCACTGGGGGGACACAACCTAGAGTTGAGTGATCATTCTGTTGAATGATGATATCTAGTCAAGGACCACGATATGGACCCAGTCCAGCATTGGGGGGACTCAACCTTGTGTTGAGTGACCATTCTGTTGAATGGTAGACATCTGGTCCGGGACCACAATGTGGACTAGTCTAGTACTGGTAGACTCAACCTAGTTTTGAGTAGCCATTCCTTTGAATGGAGGCACCTGGTTAGTTACCAGGACTTAGCCCAAGGTTGAGGGCCACTCTCTTGGAGAATGGAGGCTCTTGGTCTGTTACCAAGTATTTTACCTAGTGTCAAATTATGCAGCCTATGGCTGAGGCACCTGGTTTGTTACCAGGAAGGCACTATAAGCCCTAGACTGGGTCTAGGCATGTGTGACACTCTGACCCTTGATCAGTGGGCTCTGTGATCTCCTCCAAGGCTTAGCTACCCTTGGTTAAGACACCTTAGTACCCGATCTTGGTGTCACACAGAGTGTGAGATAAAAGCATTAGTAATTCTCTCTGTTCATGATGATGTACTTTGAGTGGCGATGAAAGACCACCTTGACCACTTGCATTGACCACAGGGGCACTTGAAGAAGGCTAAAGGCAAAAGTCAAAAATACATAAGGACTTTTGGACCACAGGTAAATGTCAAATATACATAAAGAATTTTGGACCACAGGTAAAAGTCAAAAATACATATAGGACTTTTGGACCACAGGTAAAAGTAAAAAATACATAAAGGACTTTTGGACCACAGGAAGGCTAAAGGTAAAAGTGAAAATTAGAAAAGAATAAAATAATATTATTTTGCTCTTTCTAATTTTGGCCCACTTACAGGTGACTCAAAGGATATAAAAGAAGATCAATCCATTTCATTATCACACACACTTGCTCCCACAGGTACAACTGCTCATCAAAAGATCTCATAGGTTTTGACGAAGAAGGCTCTTATGATTTTGCCCTAACATGAATGAGTCTAGGTAGGGCATCATCATTCATTTGAAGACAAACCCTAAGCTAGGGTTTCTTATCAGTCTTACAACACCTAGGGTTTTACCCTATCTTCTCTTCTTCTCACTACTCACTAAACCACTCACATGGGCAGCTGCAATTATTACCTCGGGCAAGCAGTTATTTCTCTGGGTAGCCTTCTTTTCTCCCACGACAGCCCTATCTCTCTCTCGGACAAGGCTCGGGTTGTTCAGCAGACATTCGGGCAGGCCCTAACAGTACTTGGGCTGCCCCTTACTTCTCACGGCCACCCATAGGAAAACCTAGTAGGGATTTGGGCAACTTGCTAGGGGTATCCGGGCACCCAAGCAAGCCCTTAAGGGCTCTGGGCAGTTCCAGATATACCTCGGTCAGCAGACAGAGGTATGCTAACCTCCAGCAGCAGCAACCAGAGGGCTCGGCCCTAGGTCCGGGCTGCCCAAACAAATCCCGAGTAGGCTGATAAGCTCTTTGGGCAGGAAGATCAGCCATCCGGGCAGATCTGAGCAGAACCAAAGGCATGGGCAGAGGCAAAAAATCTCCGGGCAGGGGCAGAAGGGGTTCCGGGCAGGCCAAAACAAGTTCGGGCAGCTTGACAGAGGTTTCGGGCAGCAGTACAGAATCCAGGCAGGCTAATAGAAGGTTCAGGTAGGTTAGCAGGAAGTTCGGGTAGGCAAATAGAAGGTTCAGGCAGGTTAGCAGGAAGTCCAGGTAGGTATACAGGGTCTCAGACTACTAATCTGGGCAGCTTGCTAAATCTGGGAAAGAGAAAGAAAAATTAGGGCAACAAGCCCTAATTTGTCAAAAAGCCCTAATTGGGTGTTTTATTGTAAATTTGGATTATTTTGTAATTGTGGATTTGTGGTACAACCCAGTTAGGGTTTGTGGAATTTTGAAGAAAAACTCAGTCATCTCATTTACGAGATGAACTACTTATGCTTTTGGGGTTTTTGCCCTTTAAAGGTTTCCCCAGTGAAAAATCCTGTGTTCAATGTGTTAATGTTCTTTTTACTGCACTTGTCAATTGTTATCAGTTAGTTTGCAAGTTTTTTAAGTATTCATGCTAATGCTAAAATTCAACAATTTAGAATGCAACTCATGGTGGTATCATCGCCAAGGAGATAATTCATCTAAAACTAGACCTGACATAAAAGAGGTGCATGGTCCCAACGGGTTTATACCAGGCCTATTTGCTTAAGCCCACTTAAAGAGTTCTTATATGCACGAGCAAGAACCGGATGACTCTTTAATATTTATACCAGAGCGCCCATAGCTTTCAAGAAGTTATGAGCAAAGTAACTGATCCATGCCAGAGAGTGCTAATACATGAAGCCCATAAGCAGTTGAAACTCAGAGTGAAGAAAGAAATAGATTCTTCGAACAACAAGAAAATGCTAGAAGGGAAGCAATGCAGGTAGCTGGTGAAACTAAAGTGTCTACTCCTGCTACAACTAAATTTGAAGAGAAACAACAATTGGAGAAGAAACAAGGCAAACAATGGATGACCAGTTTTCAGTCTACTTCTCCCGATGAGAATTTGAATGCCTTGATCCAGAAGACTCAAAGTCTACAAGGTAAGACAACCCCTTTCACTAAATTAGTTTACCATGTCGATTCTATTCCCAGAGTTGCTCCCAATATTTTTGTTAAGATTGAAGTAGAGGATAAATCAATTATCCCTCTTCCTCAAACATCTAATGAAGAAATCATTGACCTAGAAAAGGAATAGCCTACAGAGATTATCAATCCAACCCCAGTTACCTTCGAACATCAACCATCCTCTAATCCTCAAGATGCCCAAGTTATCAATGACAATGTTCGTTCCTAAAGAAAAAGGTCCCATTACTCAAGAGTCAATCCGTCCCCAGTTCACCTCACATTTCACAACCTCTTCGCACTCTTGCAGAATCAGGTGATCAGACTATCAACCCTGATGATATTTTCTCTGACCCTAGCACCATGTTAGATCCTATATTTGGTAACACTTCTCAACAGCCAGAAATCTCCTAGCAGGATTTAAAATTGATTGAAGGTGATACTCCTACTGTTCCTTTTTCATAGCTGTAAGCATTATTAGGAAATTTGGGGTCTAAAATGGGCCTTATTAATTAATGAGCCATAGATGCAGGGGAATTCAAGAGCCAATAGATTTCAAGAAAATGAGTCAGAGTCAACCATAATGGTTGACTTGACATATTTGTCATAAAAAACTACTTTTTCGTTTTCGTATTTTTAACTTATCTCCGTGTGGTTATACTCAAAATTCGAGCGGGAGTACTAGTTGGATGCATAATTCAATGCTGCATCCAATGAGTACCCACACTGCATACTTTTGATGGACCCCACCCCACAAAAAGTGAGAAATACATTTAAAAACGTGTTATATGAAAGTAATATGTTTTATTAATGTATTTCTCATTTTTTGTGGGGTGGGGTCCATCAAAAGTACGCAGTGTGGGTATCCGTTGGATGCGGAATTGAATTTTGCATCCAAGAAGTGCTCGCACTTGAAATTTGAGTAAAACCATAGGGGGATAAGTTGAAAATACAAAAACAAAAAGGGTCTTTTCCTTCAAATTTTATAATATTATTTTATTATTTTCCTTAGGAGGCCCATTTTAGACCTCAAATTTCCTTTAATGATCCTCTACCTACCCAGAGTTCCCAATCTCCCGTGGATGATCTATTAGCAATTATTAAAGCTCAAATCATTGGGATAGAGTCTACTCAGTTAATCCCTTCTACTCACGACCAATCCTTGCCCATTATAAGCACTACAGATCTTCTAACTTCCACAATTGAAGAGTTCACATATTTCGGTGAAGGAGCTGTAGTAGTGTTAGGAGATTATTGTTTGAATAAGAAACACAAGGCAATAATGAGAATGCTCTAAGAGAAGCAAAGAGGGCCAAGTTCTTATTGAACCAGTTTCTAGTCATATTATTTGGAAACCATCCTCTGATGATCCTCAGAGTGGAGCTATGGAAGAAGCTGCATCTATGGGGGCCTTTGTAGGTGCCAATTATGACTCTGTATCTATCTTGACTAAAGCATTGGAGGAGCAAAAGGCAAAGAATGTTAGGATGCAGACATAAAAAGAAACTCTCCAAAAGAATCTGATCAAGTAGGTGGAACCTGTGTTACTTGGGAGTAGAGGCGAAAGCGAGAAGCAAGAGCGGGAGCAAAAAGCGAAATTTTCAAAAGATTTCGGTTTGGAAGCGTTTCTTATATAATATATATTTTGATGCATATATGTCATCAAATGCATGTAGAATGTTGAATTAGTTATGGAAAGCATAAAAACATGAAATAAACCATAATATCATATATCATCATTCATCAATCATCTAGTAGTGAATTTGTCAACGATAGGTCCAGTATCCATAACATCAACTATAAAGCTTCAAATTTTCAATATATAATAAGGCTATAAACTAGGGATTCTTCAAAAGCTAGTTTTGAGGCCACCAATAAATTGGCTATGAACTAGGTTATAAAACTTGGCTACAAACTAGGAATTCTTCAAAAACTAGTTTTGAGGCCACCAACATCAATATGAACAATCAACACCACCAACATCAAGGTACATAGAGGGGTTGATGTGTTTGATTAAATGCCAATCCCATACCCTCATACATGATAGAACCTAGTGGAAACATTGCAATCCTGAAATCCTAAAAACTGTTAAGTCTGTTGATTTTTGAATCGGATAAAAAATTATACTTTTTGCATTTGAAGTTCGATGAGGTTGGAACCACTCTCAAACATCTTAAAACAATTAATGGTAATGTTAAAATTTTTAGCAAAAGGATAGAAAATGAAAGACAAGGAAAATGTCAACTTTTACTTTAAGAATTTAATATTATCATTTAATGCTATTGATGATTACTAAGGTTAGTTTTTTTGCTATTAGAGTAGACTTTTCCTCCTTTATATAACATTAGTATGGACCTAGGGTTTGTTCCCCCCTCCCATCACTTAACTTTTTGTTTTTTTTTTAAGAAAAATAAAAAAAGGAGGAAGTGTTTTTTTTTGCAAGGAAGCGAGCTTCCTGAAAACACTCCCATATGGAAGCATTTAGGAAGCATGCTTCCTTTAGAAGCGAGCTTCGGGAGCGGGAACGGGAGCGGAAGGGGAGGGGGAGCGCTTCCCCACAACATAGGTTGGAACAACTCAAAAATCAATATAATTCAGAGTTACACAGGTTGCAAGAGTGGATTCAACAATTATCAAGATAGAAAGATATTGCAGAGGCAGAGGTAATCCAGCAGGCTACTGAGCTTGCTGATATCAAAACACAAATGGAAGAAAATAAAAAGTACTATATTTCTTCTTTATTTTTCAAACTTACTGCAAAAGACTTCAAAGATGAAGCTATCTCATGCATAGAAAATTTGAGAAAATCTCAGGTCTCATTCTTAAAGGGACCAAGTGAAGTACATGATGATTTTAATGCTTTTGAACATCTATCAGATCTCCTTGTTGATCATGTAGACAAGAGGAAGAAGTCTGATTCAGCTTATGAGCAGTTATGCGAATGGTAGGAACACCTGAAGAGAGTCCCCAAAGATGTCCCTCGCCTTGATTCCATGAAGCTTATGAGAGTCCAATTATTAATAAATTCTTGGGAATGTGCTTGTGATAGTGTTGATCATTTAATCACAAAGGGTTAGAAAATCTATGCTAGGCAGTGGATGCTTACGGATGATTACATGGAAGCTTTGGGCATGCCAACCTTTGATGAATTAGCAAATGCAGATCCAGCTAACTTAAAGATAGCTGAAGTGGAAGAACAAAGAGATCAATCAGTAAATATAATACATAATATTACTCAGATAGATATCTCTTTGTTTAGGTTGTTTATATCAACTCCAACTCAACTCAGAGTGACCTTAAAAGAGTTTTTACATAGCTGGTTGAAGATTCACTTTAATTAGACCAGATCTTTGTTATGTAAGGCACAACTGCAGCTAGAGCATGCCGATTACCCATATATTACTGAAATGTTGGATGTATATGCTAAATGGAGATATTTTGTTACTAATTTTGGGTAGGATAAGTTGTAGTTATGCTTCAGATAGTCCTGAAACTTCTCCTTATTTTTTTGGATTTGTAAATGTATTTATTTGACCTTTTGGGGTAAAGAAAGGGGGGATACGCTGTAGAATCGTTGGTGGAATTTCTTGCGCCAGAGCTTGTATGAACTCTTTTGTCCTGTAACAAACCAAGTATGTAATTTTTTGCAGATTGGGTAATGTTAGATGGAAGAATTGTTTTGCATGTGATGATTTGACAATTTCTAAATAAAGTTTTCTTTGTTGCTTTGTGTCCTTCACTGAATCTTATATTGATTGATTTCATATGTTAGTGATTCCAGAGGTTAAATAATCATTTGAGATTTTTCTTTTATGATGAACTAATGCTACTGATTCACATGAATTTGTTCATATGTTTTAGTCATGATGTTTGCCTTAGTGAATTCTTTGACATGATGCGATGCTAATTTTAATTTAACTGTTCTCCTAATTTCAAAATGAACCATTCTCTTAAACAACCTCTTAGTAGGTTTCCCTGCTAGGATCCATTAACCAAATCGACTTTTGACCTAAAGAAAACTTGTTGTCTTTTAAGTAATTTTCAACAAACTTGCACAAAATCATAAGTCTCCTCTCAAGGAGCAAACCATAAAGCCAACGGAGGCTTAAATCCATCAAAAGTGGTCATATCAAACGACTTGGAAATAGGGAGTTTTCTGTGGGAATTTTCTGAAGTTCTCGGAACGGATCACTTTCCTTGCGTTGATGTTTGAATCGGTTTTAGGCGTCAACACCGTCTTATTGTTGTCTAAGTTATGTTTATCATTTTTTCAGAATTAAGTCACAATTTACTGAAATTTATAATGTGGTTAAATGACAAATTTTATCATCTTAATGGCTTTATTGCATTGCTGTTCACACTTACTTCACTTATCTATATAACAATGATCTTTTATTGGTCAATACTTTTATGGGACATACTTGGCATGGTTTATTTTATTGCTCATGGTTATTAATCATTTTTGTTTGCAACAAGTTACTTCTTTTCTTAGCAAATTCACTATATTATTTGGGTTGCTCATTTTTAATTTGTCATCATTTCTTGCTTTAGTTATGCTTAATAGTTTATGGTTCGTGGATGATTAAGTAATGTTTAAAGTTAACCCTTGCAATTTCTTGAGATCTCTTAATTTCCAACTAATAAATTATTGAGTCAAAAACCCATTCATCATCCATGTGAGCTGCTAGATCTCTTGGCTTAGTTGCTTATAGGGATTCCCCCCTTAGTGGTTTGCCCAAACCTTCATAAGTTAAGGGAAGTAGTAGGTGATAGTTATTCTATTTCCATAGTTGCACTTACCTTGAACCCTTTTAAGTCCTTGCGTTTGGGTGCTAGTTTTTGTGGCAACAAGCTTCATTTCAACAAGTGAAGGATCATGACCAAGGACCTGGTTAGTGTTATTTGCATTTTTTAAATGAAGAAAAAGAAATTGATGATGGCATTTCATATGGAGTATACCTTACACCTATATATCTTCCTTTTTGTCCATGTCGGATCCGATGCTAGAGTCTGGGGGAATTCCCCCCCACAGTATATTTCCCAAAGTGGATTTAAACAAATTACAATATACATTATTATGAACAATATGATCAGTGAAAATTTTATATTCAAAATTACTGCATGATGGACCTTAGAGAGAGACTGTTAACTTGGCAATCAATGGGTTTGACAGGTTTGAAAAGAATTGATACCGAATGGAAGATTTAAAACTACCTCAGTACAGCCTTACTTGTTAGTTTTGTACCTAGGGAAGTGTTCCCCTAAGTGACTTTAGCCTTGGTCACTTAGTGAAGGGAAATAAAGTGAACCCTGCATTAAATGACTTAAGTGACATTTAATTTGACTTTAGGCATTAAAGTCAGTTTTCGATAAATTTAAGTGGGTGAGTGAAATTAATATTTTAGAAATAAAATATGAGCATTTAATTTCAACCGTCGATCTAATTCATTCCTAGCCATTGGATTAGATGACTCTTCACCTACCTAGGGTTATGAGCAAATTGCAACAAAAAGGCAAAAGCATTCATTCTTGTGAGGAGATTGAACGAGGGAGAGTAGAAGGAGAGTGAGGGCACGAATTTCGAGACACCAAGCTGAGAGAGTTGGCATGAAAACCGAGAGATATTGTTGGCACAGATTTCGAGGAGTACGGCCTCATTAATTGCAGGCACAGAAACTGAGGAGTACGGTAGCATTTAATTTTGTGCACATATTTCGAGAAGTACGGCAGCATTTATTGCCGGTCGTACAGTACGAATTTGGCACTGTTTTTGAGGAAGTTTCAGGCACATGTTTCGAGGTGATCTTCAGGCACGATTCCCAATGTGGCACGTCGTTTTTTGTGGCACAGAATTCGAGGACCGTACTGCTGCATTTATTGCAGACCGTATGGCACGAGTTTCAAGGCAGTTTGGCACAGAGTTCGAGGTCATACTTAAGGTGTTATTTCGGCACATTTTTCGAGAGGAAAAATTGCACAGAAATTGAGACAGCCTTGCACGGAAACTGAGACAGTTTGCTGGTCAAATTTCTGGGTTGAGATAAGTTGGAATTTTTGACTGTAAATGAATGTCTGATTTTTATCTTAAAGAAATAATAAACTCTCTCTTTCTCTGACTGGTTTTCCCCTTGTGGATTTTTCCAGGGCCATTGGCTGAAAATTATTGTGTTTTGTGTGTTGAATGGCGTGCTGCTATTTATTTTCTATCAGTGAAAAAGAGTAGTTACAGCAGTGTTTTAAAGTCTGAAAATTTACTGTTTATTTCCAGCATGTTAAATTTCTGAGAATGTCATAAACATTGTTAAATTTTACTTTTAAACCGGTGGCTGAAAACTAGTGAAAAAATCTACATTACTTACTTTCCCTTAAAGATCTCATTTTTCACTCCAAGCAGTTAAAGAAACTTCTGCACATTTTAAAATTTATAATATTTCCCTGTCAAATAAAAATGTTATTTCTTTACCTTGCTATTTGGTAAGTGGTAAACAATGTTTCCAAATAGTAGAAATTAGCCCTTAGTTTTTAAAACTTTTCTGATCATATATTATTTCCATACGAAACTAAATGTCAATATATTTGGCTTCCTCAATGCTTGGGAATTAGGCGCAATTAAATTATAATTTGGTTTGGATTCTGGAAGCTTCCTATTTATAAATGTTTTTGTTAAACACACAATGAGATTCAGGACAAACAAGACATAAAGAGGACTTTGGAAGAGGAAGCTAGGAGATGCCAGTGGTTGGTTTTGTGGCTGGATTGCGATAGAGAAGGGGAGAACATTGCATTTGAGGTCATAGACGTCTGCCGTGCTGCTAATCTTCATCTCAACATATGGCGAGCTCGTTTTTCTGCTTTGATTGAAAGGTATTATGTTTTATACATGCCAGAAATCATTTAGTGAATGTGCTTTTCTCTCTTTTATTTTTATCCTTAATGTGTATGTAAGAACATTTTGTAGCAAGCTCGGATGATTTGGGATTTTCTGTTGAGGGTGCGTTTATGTGTGCTAGAGATATTCATGAATCTGTACAGAGGTTGGTCCGTCCAAATCAGTTTTTTGCAGATGCAGTTGATGCTAGGCAGGTTTGTATCTTTTGACTATTTGAACTCCTACATTGACATTTGTGTCTTTTATATAAGAAAAATTTAATTCAATGAATGAAGATGTAAAATTTGGTATGGCATGCTGAAATAGCTTTGTTTGCGTGAAAATAAAGTTTTGTTGCAAATCTTGTCTGTGGGCCTAGCTTAATGGCTGCAGTCCAAATCTTCCTCTTATTGCATCCTGATAGTGTCTCAGACTCTCAACTCTATGCTGGATGGTAGAAATGGGACCTTCAATACACTGGGTTTCCAATTCCACTGTGGCTGCTTTCTTTCTGTTGTAGCATTATCGAGCAGTTAACATAGTGGTGGATGGCAGGAAATTGATCTCAGAATTGGTGCTTCCTTCACTCGGTTTCAAACTATGCTATTGAGAGATGCCTTCCTGCTTCCTTTTTCTGAGGATGAGAGAAAGCTTGTCTTAAGCTATGGACCTTGCCAGGTTAGCTTATTTTATTACATGTCGCACCTTACAGTGGTGTTTTGTATAGACTACAATTCCAAGCATCAGAATAGAATTGTTAGATACTTATGTTCCTGATTAACTTTGGCTGTTACAGTTTCCAACTCTTGGTTTTGTTGTTGAGAGGTATTGGGAAATTCAAGCACATGAGCCAGAAGAATACTGGACCATAAATTGCTCACATACTTTAGAGGATGGGACAGCAACATTCAATTGGGCGTATGTATTGCAACTCTCATCTTGACCCATCTAAAAGAGTTCCTTCTGCCCATGTATAAAGTTAAATTGTCTATGCTTCCTGAAATATTCTTTCACAGGCGGGGGCATTTGTTTGATTACACATCAGCTGTGATAATCTATGAACTGTGTGTGGATGAACCCACTGCAACAGTAAGTGCTCCCTAGTGGTTTTCTATGTTGTTGTAGTCTGCTATTTTAGTAGACACCTTTATATTGAGTTCTGTATATATTAACGTTGGTAATTCTAGGTGCTCACTAGCAATAGTTTACATACTTCCAGGTTACAAAAGTTACTCAACAAGAGCGGCGTAAGTATCCTCCTCATCCATTAAGTACCATTGAATTACAGAAACGTGCCTCCCATTATTTCCGCATGAGTTCCGAACAGACTATGAAGGTGAGCAAAGTTTAGTTGTTTGTGGCATGGTGCAACAATCTTCTAGTAGATTTTTGGTCTTTTTGGATCGGGCATGTCAATTTTATGTTTTTTGTTTTACCTGTAGGCTGTTACCTTGTAAGAAGACAACAGAGAGCAAATTAACCCCCTCATCTTTGCCACATATTTTAAGTGTTTGAAAAACTCAAAATAAAATTCAACATAAATCTTAGGAGATGACTTTTGCACTTCTTTATAGCTCATTCTGACAAGTTGTACTTTCCAGTCTGATTGACCTATTTTTAGTCATTTGTGGTCATTAATATACTTCCATTTTATATCTCAGGGATACCCTATATTTCAGATGTCCAAAAAAATTTGTATCCCATTTTCTTTGATATTTCAATTTTCCTCCCAATAATAATCACAAAACATAGCTGGTTTTTTGAAGATATTGTATATTTGGTACTTTTATGGGTCGTGGTAATAGTCCAAAAATATAGTCTTTATGGATAAAGAGTAGTGATTTTTCATTTTGCTACTGTATTTTGACATCTGTTTCCTCGAGGCATGTTGGCCTTGCATTTCTAGGTTAGTTATGTGATCTCTCTCTTAGGTCTCAAAAAATCAATGGGATCCTTTATTTGAATCTCAACTCTGATCTTGAATCTTGACTACGGATGTAATTTTGCACTCTGATTGTCGTTTTTCATTCTATTTAAAACACTAATCTGCAAACATGTTGGCAAAATATTAGGAAACCATTTTGATTTTACCTTTTTGTAGGTTTACTACCATATTTTTGGGCAATTTAGTTTGTTTTTTTGAAAGTTTGCCATATATATAGGTTGATGTTCATACTTTCAACATGCATGCTATGACCCGGCCCTCGATGTTGCTGCAGAATTGTGACTGTTTTAGTAGCAACTATGTACAAACATATCCTATGCAGAGCTTGTTACCACTTATATTGCATGGTGTTCTTGAGGCAGCAGTTCTGATATGTTCCTGACATTCTGGGAACAGATAGCAAAAGAACATTTGTCTTGAGTTCTGTGCCTACCTTTTGGCCTCAAACAGAATTTAGAAATATTTCCGGGACGTCATGGCAGTAGCAAGAGTACTGGTTTTCAGACCTGGGCACTTCTGAGGACATTCCCACAGTTGCAGAGACCAAGTCAGCATTCCTAAAAGGCAAAACCATATAAAAGGCCTATTCTCAGCATATAATATAACAATGTTGTACAAGAGTTAATAGTGTGCTTAGAGTGGAGGAGGTTCAATTTTGTGGAATAAAATGGGATAAACTATTAGATCCTACTTACAAAAAGCGGCAGTGATTGCATTCTGGAGATCTAGAGACAACTGGCAAAGACAGTACCGCTGAGATTGCTGATGTGATTGATGCAGAAGTTGCAGAAGCTTGCCAAGCCTTTTTCTAATTACCTTTATTCTTTTGAAAAGATCCTTAGATTGAATTTCCCTGCCAATCTTTGTCACCATGAATTGATGCAGAAGTTGCAGAAGCTTGCCAAGCCTTTTTCTAATTACCTTTATTCTTTTGAAAAGATCCTTAGATTGAATTTACCTGCCAATCTTTGTCACCATGACAAGAACCATGAGTTCACATTGCAGTATTGCTTATGGGAGCAGCCATTCTTTTGCTACACAGAGCAGGCAATTATGGAATAATTACATCGAGTGCAAATTTTATGACATGTCTCCCATAAAGGTGACCTCTTCACTTAGCATTTGCGTCATGTTTGGAGTTGATTTTAGATGCCAGGCGAATATTTAAATATTTGAGTAACTCGCCATCCTCAAGCTTGGCGTCATTACATGGTATGGTGGCCCACATTTTGATTAAAACTTGAACCAATAACTTGGCGTCATGATTGAGAAGGTTGGTGATGGTAAGCGAATCTACTCCAAGATAAAGCATGCATTTTGAGTGAATCAAGGAAGGGTGGCAACTTCACCAAATTAGAGCTGCGCCCACCATCTCAAATCGCAAGGTTGATGTGGCAAGCAAAATATAATTCGTTGGCCTGTCATCTCAAGTGAAGGCAAGTTGGTAGAAGTCAAGGCGACTTGATTGGGGTGGACTCAACTTCATTAAATTTTGGATTGGAGTGTTGGCAATTCACCGTAAGTTAAGATATGCGCCCCCCTCCAAGCTTGTCGCCTTAGGTTAAGTGTTATCCAATGAAGGTTTGTGTTGTCATGTAGGTAGAGGCGCATCACATGATTGAGAGGTGGCACCCTCTCATCCATTCCAATCCAATCAAGGTCCACTTTTAACTCAAGGACTCAAGCTCTAGTCCAAGTTCGGATGCCACCCTCTCTCAACTTCTATTTAAGCAAGTCACTTCTCCATTGTTCAGGATGGGAAGGCGGAACCTATGCTAAATTGCACTGTAACCATTGTGAAGTATTTTTCATTGAATGAATAAAGGCTTTGGAGGCCAATCGATGTGTGGATGATAATGTCTTTATGATCTAATGAGGTATAATTGTATTGTTTACATGCTTGCACTATAAAATATTTGGTTATTTATCTGGATTTTGAAGGAGGAGTATTTCTTAGTACGGTAGAGTAGTGTGATTGTTTCATCCATTACTTTTCTGTTAAGTTGCATTAGAGACGTTAGACGGACATGTTTATTTGATGAGAAATGCATGTTTTCTGAAGTTTCTATTGTTGTTTACATTGGGTGCTTTTGATTCTTTGTTATGCAATTTTTGTGATATCGCATGATATCTAATTTGGAAAGCGTGTTGAGCATGTTGGCATCCTCACATCTTCAAACATATTTCTAAGAAGGACTAGTCCCTTCTATCCCCACTTTGAGGATCCAATTGCCCAATTTCATCGGCTGTTTGTCTTCACCCTTCTCATCTCCTAAAGTTTGATTCTCTTGGTTGCTGGTTTGATTTTTATTTCAGATCTATAATCTCATGCAGGAATATAAGAAGATCTGAGTAGCTGGCTAGATATATGCAGTTTATAATTAAAATCTCTAAGTCTAGATCTGGTTAGAGTTGATTTACCGTTTTTACTACGTCTTTTCAAGTAAAATCCAAAGTTAAGTAAGGGTAGATTGATTTAAGAGTTTAAAGTTTTATTTGGCTAATTTAGAGCACGATTTGCTTGTTCCAAAAGAACAAGTAAAGATCCTAAGAAGACAAAGCTTTCCTTAGTTAAATTTTGCATTTTTGTTTGATTTTTAACTTAGAAAATTTTTGCTAAGTTTTTTTTGTAGTTTTCCCAAACATTCTTAAAGTGTTTGGGACCATCTTCTCACATCTGTTGTTGGCTGTTTCTTGGTAGTTGATGCACAGGTAGAGAGAATTGTTGCCCAAAATTTGAAGATTCAAGAAAGCGAGAAGACTCCTTACCTTCCCTACTCTTCATCCCCTTTCTCTCCCTTCATTTTTAGTGGAAGAGACTTGTAAGTCCATTGATCTAAATGATAAAGATCACGGGTGTCCCAAAAATGAGCTTTTAAGCGTTTGTAATAACTGTAATAAAAGAGATCCGAAGGGCTGTGTTAAGCCTTTTGCAATCCCCATTCGAGGATTGGTGTGGTTTGCTTAGTTAGCTCAGTTTAATTTTTCTTTGATAGGTTAGTCTCTTTTTTTTTTGTTTCAAAAGAAAAGAAATACTTACGCCACGCTTTCTTGAGTATCTCGCAAGGGGGAAAGAGATTCGTGGTATAACTAATTAGAAAACAAGTTTCTTTTCGTTATTTCCTTTTAGTTATTTCTTTAGGCCTTTAAAATTAACCCTGTTGTGTTGTCTCGAGTATCCCAAAAGGGGGAATAGACTCTCACCCGTGAGTAGTTTGTTAATAAACACCACATTAGGACTTTTAATAAAAATTAACAAAGGCTCCTTCCCCGTATGCTTTGCATTGTTGCAGCTTGTTTGATCAGCTGGCCGTACCAGAAAGGGATACGAGTGGCTAAAATAATAGGAAAATCCACATAAGCTTGTTTCTTGAGAAATCGAGAGGTCTCAAAGGGTGGATACCACAGAGTCAGAGGGCTACTCCAAGCAGGGTTATGCCTCGCCCCGTTGGACACTTGGTAAAGCCGCTTTAGCGCTCATTTCGAAAGAGCATTCCTTATTGGGCCAAACCCAAATTTAACCCTCTTCCTTAATCACTCATTTAATAAATCTAAAATTTACCAACCAAGACATCGCAATACTTTCATCGAGACTACACTAGCAATTGTCATACACACGCATTTTCTTCATTGGCACTGCTCTATTGTTACTTTCTTTTGCATAAATCAATTTCGCAGGGTGTCTTGAATGATTTTGTATATTCTCTAAAGGTTGTGAAGAATAATTTAATTGCAGTAATTGCTCGGTAACATTTTTTCCATTTCATCTTAACTCCTGGAATACCTGTTGTTTCATGCTTTCATAGTTAGAAACCA
>LPNX011075860.1:2554664-2565722 GCA_001517045.1 Pseudotsuga menziesii | reverse complement strand
ATATTCAATATAAATCAGAATCAATGCACATTTAACATTAGTATTACACATTTACAAATCAAATCAGTAATCACAATCATATTATGAGACACATAAATATCGTAGTCATAGATCAAGATGTCAATACTCATGAGTCAAAACCATATTTCTCATTAAGTCATCAAAATCAAAATGTATACAGTTTAATCATATAATGTATTACATAGATGTCGGAATGCCACTTGCAATAGTAAATACAAAAAGGTGTAGATCAAAATAGAAGAATGAAGAGTCTCATCTATCAATAGTCCTCATCCTCCTCCATACTTGAATCAACAAACTCATCACTGCTCTCCTCTTCCTCCTCCTCCTCCTCCTCCTCCTCCTCAACCATCATGATAGGATCAATATCTGCTGGTGTGGAGGATCACCCCTCCAAAGGATCACTATCATCAAATGTCATCGGCTCTAGCACGGGATCATTAAGATCCAGGTTGGCTAATGCCAACTTAGTACTATTGTCCAAACCCATATCACCAGGAAAGAAATCCCACATCTTTGTCTTTCCTTCACCCACTCCTCCCTCTTCCTATAAATAAGACGAAGGTTGGTGTGCACATACACCATCGTCTCTGCTCTGGACTGCTCAAGCCTTTTCTTCTTCAAGCTGTACAAGTTGCCATATGTGCTCCAAATCCTCTCACAACTAGAGGGTGATGTAACTTGAGAGATGATCCTCAAGGCTAGCTTTTGTAGAATAGGGCATGTTGCCCCATAAGTTGCCCACCAATTATAGGGCTTCTTAACTCCCCTATCTCCAACCACATCATAGGCTCCAAATCTCCTAGTAGCACAGGGAAACTCTACAAATCCTGCCTCCACCTCATCAAGTAAGTCTCTATCCTGAAATAACCGTCTAAATGCTATCTTCCTCCCCTGTGAAATCTCTCCATCCATGTGAGGAGGGACTCTATGTAAGGTCCCACCAGTGAGCCATTCCTGACTGTAGAACTTGGGGTTCAAGGAGTGGGCCAATCAATGCAAAGGTGTACAATTCTTATCCTACCTGGAGATAAGAATATCCTGAATGGAGGACCATAAGTTCTTTGCTGATGTCTCATACTCGGGACACTCATTCTCCATAACAATGGTCCTCATGGACTCAATCATGGAATCCCACCCCTCATAAACATCCGCTAGGATGGGTTGGTCCGTGTCTGCAAAGTGCAACAAAGAAATGAATGGCTCCATGATCTTAATGGTAAGATCCACCCTCTCCCACCAAACATCATCCAATACTGTGTCCTTCACCTTTTTTGAAGCACTTTGATCCGTCTTTCTCCAGAAAGACCAATACTCTGATATCACCATGGACCCAAGAGCGGTTTTGACCTCCCTCAACCTCTTGAGCATGATGAATGAGGAAGCAAACCGAGTATCTGCAATCTTCTGCAATGAAAGATGTGTGCACTCTTTGTAGATGGTGAGGGCATTTGTATGGTTTTGTACAAAGTTACGGATATGGCGTGCATCCTCAATAATGTTTCCAATCCATGTCACATCTGAAGAAATGGATTTGAGTGCTAAGTTCAAGGAATGGGCAATGCAAGGTGCCCAAAAAACCTGTAAGAGCAAAAAAGACAAGTATAAATGACTCTACAACACTAACAAGTTAACAACTCAAATCATTAACAATGAAAGGTGTCATAAATGAAAATACCTGTGGATATTTAGTTTCCACAATCATGCCAACGACCTTGCAAACAGGTGCATTGTCCGTGATGATTTGTACACAAGAATCAACACCTACTTCTTCAATGGTTTTGATGAATAACTCACCCATAAAATGTGCATCCTTGTATTTCCCAAGAGCATCCACCGCTTTCAAGAACACCGGTCCATTTTGGGAAGATACCATGAAATTGATGAGTGGATGGCGTGCTAGATCCGTCCATCCATCAGAAACAATACTCACTCCAGATGAGGGCCATGCTGCACTAATTGGATCAAGAATTTTCTCCACCTCCTTCTTTGCCTTAACCAACAATGTGGTTCTAAGCTTCTCCGAACCAGGAGGCACATAACCAGATGGAGCTCGTTCACTGAGACTTAGACACATCTCGAAAAACAATGGTGACTGTGCAACATTGAATGAGATGAAGTTGAGGTAGAAAAATAATGCAACGGTGAGGTCTACCTCTTCTCGTGCCTCTTGTTGGAAAATCTTGTCCATTGAACCACTTGCCCTCTTTTTTGCTAGATGTGTATCACCTCTGCCAGGTGGAAATGGAGGCTGAATTGTAGAGGGTTTCCTTAAGAATGGAAGAGGATCTTATCCTTTTTTTTGCCTGTTGCTGCTACATTCCCTAAGCCTTCTTGATCCTCCTTTCTCATTTCTTTCCTTTGGATAACACTCACAGCTTTACATGAAGAAATCCCACAATTAGGAAGGCCCAACAAATGGCTCTTAACTCAGTAGTGTGTGCTCTTGAAGCCATTCTTGCAAAAATTGCAAGTCCAAGACACATTGCCTCCCCCACCTAGCTTTGCCCCAGGCCCTTCTTTCCTAGTCACATACCTCCACAAAGCGTATTTCTTTTCTTGGGCATGTTGTCTTGCTAAAACAGGGTTCAATGGAACATGAGCTCCACTAGCAGCAGATGGAGCACTAGCAAGAGGAGTAGAAGAGCATGTGTTTGGAGGAATAGGAGGGGAGACAATAGGTGGGGCATTTCTCCCTTTCCTTTGCCCTTTAGCTCCTCCCCTAGCTGAATGAGACATTGTTCTTCTTGCTTGATGGTTGAGCTTGCAATCCACCCAACCAAATCCACCTTCACTTGCAAAAAAAACCCTTCCAAAGCCTTCAAATCCTCTTCACCTGCAAAAAAATCGTCTTGGAGCTCTCCCACAAATTGGAAATGAAATAAAAAGTGAGAAAAAACGGGTTTTTATGGGCCCGACCGACAATTTCGTGTCCTGTTTTCGGGACACGATTGGACAGTGCCTGGACATGCATGTCTGAACATGGGACACGATTGACAGTCGTGTCGGACACGATCTGTCAACGTGTTTGTGTCCGACACGCGGACACGGGACATGTGGCCCTAAATGGGCGTGTCCGGTTTCTTAGTCTTTCATAGGGTCAACCCCCCTTGGCTTTGCTAGGAGTTGTCCTAGACGGAGGAGTTGAGTATTAGGTGACAACACTTGGCTCGAGCTTGCCCCGAAGGTCTCACATAGTGGCTTGAATATTTTTACGGTTTACCATGTGACCTGAGGTGCGAATTAGGCGACAACAATGATCAATTGGTACTCTTTGATCATAGAATCCTTCCATTCTTTCTTCTTGGTTGCTTCTTTAGCTGGAAGGCTTTGAATCAATGATGTCACACAATATTGCCACATAACTGGAGTGTGTCCGAGTCCTCTTTCTTTCTCTGTAAGTCTCATCTGGAGAACCATAGCTCTCTGCATCTTGGATTGCTTCTCTTGCCCATGCTGGTCTTCTCTTGTGGGTGTTCGCCTCTCGGGGTGGATCTATAGGTCTCTGTGGCTCAATCATCTCATGATCATCATGTTCTTTTGAAGTCCCCTCTTTTATAACTGCGCCTCTGACTTTGAGAGCCTCAGGTTCTTGATGTGCTTCATTTGAGTAAATTTGCTTTGAGTATTATGGTTGAATCGTCATCACTTGTTTTTCATCATTCTTCTTTTGTAGGTGATTGCACACGATTTTTCCTACAAGTCAAATTTAGTTGCATGATTAGAAACATTTCATAGTTTGCAAAACATGTTAATAATGACAAATTCTTATGCATAAAGACATATGTAACTATCTTCGCCAATGCTTCAACACAACATTCATCCATATCCCGTATACAGTAACTTTCTAGATGCCTTCCATCTCTACCAGAACATTATTAAGAGCGTTCACTACTCCCAACATGTCAGCATAGAGGTTTCATTCTAGATAAGTAGCAATGGAATATTGTATAGCACCATAAGCCACTTACCCATCACATGCATGTTAGTAGTATACTGTTCATGAATGCAAACATTCTGACATGCATAATAGATTTCCTAAATATAGGAATATAAATATGTACATAACTGAACAATATCATTTAACCGACTAGGTATATAGGAAATAACAATTTAAACACTTATCTTTGTTTGTTTGGTAGACTACCTCTTGATCTTTGTCTCCTTGATGATCTAAACATGTTTACATGTTGGACTGTAATAGAAACTTCAGTTATTGGCATTAGTCGCTAGTGTCATTGTGCCTCTTTCACACTATTTTGCCAATGCTTTGTCAAATTCTTGCATTGTGAGGATTCTCTTAGATTGTAGATCTTGTTGTTGTTGATGAAATTGTCATTGATGCCAACATGGACTTGCAGTGGCCCCACGGGATGTCATTGATGCCACCAAGTCCCACCTGCAGTGCCTTGATCCCTTACAGAGTCGGTTTGTGCCTTGAAGCACCCTGTACCCAATTGACAAGGTTCCTGTACCCACAAGCTTGAATCTTGAAGCCACCACCTTGCTGAAGATGTTGAAGACCCTGCTGATGATGCCGAAGACCCTGGAGATGGTCCTGAAGCCTTGATGGTTGTTGGAGAAGCTATGATGATGCTATGGGTCCCCGGGAGAAGGTCTGGCAAACCCACATGTGATGTCTTGATGTATCTTGACCATAGAGGTCCCTGTACATGGCTAAGGTGGTTGAAGAAGCCCATGAAGCGCCCTCGCTTGGTGGTTTGATGGTCCTTGCATTCTTGAAGGTTCATGGGGTCTTAGAACCCTTGGAGATGGTTTTAGGGCATGAGGAAGTCCTTGCACCCACTTATATGGTGGCATGATGGCACTTTGATGATGTCTTTGATGTATTGGTTGGTCCTAGTGCTTGCACCTGATCCCCTTGTGTCATTCGTTGAAAAGGTCATGGAACCCTTGCATGTATTATGATGGTGATGACCTTATATGGTCTCTGGCATGTGATGGATGCCCTTGGCTTGAAGTGGAAGCCCTTGTATTGATAGAATCAATGGATTGTTGGAAAGAGCCCTTGAAGATGCCTTGATGAAGCATTGAACAACCCTTGAAGTGGCTTAAAAAAACCTTGAAAATTCTTTAAATTACTAAGTCGACTCCAAATGCAAAATAAAATATTTTTTTTAGTATGTCGGCCCCATTAAAAATAAAAATTAAATACAAGTCGGCTCAGTAAAATATGGTGGAAATTTAGTATAAATACCTATCACGTCCTCTCATTTGTGGGTGTGCAAATTCGGATTGAAAAGTAGCTCTGAATTTCGGAGGTCTCTGAGGCAGCTTTTGGAGAAGGAGCAGCAGTCAATGGTCTATAACAGACCCGAATTTTACAGCATTTATTTTTATTTTTATTCTTGGTGGAATTTCGGGGTCTGAGGTCAAACCAATGAAGAAAATTCGGGTGAGGAACAGACACGAAATTAGCAGCAGTAGGAGCAGCCAATGAAGTTTTGCAGCAGTTTGTTTTGCTCTTGTAGCCCTAATTCTGGAAACGACAGTTATAGTTGAGGAATCTTTTGGGGTTTGTTTGTACCAAAATTTGAGCAGAGATACGAGGATAAACTCTTTCTCTCACACTCTAACAGATGTCCAAATTTCTGAGGAATACACAGTCCATGCGAGGGTGTGGAATACACAGTCCCGAGTTTCTTCAACAGTCTGAAGTTTGTTCCTTCACAGTCCTGAATTTATACTTTACCAGCATTTGAACAAGACCTAAAATTTGTTCCAAATTCATGAGAAGAACAGACCCGAATTGAAGCAGCAGCAGAAGTATCTCCGTTTGGAAAGCAGTCCAGGTTTGTTTGAAGTTTTCTTCATGCTTGTAGGAGTTATACATGCTGCAAACAACCCATACTTGACTGAGGGTCCGAAGCTGAGATAATCAGACATCCCTGTTGACAGCACTCCAACAGTCCATTTCTTGTGTGTTTGATGCTGCAAACAGTCTGAATTTGAAGTTATCCACATTCTTGAAGTCAACTTCTCCTCAGCAAATAGTTTTGACATCCTTTTAGCAGTACATAGTCAAGCTTGAAAGCTACTATGTTAAACATGGATCAGTGGTGTAAAGGAAAATGAAGATGATGATGCAGGTATGCATACAGCCCTAGTTCTATGCTGTCTTTGAAGTCATCCAAAGAAGCAGTACATGTAGAGGTGTGTTTAAAAGCTGATAGGCCAAGTCTGTCCACTGGAGCACGAGAAACACAAGATTGTAGCAGCTGAGAGCATTTCACAGTGTTGACATCAAGCAGCAAACATTCTCCTTAGTTTTGGGTTTGGGTGCTTATTTTGTGACTTCCTATTACCTGGGAACTTCCATTGGTGGCTGCCATACTTGTTTGTATCTTCCAGGTTTGAGTTTACATCATAGATCTGAATTTTGTATCTTGTTTACCGAAGGAGAGGTTGTGGAAATTCTTCTATGCTGTTTTTATGACTGTCCAAGCAATTTTCAGGCATGCAAACAGTCCCAAAATTCATTAAATCTGATTCTGTGATGTGTGGTGAAGTTATTGTTTGTGTAAAAGATTATGTGCACTCTGGTGTTGTGTTTGACAAAGTAAAAAAAAAAAACCCAGAAATAGAAATACACCAACAGTCACATAAAAACATAACAACAGCGAGTAAAGGGGAACTTAGACAGTGAAGTATGCTGTACTGGTGCATACTGTGTTGACAGAGGTTGAGATCTCTGAGTTGGTTCAATAAAGGATGCACAATTATTCTACAGTTGTAAGGTGACAAAAAGGAGACATACATAACATGGTTTTGTTATTTGAAGTCTGCACAGTCAAAGTGTAGAAGGATTCGAAGTCAGCATTAGATATGAGGTCAGACTTTGAAAAAGTTCAATGTGTATGAGAAGATTGAGCAGATTCTTTCGATGACTTGACACAATGATACACAGACCACAGTCCTCATCCATAGCTTGGAGTCTGCACAGTTCAAAGACATACACAGTCAGCCCAGTGACCTCTGGTATGTATGACAGCTTGCTTGCTCAGTAGTAATGATGTAAAGTATGCTTAGTAAAGGTTTATACAATGTAAGGTTGAATACTCAGAGCTTATGACCAGTCAAGATTGAAGTTAACAAGTTGGTAAGTGTTGAGTGGCATGAAGGAAGGCTCAACCAACTAAGGTTGAAGCTCTCAGTGCTAGGTTGCATACACAGCCTAAGTTAGTAACATGATAGTCATAGTGATGATGTAAGCAGATTGAACAGACATCCTAGTGACATAATGATGATGATATGGCAGTAATACATCTACAACAGTATGGAATGTACTCTCAGCAGAAGACATGTTGACATATGGCATCTTGAGCAGCAGTAATAAGCAGATTGACTAGACAGTGATGCGCAGATTGATATGATGATGATGCTGACAGGAATTTGATGGACAGTATGATGTATTCATGGTTATGGTCTGCCTGACATAATGATGATGAACAACTGATGAGAGCAGCAGTGAAGAATGATGATCAAAGATTAATGAGCTGTGTTGACCAACAGAAGAAGTACTGACCAGAGGATAATTTGTAGCAGTAGATGGCTAGCAGGAGTAATGATGAGCAGTGTTACAGCAGAGTTGATGTGATGAGCAGGGTTGATGATGTGACAGAGATTTCTTGTGTATGATGACATGAGTA
Organism: Pseudotsuga menziesii; assembly: GCA_001517045.1. NCBI lineage: Eukaryota > Viridiplantae > Streptophyta > Pinopsida > Pinales > Pinaceae > Pseudotsuga > Pseudotsuga menziesii. Next base: position 2,558,031 of record LPNX011075860.1, on the reverse strand, counting down.
TGGTAACACAAGTGTACTGTATTGTAAAAGCAAGCTTGTCTTGTTTTTGAGGTTAGGATACCTCAAACCCTTCTTAGCAGGGTCTAAGAAAACCAGGCAGGGTCCTGGATGCAGAGTATGTGCTCTACATATCAGTAGGTGCTGATTTTACCTAACGGTTGTAGCCGGACCAAAACTAATACAAAAAGATTACAAGATTATATGGTGTTGTGTTCTTTTGTGTTATGGTTCTTGATGTTTGAAATGCTTATGCTATGTGAATGATGAAGTGAAAGATGTTTATGAAATAATTATGAGATTGGTAGAATAATGAAAAGATGAATTGGTAGTTAATTGTGACAAGTTAAGAAAAGCTGTCAAATTGGCTTTACACTGATTCATCAACATCATCAGGGTAACACATCTATAAATCATTGGAAGCTTTTCAACATCATATAGTCTTCGTCTTCAATTTTCAACGACAACAACTCTTTGATCAGCATCAACGTCTTTTGACCTTTTGATCAGTAACATCTTCAACACTTTGACCTTTTGATTATCAACACCTTCAGCAACATTTTCAGCACTTTGACCTTTCGAACAGCAACATCTTCAGCACTTAGACCTTTCAATCAGCAGCAACATCTTCAGCACTTTGACCTTTCGATCAGCAACATCTTCAGCGTTTTGACCTTTCGATCAGCAACAATATCTTCAGCATTTTGATCAGCAACATCTTCAGCACTTTCATCTTTCGATCAGCAACAACATCTTAAACATTTCGATCAACATCTTCAGCACTTTGATCTTTCGATCAGCAACAACATCTTCAACATTTCGATCAGTAACATCTTCATTACTTTGATCTTTCGATCAGCAACAACTTCTTCAGCATTTTGTTTTTTTGATCAGCAACCTGATCGGTAACATCGTGATTAGCACCATAATCATACTTCAATTCTCGAACAGCATCATCATCATGATATTCTGATCTTTTGATCAGTACGTCGTTATCATCACATACTGATCATTTGATCAGTACGTTATCATGATCATACTCTGATCTTTCGATCAGTACATCATCATCGTCATACTCTGATTAGTACATCATCATCATCACACTCTGATCTTTCGATCAGTACATCGTCATCATCATCATACTCTGATCTTTCGATCAGTACATCATCATCATCATACACCGATCTTTCGATCAGTACGTCATCATCATCATGAAAACATCATTGTCATCAAAACATCAACATCATCAACATGATCCTTCCTTTCGGAATTACGGGATTTAGGTCTTTACGGAGTTACCAACGATCCTTCCTTTCGGAATTACGGGATTTAGGTCTTTACGGAGTTACTAACGATCCTTCCTTTCCGAATTACGGGATCAACACATTTGTGGAACTCAGACAATCCTTCCTATTGGAATTACGAGATCAACACATATGTGGAACTCAGACAATCCTTCCTATTGGAATTACGGGATCAATTCAATGATCCTTCCTTTCGGAATTACGGATTTAGGTCTTTTTGGAGTTACTAACGATCCTTCCTTTCGGAATTACGGGATCATCACAGATGTGGAACTCAGACAATCCTTCCTATTGGAATTACGGGATCAACACATCTGTGGAACTCAGACAGTCCTTCCTATTGGAATTACGGGATCAACACATCTGTGGAACTCAGACAATCCTTCCTATCGGAATTACGGGATTTAGGTCTTTACGGAGTTACTAACGAACCTTCCTTTCGGAATTACGGGATTTAGGTCTTTACGGAGTTACTAACGATCCTTCCTTTCGGAATTACGGGATCAACACAGATGTGGAACTCAGACAATCCTTTCTCTAGGCATTACGGGATCAACACACGTTCTCGAGTACCGAAGTCACCGGATCCGTTCTGAACCGAAGTTCAAGGATGATACAATCCTACCACATTCACGGGGACCGAGATCTCCGAATACATTTTGAACCGAGGTTCAGGGATGATGCAATCCACCACTTTCACGGGGGCAGAGACCTCCGGATACATTTTGAACCGAAGTTCAGGGATGATGCAATCCTACCACATTCACGGGGGCCGAGACCTCCGGATACATTTTGAACCGAAGTTCAGGGATGATGCAATCCCACCACATTCACGGGGGCCGAGACCTCCGGATACATTTTGAACCGAAGTTCAGGGATGATGCAATCCCACCACATTCACGAAGACCGAAGTCACCGGATCTATTTTGGACAGATGTCCTAGGATGATACAATCCCTCTTCATTCTCGAGGACCGAGGTCATCGGATCACTTTTGGATAGATGTCCCCGGATGATACAATCCCTCTTCATTCTCGAGGATTGAGGTCTCCGGATCACTTTAGGGCAAGTGCCCAGGGATGATACAATCCCACTGCAACATCACTACTCCCCCTTTCGAGGAAGGTCTTTTCGAACAACACCAAGCTTGTCTCGAAAGTGTTAGAACTTTACCCGAGACAGAGGCTTCATCAGTACATCATCATTCAAACCATCATCATCTACATCTTCAGTATGTGAATACTGAACTATCACCATATGTATCTCCAGTATGTGAATACTGAAAGCATCATCATCTATATCTTCAGTATAGAAATACGGAATCATCATCATCTGCATCTACAGTATGTAAATACTGAAACATCATCTATATCTTTAGTATGGGAATACGGAAACATAATCATCTACATCTTATCTCGTATGTAGAAATACCGATTTTTTATGTGTTACAATCGGAACACAGGGTTCTCTGTCATCACAAATCTGGTTATCACATAGAATCATTGTAGTATCCATCTTCAGGTCAAAGAGACCTGATATCAGCTTCCGAAGCCATATGACTTCACAACTTAGCAGAGCAATCTGCTATGTATTTTGCTTCAGCCGTGCTACGAGAAACACTGGACTGTTTCCTGCTAAACCATGAACTCATAGCAGACCCCAAACAAAAGCATCTACCTAATGTGCTTTTCCTGTTTGAGATACTTCCAGCCCAATCTGCATCTGTGTAGCCATACAATCTATACTCATGGCTACCATCATAGTATAGACCAAAGTCTATAGTCCCTTTCAGATATCTCATCACATGTTTTGCGGTTACTAGGTGAACCCGTCTTAGTTGAACAAGATATTGACTTAAGGTGTTCATAGCAAAACAAATATCTGGTCTAGAATTTGTTAAGTACATTAATGACCCAATGATCTGTCGGTAATGAGTCACATCCACTAACTCTGATGAGTCATCAGCTAACAACTTCAGGTTGGAGTCCATGAGTGTGGCCATGGCTTTGCATTCCAACATATTGAATCTCTTCAATATCTCTACCGCAAACTTTCCTTGGTTGAGAA
>LPNX011075860.1:2448012-2553902 GCA_001517045.1 Pseudotsuga menziesii | reverse complement strand
TATTCTTTGATCATAGTTTCTTTTATAGCATTCTTTTCTTCATCTTGAGTTATCTCTCATACCCATGGTGGTTTTCATCCTTTGAGGTGGATCTACCGCTTTCTGAAGCTCTTTCTTCCGTCATGGTGTCTTTGACCTTGGGAGCTTCAGATTCATGTTTATTGAATTGTCATCACTTGTTCTTCGGAACAAGTCTCGTCCTTCTTTTCTTGTAGGAGGTTGTATAGGACCTTTCCTACAATTCAAATGCACCAGTTGCATGGTTAGAACTATTTCATGAAACATATGCATAACGACAAATTCTTATGCATCATGCAATGATTTAGCCAATACAACATTCATCCATATCTCACAGAAACTTTCTAGATGCCTTCCATCTCTACCGTGACATCATTGAGATTGCGCACTAATCCAATATGTCAGCAAAGAGGTTTGATAAGTAGCATTGGAGAGTTGTATAGTGCCATGAGCTACTTACCCATCACATGCATATTAGTAGTATTAATGTAAACAATCTATCATGCATAACACATCAACTGAATATAATCAAATGTATAACAAAACAATATCATGAAGTGGCAATTGAATACTTATCTTTTATTTGTTTCGTGGGTAGACTCCATCTTGATCATCTTCTTCATTCATGAAATCATCATTTCTTATCCAAATGATAAGATGAATAAGAGGTTCTTCAAGAATTGAGTTTTTTATATTCTTCATCGCTTGAGGGATCTTCTTTGAATGGTGAGAGCTTGATCTTCAATTGCTCCCATCTTCTTCTTCTCTTCTTATTAGTCGAGCTGAAAGTAATCACTTACTTCTGGCATACATTCTTCTTCTACCGCTTCAAGTTGTTCTGCATTCTAGATTTTCACATTCTTCAACTGTTTTCTCAAAGCCATCTTTTGATATAAGTTCTTATCTTCAAATAGCTTGATCAAGGAATCAAACATCTTCGGTGTCTTTAGGGAAGACACTTGTGGTATAAGTTGATTCGTGATTGAATCAACAATGATCTTCTTGGCCTTGATCAAGTTCTTCTTGTGTAAGGCTTTGAGCCTCATCTTCGTATGGAACTGGAACCTCTCTACTCATGTAGGTGTCCAATTCATTTTCTTCAGAGAGATCAAATACTTCCATGCTTGGAAGTTGTCAATTGATGTGATATATCACTTTGAAATGAGAACCTCAAATGCAAATAGCAAAAGATTAGATCTTACCGATTTGAAGTGTCCGTCCTGCTTCCGGAGCTGGCTGATCTAGGGTTTGTGAGAGAAACCCTAATTTTCAAAACTTGGAATCTTTTAGATCTGATTGGATAGAAAGATAGATCTCTTCAAATGGAGTTGTCCAATGTACTCATTTTCTGAAAACAGTGGAGGGAAGCTCCCGGAATAGGAAGCCCTAGTTTTCCAATTTCTTCTGCAGAAATGCTTGTTACTGTTTCTGTGATATCTCCGAAATTACTGCTCCTCTGTGTCTGAAATTTCTCACTGAGGTAACCTCGCATGTCCCTGATCCAACACAACAGGTTTCATCAGAATTGGTTTCACCAAGGGATTTATGATCATTTTCCCAAGGTGACCTGTTATAGGACTGTTTAGAACAGTGAAGTTGTACGGAATGCCACGTGTCACTGGTTCATCTTCAGGTTCTGAAATTCGGACCACAGAAATTACAGTCTGTGCTCTTTCTGGAACATCTTCAGGAATTCCATTTGGACCTCTGTAGCCCACGCTACAACAATTCTCCTCGGGTGTCCTGTTTAGGGATGAATTCTGGAAGAGGCTGGAACCCTAACTTGGAGGGGTCATATCTCCCAGAATATAGCGAATCTGAGGCTGAATTTTGGACACAGTATAAATCAGGATTTTATTTTCGGCCTCTGCAATTTTCAGCTCCTGAGCCTTCGCCAATCTCAGGATATAGTGAATGTACCAAAACTCAGCAGTTTTAGTATATTGGGTTTTTCCAGATTGGGGTCAAACTAGGGTTTGACTTTCCCGGAGTTTCACCCAACCAAATTTCTTGATCCAGGTTTCTAAACTTCGATTTTGATGAGGAGAACAATCCTATTCTGGGCTCACTCAAAAATTCTTCTTCTGTAGAAAGCCCTAATTTTCCGCACCAAAATTGAAAATGCTCGGAATCGAATTCTGCTTCGACAGAAAGATGCACCCTTCAATGGAGAGTCAATCTAGCCTTCTTTTGCTGATGGATCATGGATAGAGACCCAAAAAATAAGAAGCCCTAGATTCTTTAGCTGCGTAATGTCTTCTTTCAGGGTGGCTCTGATACCATGTTGAATCTTTCATATGCTTAGCTAAGACATCAGTATTTCATTACATTTTCATAACAAAAGCATATAAACAGGATCACTGAAAGATAGACAAGCACAACCATACAAAAGGAACACAAAGATTTATCCTGGGAAAACCCTAAAGGAAAAAACCCAGCAAAAGCTTCCTCAATATAGATGCCCCAAAAAGATAAAAGATAAAACCAGCAAGGAGATCAAAGCCTGATCCTCCTCCTTCTCCAGCTACTTCTCTTCTCCACTAATATGCTACACAAGTGAGAATGTGTCTCAAATGAGGAGAGCTACACCTCTATTTATATTCATCCGTTCACTTCAATTAACTCACCTGACATGTAGGCTCGAGTTAATCATGTAGGCTCGAGTTACACATGTAGGCTCAAGTAACCACACTGGGGTGCTAATGACCCACCTTTACAATTTGAGGGGACAACCTCATGACTCTTATTAGTTCTTCAGATTAGAAGCATTGGGGTACAAGATAATACAAGTGGTTCTCTCGGTAGGACCATCGGGGACCACAAAAGATACATATAGAATATTCTTCGAAGTTACAATATTTCAACAGAAACTAAATGCTATAGGAAAGTAAAAAGAAGTAATCATAGATCACAATGACACTAATGAAAACCCCTTGATCCAAGACGAAGTTTACCGAACGAGTTGAGGTCCCCCTGCAAAAACGCTCCAGCCAAAACGCCCTCTGTAGACAAGACAATGATAACAGAAAAATTATAAATCTCACATGAATTTCCACAATGCTAGGAAGCGGAAGACTATCCAATCACCATTTGAGAACATCATATGCAAAGTAGATCTAGAAAATATCCACGGAAAAATCTTTCTATTATTTAGATCCAAGAGCCAAAGACCCTTTACAAATGAGAAGCTCTCTCCTTTAAATAGAAATGAGGAAACCACAATCATAACCGAATCCTAACCACTTTCAAAACGAGTGGCTAAGATTAAAAGATAAAATATTCTAATCAATGGTTGAGATGAGCTCAACATACAATACATGGATCAATATAACCATAAAGTACCAAAGTGGACTAAATCACCCATAAAGAGGGTACCCCACTCAACAAGAAATAAATGAAGCACATGGTGGGTCCATGGAGTGTTAACTAACTCTCTATGGGTGCCCCATGGCACAATAAAATAATATAACATTTTAATTCTTTGACTTTGTGCCTCCTTGAGGAAATCGTGAACCTCCCAAAAGCTCCAGAAAATAATATAAAATGCCCCCAAAAAATAGGTGTGGGGTCTGTTGTCCGTCGATTGCACACCAGCAGCAGAAACTTTCCGAAAGCTGTCTCCTCACTTAGGAAAGTGGGAGAGGTGTGTCCTTGGGGGCAAGCACAGAGCTAGATACTGTCACCTACTCCTAGCTCCTCCGTTTAGGCTAACTCCTAACGAAGCCAAGGGGGGTAGTCCCTAACAAAGAGTTTTCTATGGCTCAATGTTGTTAAAGTGTTTTAACTGGTCACGGATGCGGATGGGTGTTGTTTAGGAGTTATTGCGATTAAATGTGTTTGTTTATTATGAATTCGACACATAAGACAAAGCAATCCACGTTGCTATCAAGAAAATTAAAAGATAAACAGTAATTCAAGACTTTATAAAGATGCATTCACAGATAGAATTTTAAATACGCCAAAGACAAGTGATCCAGATATAACAATTATGCAAAGATTAAAAGACCAGTGCCTTTATGGAGTCAGAGCTCTGCAATGCTTTAAGAAATAAATCTAAGTCTTGAAATAAAGCTAGTGGATGTAATGTTGTGCAAGTGCTCTTGGTATATTTAAAGTATTTTAGGTGGTCTTGCTTATGGTGTCAGCGAAGGGTTTTCAATAACCGGGGAAATGTTCCAAGTTAATCCGTTGAGTCATGACGGCCCGCCCAATATCCCAGGCTGGTATCGCAAAGATTGACCAGCTAGCTGAGAAGCCTAGACAACGGGGAGTTTCGGCGCCTCTACTAAGAAGAACTTTAAGAAATTCTCTACAATGTCGGTGCGTTGGTTATGGGTTTGAGTTTTATTATGTTTCTCTTGCGCGAACTTAGCAAGTCCGTTCACTGTTCTGAGTACGAGCCCAACCTGAAAGTCGGCAGAGCATACTAGGTGAAGGATGATCAACGAAGTTAATTAATTATGGGGAAGTGAGTTACAAATTTTAATTAAGCAGATTAATTAAAAATTTAAAACTCTTCGACAGAGAGTGCTCTTGACCTTGTCTTATGACAAAGGTTCAAGAGACTTAATTAAACTAAATACCTAATTCAAGGAAAATGCAAAACTAGCTATGCTCTCCAATAGAGAGTGCTCTTGACTTGGGTTATTTCAAGTTCAAGAGACGTAGTTAATTAATTGATTAAAATTAAAAGAAAAATAAAGAACTAAACTACCCAAGAGTCTCTTTTAGGCTTTTTAGGCCCTAATCGGGAAAGCATGGGGGTAAGTAATTAAATAAAGAAACTTTTTTACTTTTTCTATTTTATGCAAGATGAAATAATCAGAAATAAACTATCTAACCTCAATGAAAAACACAACTCTAACAATTTGAAACTATTCGATCCTACTTTTAACAAATTATGAAACAAAGCATGAAAATGAGAAGACGATACAAGCTTCCCCCAAATGGGGGAAGAGGGGTGTGGGAGCCGTAATCCCACTTGCTCTTTATTAATTTGTTTACAATGCTTTCCTTTGCTTCATTTTTTGCTTCTTTTCTTATTCCTGGAAGGCCTTTGGAGCAATCTGCAGAAGGGGAAAAGAAGAAGAGGGAATTTATGGTTTTTTAGGGCTTGCTTCTTCAAAATTTCGTATGCATTTCCACTGTACCTGTCACAAAAGTAAAAAATCAGCAAGCATATATTGTTAGAATATGGTAGGAAAGACAATGCAAAATAAAAAAAATTGAAAAAAAATTGAAAAAATTTTATACTTCGAATTTTTTTTGAACTTTTACATGCAAAGCATAATTTTTTTTCCTAGATCTAATGAAGGAAACTAGATCTAGCAAAGGCCCTAAAAACAGATCTGAAATAGTAAATATTTGAAACTTGGATCTATTTTATGAGCAAGTACAAAAAAATTAAAGAAGAAGGGTAAAGAAAAAAGTTTCTTGTGGATGGAACACAGGAGATGGAGGAAGACTCCAGCTTTCTTTCGAATGGGAAGAGATCGATCTTGTAGGCCCTGCAATTGCAATATGTTAAATGGTAGGTTGCTTGAAGCTTGGGCTGGATGTAGCTGAACTCGCACCCTTCTTCAACCTGTGACCTGCTAATACCAAAACTCATATACAAGTGAGATCATACATATGAAAAGTATGGAAAAGAAATTCAATCGCGATCAATACTACGTATAACTAACTACTCATATTCATCAAGATTAGAACTTACTTTGCATAAATAACTGAATTGAAACTACACAGCAATTCTACCATACCAATAGTGGCCCTCTTGAGCTTAACACATAAATAGATCTCATTTAAGTAAAGAAAGAGTAGAGGGTTTAGGAACAGTATCACCTCAACCATAAAACATTCACCATATGCAAAGAGAGATGGACCTCCTAAGTTGAAAATCTTATTAATCAAATGTAAGCAAAGCTTAATACAATTTTTGCAGAGTAACTCTAGCACAAAAGTTCCATGCTAATAGAGCTCAAAGAGTCTCTATTTATACAAAGAGAGAAGGCTAAAACCCTAAAACCAAACTAAGAGTAAGACCGAAGTAATTGAATGAGCTTGACATGATCATTTGGAGTTGAACTGAGCTACAACTGAGTTGTAACTGAGTGCTGGAGTAATGAGGGGGGTGAGGTGGCTCATCCTCCCTTGTAATGATCACCCAACCAATAGATAACCCACACTTCAACCAAAAGCGGATTTGACCAAAGACGGCAAATTTCTGACTGATAGTTCAACTGCTACACTCTGATACTTGATCTGAAACTGACCGATATTGATTGGAAGCATCGTAAATGCGCCATGCCATGTCATTTAGCCTTTTATTTCGTCAAATTCGGGTGAATTTGAAGAGATTTGGATTTTCTCCAAAATAATCATTTTTATTATTTTAATTAATAATTTCTCCGTAAATGACTTTTTTGAGAAATTATTAATTATGAGGCTGAATGAACTTCTGAAACTTGGAGATAGCTGGTCGACTGATCATGAATGATTTTTGGCTTAAGGTTAGAGCCTTCAATCACTGAATTCGGGTTCCGGATGACTGACTTATTACAAATTGAATTTTTTTCATTTAAATTATGGAAAAATTTAATTAAAAACCGAGGAAAAATTAAAAAATTTAAAAAATAATTAAAAATTAAAAATTTGACGCATCTGGTAATTTTTTTGAGGAATTTTTTTTGAGGGTCCTAGTGACTTAGGACATGACCATAGTCTATTCTAACAATGTCTAGTAGGTTTATATATACTCTGTTGTGCTCTAATAACCCCCCAAGGCCCAGAATTCAAAATCGGGAATTACAGCTTTGGAGGAAGCAGGAGAAAACCTCGTCAATTATACTCGGCTATAGGCAACGCATAATTGTCAAGGGAAAAAAACTCCCTGGAATACCTTAGTTGAAATTCTATGTCTTAGGAGACCAAACCACTCAAAACACCCTACTAGCACATTTTATTACAAACCCCACAGGGCCATGGTCATAATTATTCAAACAAAAACTGACTAGCCAAAACAAGCTAGACAATAAGACGGATCATCTGATACACTGGAATCAAACATTTATCATGTTTGTCAACTGGCGGCTCCTCAGCGAATCCAACTAAGTGCAAAATTAGTGGATAACATCTGGCTCCAACTGCGGGACGTGTGCTCGATCTAGTCTCTTATGCAAGGAGAGCATACGAGAACACTAGAATCTCTGGTTTCCACATCCTGTAAAAACATCTCAACTTGACAAGAAAAACCTCAGTAGCACAAGTTTTATGAAAAAGAGCCAATGATCCAAAAGTTGATTTATTCAAAGGAATGACAAAACTTAACTGAAAAAATTATTTATTCCCAAGTACAGAAAGAAAATGCTATAGTAAATGCTCACTTTAAGGAGCCTATTTTCCTACTCTAAGCATGGAAATAAAAACGGTTGTGTAATCATAAATCCAATGTAACCACCTAAGCATTTTATTAATGTAAAAAGGTTTTTCCTTGTCTTTGGTTACTAGCCAAAACAAGAATATTTTATTTAGAAAATGCAAACCTGCGTGATAATCCAGAATGGGTGGGTTGGATGGGAAATCATAGGTATGAATAATGTCCTCAAACTTCTTCCCAAACTGGTAGGTGCTTGCGCAGGATGCTTCTATCCATGACTGGATAGCGCTGATATACAAATCGGGATGATGAGGCAGGTTGACCACTCCATCATGCTGATCATCAAAGCTTATCAAATGATAACTCGTTGTATAAGCCCCAAGTTGCTCCAAAACATAAGGAAAATCTATATGTGAAGACGATGGTTGAGAAAAAACTTCAACTAGTTGCACCCCATCTGATTCTTTACTATATTGCTTCTCCAAGTCCTCATTACAGATACTCAAATATAACTTTGACTGATCATAGGAAAACTCCAACTGCTCTTCTTTACAACTTTTATGAGTTTTAGAATAACAACTCCTCTCGCTGGACACATCATAGATGAGATTCTCAAAAATATTTTCAAAAGTATCATAGGTTGGATTTTCAATAAAAGTCCAATAGTCATCATCGCCATCTATGTCGGATATGAAAGATGCCTCATCACTGGTATCAAGTCCCTGGCTACATTCCTCATTCTGCTCGAAACAATCTTCTTCAAAAAGCTAGGTTTCAAAGATATCACAGGGGACCCAACTTTCCAAATATTTGTCATCGGGTGGAAAGCATGGAGGATTCCCATCACACAAAACTTCTAAGATTAAAGTCTTGTAGTTATCATCCATCTTAGATGTAAGGGATTCCTCCTCACTTGTATCACATCCCTGGCTATATCCCTCCTCATGATCATAGTCATCTTCTTCAGAAAAAAGGTCACAAGGTAGTAAACCTTCCAAACTATCATCATTATGTTCATTTGTAGGATTAGTACCAAAGTTTTTAGTGAGGTTATCCAACTGTTGACTATAATCTTCGACTTGACGCCATGTTTCTGTGGTGTCAGGATGGAGTTGTCCAACTGCGTTAATGTACTCAGGCTCTCTTGAATATTGTTTTGCCTTTCTCCAACTTTCTCCGGAAAGATTATGTATGTCACCTACATAGTTTATATACTCAGGCTTGCTTGATCGTGCTTTAGGGCCATAACCCTCTGGAAAACCATGCTCTTGAACATAGCATGCATAATAGTAAGAAGATTCTTCATGAAGGTCTTCACATGCCCTACAAAATGGTGTGTAAGTTTCAACCATGTTAGCAGACTCTAGCTGATGAGGAGGCCTTTGTTCATGGTTGGGTGCCTTTCTTTGCCAATTTACTTTTGGAGGAAATGTTCTTGGGACAAGTTGTGATTGTGCTCTTTCCATACTAATGACCTTGTTCTGCATCTCTTTCATTTGAGCTATATGTTTATCTTCCATTCTTCCAAGTCTTTCCTTCATTTCCATCATTTGTTTTTTGTAGGAATTCTCTTCTTTATGCTCATTTGACTTTAACAGAGTCGAGGACTTTGAATAACCAGGAAGGTTGGATTCACCTGAAGACTGCATATTTCTGTCTATTTTGACTGCCATTTCTTGTGCGTTTAGAAGAGTAGTGGGTTCTTTATCCCTGATCTGATATTGCATCTTCCCACTAAGTGCTTCAATGTAATAAAGCAAGATAGATGGTGTAGGTGGTTTGTAAATGGCAGGAATGGCATTGGATAGTTCTGTGAATCTTTGGTTGAACTCATCCATAGTCTCGTTCTCCTTCTTCTTTATGTTTGTTAAAGAAGCCAGTTGATGCTTAGGCTCCTTCTTTTCACCAAACCTTTTAGTGAAGGCAGTCTTGAAAGCTTCAACTGTAGCAAAGGAGTTGTATGGTAAATTGCTGTACCAGTCACCAGCCCTTCCATCCAAAGATAGAGCAAATAACTTCATGTAGACATCATCATGTTGGCTTACAGGATCACTAACATAGGTATTGATGCATCTAGAAAAGTTCCTGAGGTGCATGGCGGAAGTTGTGGCATCAGTGCCGGTATACATCGGGAGTTTCTCGACAGCTTTGTCTGGAAGACGATGGGGTTGACTTGCTATTTGAGAAAAGTCGAGTTGAGTAAAATACTCACCCATTATGTCGGAAACACTAGTGTTAATGTTTTCTTGAGAATTAGTTTCTAGAAATAAACTATGGATGTCCAACAAAGATTGAGATCCAAGATCTTCAAGGATCCTACGAGAAGCAAGTTTATTTAGCCTCCCCCTATAAACCTTTTCAGGCTCAGGGATAAAACTAAGTAAACCTTCAGAGTTTCCTTTGGTTGAATACCTTGGTAAAATTAAAGACAGTGGAGTCGTCAGATGGATTTCAAGTCTAAGATCAGCGTGGTGATTAAACTAAAAATCTATCAAAAAAGGTAAAAACTAGAAAAAACTAAGGTCGTCCAGGCACAAAAAATTTGTCCCCGGCAACGGCGCCAAAAGATGTTGTCCGTCAATTGCACACCAGCAACAGAAACTTTCCGAAAGTTGTCTCCTCACTTAGGAAAGTGGGAGAGGTGTGACCTTGAGGGCAAGCATAGAGCTAGGTACTGTCACCTACTCTTAGCTCCTCCGTTTAGGCTAACTCCTAACGAAGCCAAGGGGGGTAGTCCCTAACAAAGAGTTTTCTATGGATCAATGTGGTTAAAGTGTTTTAATTGGTCACGGATGCGGATGGGTGTTGTTTAGGAGTTATTGTGATTAAATGTGTTTGTTTATTATGAATTCGACACATAAGACAAAGGAATCCACGTTGCTATCAAGAGAATTAAAAGATAAACAATAATTCAAGACTTTATAAAGATGCATTCACAGATAGAATTTTAAATACGCCAAAGACAAGTGATCCAGATATAACAATTAGATATAACATTTATGCAAAGATTAAAAGACCAGTGCCTTTATGGAGTCAGAGCTTTGCAATGCTTTAAGAAATAAATCTAAATCTTGAAATAAAGCTAGTGGATGTAATGTTGTGCAAGTGCTCTTGGTATATTTTAAGTATTTTAGGTGGTCTTGCTTATGGTGTCAGCGAAGGGTTTTCAATAACCGGGGAAATGTTCCAAGTTAATCCGTTGGAGACATGACGGCCCGCCTAGTATTCTAGGCTGGTATCGCAAAGATTGACCAGCTAGCTGAGAAGCTTAGACAGCGGGGAGTTCCAACGCCTCTACTAAGAAGAACTTTAGGAAATTCTCTACAATGCCGGTGCGTTGGTTATGGGTTTGAGTTTTATTATGTTTCTCTTGTGCGAACTTAGCAAGTCCGTTCATCATTCTGAGTAAGAGTCCAACCCGAAAGTCGGCAAAGCATACTAGGTGAAGGATGATCAACGAAGTTAATTAATTATGGAGAAGTGAGTTACAAATTTTAATTAAGCAGATTAATTAAAACTCTTAGACAGAGAGTGCTCTTGACCTTGTCTTATGACAAAGGTTCAAGAGACTTAATTAAACTAAATACCTAATGCAAGGAAAATGCAAACTAGCTATGCTCTCCGATAGAGAGTGCTCTTGACTTGGGTTATTTCAAGTTCAAGAGACGTAGTTAATTAATTGATTAAAATTAAAAGAAAAATAAAGAACTAAACTACCCAAGAGTCTCTTTCAGGCTTTTTAGGCCCTAATCGGGAAAGCATGGGGGTAAGTAAGTAAATAAAGAAACATTTTTACTTTTTCTATTTTATGCAAGATGAAATAATCAGAAATAAACTATCTAACCTCAATGAAAAACACAACTCTAACAATTTGAAACTATTCGATCATACCTTTAGCAAATTATGAAACAAAGCATGAAAATAAGAAGACGATACAAGCTTCCCCCAAATGGGGGAAGAGGGGTGTGGGAGCGGTAATCCCACTTGCTCTTTATTAATTTGTTTACAATGCTTTCCTTTATTTTCTTTTTTGCTTCTTTTCTTATTCCTGGAAGGCCTTTGGAGCAATCTGCAGAAGGGGAAAAGAAGAAGAGGGAATTTATGGTTTTTTAGGGCTTGCTTCTTCAGAATTTCGCATGCATTTCCGCTGTACCTGTCACAAAAGTAAAAAATCAGCAAGCATGTATTGTTAGAATATGGTAGGAAAGACAATGCAAAATAAAAAAAATTGAAAAAATTTTATACTTAGAATTTTTTTTGAACTTTTACATGCAAAGCATAATTTTTTTTCCTAGATCTAATGAAGGAAACTAGATCTAGCAAAGGCCCTAAAAACAGATCTGAAATAGTAAATATTTGAAATTTGGATTTATTTTATGAGCAAGTACAAAAAAATTAAAGAAGGGTAAAGAAAGAAGTTTCTTGTGGATGGAACATAAGAGATGGAGGAAGACTCCAGCTTTCTTTCGAATGGGAAGAGATCGATCTTGTAGGCCCTGCAATTGCAATATGTTAAATGGTAGGTTGCTTGAAGCTTGGGCTGGATGTAGCTAAACTCGCACCCTTCTTCAACCTGTGACCTGCTAATACCAAAACTCATATACAAGTGAGATCATATATATGAAAAGTATGCAAATGAAATTCAATCGAGATCAATACTACGTATAACTAACTACTCATATTCATCAAGATTAGAACCTACTTTGCATAAATAACTGAATTGAAACTACACAGCAATTCTACCGTGCCAATAGTGGCCCTCTTGAGCTTAACACATAAATAGATCTCATTCAAGTAAAGAAAGAGTAGAGGGTTTAGAAACAGTATCACCTCAGCCATAGAACATTCACCATATGCAAAGAGAGATGGACCTCCAAAGTCGAAAATCTTATTAATCAAATGTAAGCAAAGCTTAATACAATTTTTGCAGAGTAACTCTAGCACAAAAGTTCTATGCTAATAGAGCTCAAAGAGCCTCTATTTATACAAAGAGAGAAGGCTAAAACCCTAAAACCAAACTAAGAGTAACACCAAAGTAATTGAATGAGCTCGACATGATCATTTGGAGTTGAACTAAGCTGCAACTAAGTTGTAACTGAGTGCTGGAGTAATGAGGGGGGTGAGGTGGCTCATCCTCCCCTGTAATGATCACCTAACCAATAGATAACCCACACTTCAACCAAAAACGGATTTGACCAAAGAAGGCAAATTTCTGACTGATAGTTTAACTACAACACTCCGATACTTGATCTGAAACTGATCGATATTGATTGGAATTATCATAAATGCTCCATGCCATGTCATTTAGCCTTTTATTTCGTTGAATTCAGGTTAATTTGGAGAGATTTGGATTTTATCCAAAATAATTATTTTTATTATTTTAATTAATAATTTATTCGTAAATGACTTTTTTGAGAAATTATTAATTATGAGGTTGAATGAACTTCTGAAACTTGGAGATAGCTAGTCGGCTGATTATGAATGATTTTTGGCTTAAGGTTAGAGCCTTCAATCACTGAATTCGGGTTCTGAATGACTGACTTATTACAAATTGAATTTTTCCATTTAAATTATGGAAAAATTTAATTAAAAACTTAGGAAAAATTTAAAAATTTAAAAAATAATTAAAAATTAAAAATTTGACGCGTCCGGTAAATTTTCTTCGGAATTTTTTCTGAGGGTGCCAGTGACTTAGGACATGACCGTAGTCTATTCTAACAATGTCTAGTAGGTTTATATATACTTTGTTGTGCTCTAATAACCCCCCAAGGCCCAGAATTCAAAATCGGGCATTCCAGCTTTGGAGGAAGCGGGAGAAAACCTCGTCACTTATACTCGGCTATAGGCAAAGCATAATTGTCAAGGGAAAAAAACTCCCTGGAATACCTTAGTTGAAATTCTACGTCTTAGGAGACCGAACCACTCGAAACACCCTACTAGCACATTTTATTACAAACCCCACACAGCCATGGTCATAATTATTCAAACAAAAAACTGACTAGCCAAAACAGGCTAGACACAAAGGTGGATCATCTGATACACTGGAATCAAACATTTATCATGTTTGTCAACTGGCGGCTCCTCAACTAATCCAACTAAGTGCAAAAGTAGTGGATAACAGGCCCAATCAGGTGCTGCAACTGTTGGAGAAGGTGCGGAGGACATCACTCTCATCATCATGACTCATCCGATGTCATTTTCTTGCCTCAGTAGCCCAAATCGATTTCTTCAATAGCCATTTAATCATTTATTAATCTGCCTCGGGAAACGTGATCCTGCCAAAACAGCCTCCTAGGGTGCCTGTGTTGTCAAACTGAGCCCACCAGGCTCTTTGGGATGGGGGTACTATGGTACAAACAAGTGACTGCACCCCCTACGTCCATACAATGCCCTAGGAGATCGAAATAAAACATTTCCCTGCTCAGACACATCATCCTGTGAAGCAAAACTGCATCAGAAAGGTAAAATGAGCCTGTTCATTTCTGCAAGTGCCTGGAAATGGAAATAAACTGTCTCATTAGACTCAGAGAGTCCCAATCCATCTAGGGTATATACTCATACTCCTCACAGGTCTCTACCTGATCATCAACCATATTCAATAAACAATATAACCATCTGTAAATGATCAGACACCAATAATAACTCAGACTATCATCCATCTACTGCAAGTGTTAAAAGGCTAAGACATGCTCTACAACTCATTCAAGCAACAATCACAACAAGTAGCAGTCATTTCATTGGCGGTACATCAACCAATACATATATAAGGCTTTATTTATTATTACTCAGACTTAGACTTTCAGGACTATACTCACTTCATAGTTGTAGTCAATTTGCCAGTGAAGGGTGAAGGATGAAATTGACAAGGCTAAGGCAAATGATGACTTCCTACTTAACATCATGACACTTTGGATATGGAAAGGGAATACTCACTATAACCAATGCCGGACAAACAACAACACAGGGAATGGCAGTGCTTCACAAATGGTTGAGTTGTTTAGAGAGTGCTTATTCAACTTAGGTATCATGACTACATCAAGCTTGATCCAGTTTCATTAGGATCATCAATTTTATTTCCATGGCCTTTTTGGCCTATATGACCCTTTAGGACTTCACCAGTGCTTAAAAGCATAGCTAATCGTAGCTTTCATCCGGGACATATTTATTTTATAAGGTCAGCAATATTTGGATATAACATATTTTTAACCATTGTTTTTTTGGACCTTTTCTTATACCTTTCAAGGGGTAGTTTAGCATTTCATTGCTCTTGCCCTTTTTCACATATGTTAAGAAACATAGTTTTAACATTTTCATTTTCCATGGGCGCATATATAATATTTCCAATACAAGTAGTAAATGAGCTTTCAGTTTTAGCCAACAACATCTCAAGTGACCAGGTGGAGTTCTGCACAGTGCCAAACATCGGGACAACCGACCAGAATGATTTAGGCATACAATTCAACTCACCAAAGGCAAGTTTTGTCACCAACTCAGAGCTGAGACACAATATAAATAGGGAAGCTTGTCCAACAAAGGTTCTAGCGGGGGAGAGGTCCTCCATGCCATAAGTCAAGAAGTCAGTCGGGTTGAAAACTAAACTGGAAGGTAATGGATGGGTGGAGATAGTGAATGATGAAGCCAACACTAGCAAGCCAAAACAATGGTGGGAATGACTACCTCTATTCTCCCTAAGGAGGGTAAAACCAATGAGTATAGATCAGGAACTTCCAAGTCTAAGTAAGGACATCAATACATAATACAAAATACATCCAAGTCCATATAATTATGACCGCCAGATCATGACACCACATGTTAATACATGTCACAAAAATGAGTATAAGAGCAATGATAAGGATAACACAATATAAAAAGCTGAGTCATAATCATGCATACAATCCATCTGAAACATCATCTATCCAATGAGAAAACACTAATATAAAACTGGGCATCAATAACTGCTCTGTAATGACTAAATGGCTACATCGGTCCTCAAATCTGAGTGTCCTGAGACTCAGTCCTGACATGGGAGAGTACAATAGTCCACTAATACAATAATGATCCGTCAAAACTGCTCATCTCAGCATCTCATATGTAAGAGATCTGACTGAAAAATGTACTGTGTCTGAAAAATAGAATATGGTACCCTGGCTACTATATATGTGATAACAACAACCATTCAATAACTTTTTGCCCTAAGTATGGAAACTAGGCCTTCCAAGTTTGAACTAGTTGAACCTAACATTGGATTCGATCATAGTGCCCTAGAGGTCGTCTTGGAAGGGCACATCTTTCTATGGAGTCAGATTTTAGTTTTGTCAAATTTCAATTTTGACCTAATTTTTCCCTGGATTAGGGTTTTTGGTTCATATTTCATAATTATGTACATTGGTGATAGGTCTTAGAATAGAAGACAAATTGGATGATGTTGAGATTGTAGATGAAATTCAGTAATCTTTGTCTCTGCTCTTAATGACACTATTACATATAGTAGTAATACTTGGCCAGTGGACATTGATGCTTCAAGACACATGTCAGTTCAAGAACTGAAGAAGGATCTTTCAAAAGTCAAATGCTTAAGATGTCATAAATTTGGTCACTTTGTTTATCAGTGTCCCTAAAAGAAAGGAAAAGGAAGAAAAGGAAAATACAGGTGGAAGATCATCTCCAGTTCAAAAACAAAAGAATAATCCTTCAAGGATCAAGTGCTACAATTGCCATACATTTGGTCACTATGCCTACCAATGTCCTCAAAAGAAAAGGGTGTTGCCGCCTAATTCACACCTCGGGTTATGTGGAAGAAATCTTCGGATTATTTTATTTTGGCTCAACCAGTGAGGAAAGCTCCTTAAGGGGCACCCCTTCCACTTGGCTAATGATGTATTGTATTGTTATATCCTATGATTTGAAGTTGTAAAGAGGCCTAGGGTGAATTAAGCCCCTAGTGACCCCCTCTTTACTATGTCACACTTTATGTTATATCGTGACTTTCTCCTAGAATAGGCGTCCTTGAGTAAAGTGCGCCCCTTGTTTGACTTAGTCACTTGATCCATGTATTGATCTTCATGTTTTTGATCTCCATCGTCGAAGATGTCTTAATCTCGACCGTCGGATGATAGTTGGTTAGAATGTGGGCACACTCTCAAACTATTTAAGAGAAGTGACCACCCCCCATTGATTCATGAACTCTGGCACCGAAATTTTGAATAAAAAGATTTTGTCTGGGACTACACACTTGTTTCTTGCTTGAAAAATGAATGAGTTGATTATTGGCACTGCTTTTCTTCTGCACTAAGATAAATCCAGCATAGTTTTTGTACCGTTCCTTGTTCCCGTTTTACTTGTAGGTTGAAGGAGGTGATTCTGAGAGAGGCACATCGGTGGGGGGACTCACTCTGTTGCCGCAACTTGGTTTTGGTTATTAGGGAGTTGCAACTTCTTTATGATTTCTTTTCCCCGTACTTGCTCTAGCTTGCATTTCTTGTTTATTTGCCATACTGATTAATTTTCCTTGGTGTGACAGGTACAACAGGGGCGGGTGCTAGGGGCACTGGCAGAAACAACATTTCATCAAAAGCTTGCTCAGAACTCTTATTTGATTTCAAGAAAGGCATTCTTCATCATCCAGGAGGGCATCAACCTACCAAATTGCATGAAATTAAAGTCTCGGCTGCTAACGTGGGCGTCTTGGTTCACCTAGAATGAAGCACCTGTTCACCATTTCATTGGGATGTCAGTAGCAGTTCATTAAACAACGAATTGCTTGTAAAAATCGACTTTTGATTTGGTGTCCTTTTTCTGGTTATGTGTTGGGTTAGCTGCACCATTACGTGTAGTTCTTGGACCATTCACCTTAATGTTCAGGCTTGGCTCAAGGGGACTCGATCCATGGAGAGCTCCACCTGTGGACCCGCGTTGATTGACAGATTTTTTTTCAACGCCAGAGCTTGGGGCTCAACAAAATCAAGGCTTGAGCAGATCAGTTCGTGAAGGAGCCACACTTACACTTGGCAACCGATTGCTCATTTGGAGGGATCCACCTTTTATTTTTATTATTATTTTTGCATTACTTTGAGCCAAGAAAGAGTTGGAACCGCTAGTTGAGATTTCATTAAGATATGATTGCCTTGTAGTAGTTTAGGGAGGAAAAGGTGGATCTAAATTTCATCCACTTTTTTTCTTATTTTATTTTATTATTTCTCTTCCCTTTTTTGAAAAAGTAGGAGAATGGATTTTTTGAGCCTATAAAGAAGCAAGTCTTCTTCATTGTAAAGGATGGAAAAAAAGTTGGGAGGATTTTTCCCAGTAAGTTGAATAGAAAAATTATGTTGGATTTTTGGATACATATTGGGCATCTCTTTCATGGTTGCGTGTTTCATTATAAGCTGTAGAGTAAATCTAACATACAATCCTATATTCTAGTCCATTGGGCAAGCATTTGCAGTTGTCAAGTTGTTTGTTGACGTTGTGTTTTCAAAAGATCTTAGGAGCGATAGACAGTAGATAGTTATACTCATATTCTCCTTGTCTTTGATTATGGAATATACTAGATTAATCTCACTAGTGTGAAACACAAGGCCCCCTTGAGTCCTCTTTTGACTCCATTTTTCCTTCTGGTATTGACACTGGTCTTCCCTCAAGGACTGATCCTCCCTTCCTTCCTATCACTCAATCAAAATACCTTTTTTATTACAACTGTTTCTCTAAGGAAGCCTCTTCAGTTCACCTTCCCCTTCGTTGCACCTGCCTTAGCGATCCTACCTTAGGGAAACCCCCCTTGAGTTGGAGAAGAGCCAACCTGAAGCGAGGAAGAGAGGAGTGTGGTGACATTGGCTTCTCTCTTGAGAGTTGACATCGAGCTGGTGTGCTTACTTTTTTGGCTTCTGCACATGCATGTCAGTTTTGGGTGACAACATACTTGTTTATTTGATAGGGGATTTCATCCCCTTGAGAAATATACAAAGTTTAGTCTAATGTTGAATTTGACATGGGCTCTAAGAAGTGTCTGAGACTTCTTAGAGTGGGGTAAGATCAACATTAGAGCTCTATGAGTGAATAGACGTGCATGTGAGGAGTTGAACATCAACAAGGACAACTCTTCTATGATGAAGAGATAACCAAGAAGTCAAGTCAACCGTTGAAGAAGTTTCAGATAGCATTGAAGAAGTTCCTTGGAAGGATTGAAGACAAAAAGCAAGTCGGCCTTGAAGATAAAATAAAAGATGAAGATCAAATTAGCAAGTTGGCCCCAACAAGAAGACAAGATGGCTCCAACAAGAAAGACAAGTCAGCCCTACTAGTGAAAATGTCAAGTGAACTAAAGAATATAAATAAAGTGCTCCAACACTTCATTTTCACACACATCGTTACACATTCTCTCTTCTACACAAGGGTGCACTTTTCACAAAGACCTAGCAAAGGTACAAGAAGTAATTTGTGGGGTTCTTTTCTCTCCTAGAAGTTTGCTATCTCTCCCTAGAGGTTTTCTAGGGTTTCTTGTGAAAGAGC
The DNA here is from genome assembly GCA_001517045.1 of Pseudotsuga menziesii. Taxonomy (NCBI): domain Eukaryota; kingdom Viridiplantae; phylum Streptophyta; class Pinopsida; order Pinales; family Pinaceae; genus Pseudotsuga; species Pseudotsuga menziesii. The sequence continues at coordinate 2,535,004 of LPNX011075860.1, read as the reverse complement.
ACATTCTTATGTGCTAGGGTTTCTGTTCATGAATTGTATTGTACTTGAATTGGACTGATTTCTTCTAAGAAAAGTTGGCTGGGTTTTCTCCCTGTTTGGATTTCCCAAGATAAAATCTTTGTCTCTTGTATCTGGCTATCTTTTTATGATCCTTTGTTTCTGCTGCAATTTAAGTGGCAATTTCTGTGTGCAATTATTCAATGAAAACTGTGGGATGAAATGAATGCTTGAAAAATCATTATGAAATAATTGTCAAGATCTGGAAATAGATAAAAATTCAACAATCTATGCCTTCAAAATCACCCAGGACTTGCACCTAGTCTCATCCTCACCCACTTGAGTTGTAGTTTTTTGTTAATACAAGTCTGATCACCTTTCTGCACACTGAAACCACACTCCCATGTACTGATTTATTTTTGATTGATTTCTTTAGAAAATTTCAGCTACAAGTAAAACAAATTTATTCTGCACTATATTACTCTCCTATGTTATCTATCCTCCTTTTTGAAGATTTATTTGGCATAAGGAGGGAGATTCAGTGTGTATATTGCAATTTTTAGGTATTCATATATGAATTGTGCTCTCTTTTTCTCTTACTAATTGATATGTTGATCTATGTCATCATGGCTCTTAGTTCAGGGCCTTGAATTGGTGATCATAAGCTTGCACTGGTTCTTTTTCCATACAGATATTAATATGTTAGTATTGATTATGTTGCATAAGGGTACAATATCTTACAGTGGGTTACCATCTGAGGCTCAACAACATAACTAAATATATAGTCACATCTGTATTTTGAAAGTTCTTTTTATAAACTAACCGTCATTGCAATGAATTTGAGGTCAAACTGTGATATTTTGCTTTTCATTCATTGTCAGATAGCAGAGGAGCTATACCAGTCAGGTTTTATCAGTTACCCACGTACTGAAACTGATAACTTCTCAGAAAATACAGATTTACAGGTTATGTTTGCACTTTCTCCAGTAGCAAAGATGGATTTACATTACTTTTAATTCTTTACTTTTTTATTTTAATGCTATTAAGTGCTTGTATTAATTTGGATTTCTTTCTGGGTAAATCCTTCTAACCGCAATGCACTAGGCGCAACCCATGAAATTTATCGTAGTAAACTGTGTTGAACAATTTATTTTATAACAAGTTAGCATTCCAGGCATATCATGGTGGAGCAGTTGTGTTATGGTGCTGCATAAGAGTTCAATGAATAAAACACAAATGGTATTTATTGCTCATTAAATGGAAGTCCTATCCATTAGTAATGACAGCATTACTTCACAGTATTCAACTGCTATATTTGATGTTAAATAACTGCAGTACATAACATTATATTGCAAGCATCCAATATAATAATAACGGCTGTACTATGCACATTTGATGACAGCAATATCACACATTAAATCACAGATATACATTGCATTAATTGTAGGCTATGCCATCCCTTAAGTACCGGACATACTTTCATCAATGTAGGCTGTACTCTGTAAATGCAAGCCGCACTACAAAAGTTATAACAGGCTGCCTGCACTAGGTGCAGGGCCCAGGCAATCACCTTGCAACTATTCCTGGACCAACCTAGAAAATTTTGCATAGAGTTAATCTACAAGTAATGGGATCCTATTTTTGTTTCTAATAAAGTAGTCTTTCTGTAATGTTCTACATGTATAATTATTATACTAAGTCACCTGGTTCGAGTTCGTGTTCGAATTCGACGACCTTGAAATTCGACAAAAAATCGACAATGAAAAATTTGGCGATAAAATTTGGCATAAAGTTCGAGTAACTATAAAAGTTGGAAATTAAAAAATATATAATAATTTGCAATAAATTTTAATATTCTCATTAACTATTTTATAAATATTTAAATTTTAATGATATGTAAATTATAAATCCCAACTCTATGCTATTTTAATATATAAATAGTGTATTTAAAGTTAAACCCCAACCCATGCAGTCTTATTAATATAGACTACTGATGTCGGTGGTCCCTAGCGTCCCTCTTTCCTCTTCGCGCAGCCGTCCTCAACCTATGGCTGTCGGCACTCGGTTGTTGCTGCAGAGTGAGCGTTGGATTGTTTAGGAGATATGGCTCACGATCCTGCACACTTCGAGATATGGGTCATGACTGCACACTTCGAGATATGGGTTCATGCGATATGGGTCACGACTGCACACTGCAAACTTCAGTCACGCGATGGTAGCTCGTAGCTCACACTCGCAGTCAAGACACACTCGCAGTCAAGACTCACACGCTCGAGTCTTCGATGTTAGTTCATTCATGTGAAAGAGTTCGGCGCCCCCAAAGTTACGCTACGGTTTACTTGGCAAAAATAAAAATACAATGAATTAAATCAAATTCTAAGCGAATTTTATCGATTTAATTCGCCTTCAAATTTCCACGTACAGTACAATTTCTAATTAGCTTGAAGTCCGACGAATTTAATCAAATAAATTTGGCTTGCAGAAAAATACGGTGAATTTCGATTTTGAAGGCGAAAATTCGCTGAACCCGGTGACTTAGTTATTATATAATCAATAGAAACCGGACTTATCCAGCATTTGGATCACATCAGTGGTTAATTGGGTGGGCATGTTGTCCCACAACTGAGGGTTTAGGGGTACTTAACTATTCACACTAAACTTTTATAAATTGGAGGCCTTAGCCTCATTTGTACAACATTAAAGAACATTATTTGTTACTTGAGCTTCTTATTGGAGAGTGATTTTTTTTTATAAGGTTTTCCACTATAATATTTGTGTTCCTGTGATGGTGTGTATTGGGCTATTTACTTCTCTTTGCTAAGTTAGTGATGTTTGGGTTTATATCCATGTTATGGCGAAATCATGCTTGAAAATGAACTAGTCCAATGCCGTATCAAATTTATCACATGGTATCAGAGCGTACAGTTACCTAAGAATAAAGTAATGCCCCTTCAATCTATGATAGTGATTGTGGTGAAATGTGAGTCTTGGCTCTTGGCACATTTTGAAGGCATATCTTAATCATCTTTTATTTGGGACTATCTTGTGGAGGTTGTGGTCTATGTCACATGGTTCGGCTTCGAATTCGTGTTCGACGATCTTGAAATTCGGTTCAAATTCGATTTTTTTTATAAGGTTCGGGATGAGGTTCGACATTAGGTTCGCCAATATACATATTTTCAAATTTTAAATATTTTATAAAATTAACCTATGTAATATATTTTTATATTCTATAAATAATAAATATATTTGATAAATACAATCGATACATTTATATTTTAAAAAACATTTGTTAGTTACTATACATACAATAAAACACTAAGTATTTAATATAATAATTTTAATTTATATATTAAAACATTTAATACTTAATATAATAACTTCTCAAATATAATTTATTTTTAATTAATAGTTAACGTCTAATATAGAAAAAAATAAAAAAACATTTACCATTTATTTTAACACTATAATATTCTATAAATTTGATATACACATTACAACTTTATATCCATTTAACAGTGACTTCTGTCAGGCACATTGGCGCAAACCCTCGGCACTGGTTACAGATTGTCCAAATCCACTCAATCACAATGGCTGCTCCAAGTGGGAAGACCCGTCTGCACAATGGCTGCTCCAAGTGGAAACACCCGTCTGCACATGTCTACACAATGGCACAATTTAAGAATCAGAACAGTTGAGGTCCGTGGGATATTTTGCCAACATATACAAAGCGAAGCACCATCCAGGCAGAGGACTACTCGCCTCCATTTCCTACTAGCAGACTCACAATTTTTGTGGCTGAATCCCAACCTGAACATCAACGAATTTACCTGCCACCTCGACATACCTACAGACCCGTAAATTTCATGATCGAACCTAAACCCGAACTTCAACGAATTTTGGTTTTTCCTTGAGGTTCGCCGAATTTCGAACTTCAAGGTTCAAAATCGGCGAACCCTGTGACATAGGTTGTGGTTGGAATGGTGACTATCAACTTTCATGTTTTGGCCAAGTTATTACAAATTTAGGGTTTCAAAGATGCTTGAAGAAGCTTGTAAGCATTTTGGTCACAACTTTTCTTGGTTGCAGAATTTTTCAGAGAGATTTTCTAGATTGACGGGATTGGTTGCAGAATATTATATAGCTTGATATGGGAAAGAAAAAAGAAAGCAAGAAGGTAAAACAAACTAGGTCGAATCAAAAGAAAAAAAAGGGTTCAATTCAAGGTTTTCATCTTTAAGACAGGAAGGAGGATGGAGAACTTTCAGGTCTTAATTTTAAACTAAAAGAGCTTCTATTGATATAGATATTTATGAAGATATTATCATGTCTCTGGAGGTTGTGGGGATCATATGCAATGCACCAATTAATCTCAGTATGCTTAAGGGAAAAAATAAGAAATTAAAGGATAAACCTGCAATATTTGATTGTTGTTGCAACACATTTGATTTGATAAAATTTCTTGATTGTTGCTATGACACATGATTTGATAGAATTGGTTGATTCTTCATGTGTGACTATCGGTTTAGTTCAATAAATTGATGCTCCCTGTCATGTTGCTTCTTTTGATTGTCAATTTCAATGACATAATGATGTGGTACATGATGAAAATTGTCATTTGATGTTGAAACTTGAAGCCCATAATGTAACCCAAATTGATAGTGTTGGTGACTGTTTAAAAGAGGATGCTTATCATAATCCTCATTCTTGTCCATATTCAAAATGTAAATACTTAAAGTTTGTTGAATTTTCAGCATTAGCATAAACTTTAAAACTTTGCAGATAAACATAAATAGATCAGCAGTGTAGTAAAAACACATTCATCACATCAGCATACATGGACACAATATTTTTCACTGGGGAAACCTTCAAAGGACAAAACCCCCAAAAGCATTAATAGCTCATCTCGTAAATGAGATGGCTTAAGAAATTCTTCAAAAAGTTCCTCAAATCCAGATCTGGATTTTGACCACAGTAACTGTAAAATTCATCAGTAAAAATTAGACTGATAATTTTACCCACAATTTCTAGAATTACAGAAAATTACCAATTTAGGGCTTTCTCAGAAAAACTGAGATTTTCTCTCTCCTGCCCGAAAATATCATACTGCTGAAAACTGCCTGAAAATATCAGACTGTCTGAAAACTGCCCAAAAATATCAGCCTGCTGAAAACTGCCCGAAAATATCAGATTGTTTGAAAACTGCTTGAAAATATCAGCCTGCTGAAAACTGCCTGAAAATATCAGACTGTCTGAAAACTGCCCAAAAATATCAGCCTGTTGAATACTGCCCGAAAATATCAGACTGTCTAAAAACTGCCCAAAAATATCAGACTGCTGAAAACTGCCTGAAAATATTAGACTGCTAAAAATTTCCTGAAAATATCAGACTGCTGAAATCTGCCCAAAAAATGGAATGCTGAAGATCGCTGTGCAAAAATGTTGAAGATGGACTTTGCTGATAAAACCCTAGCTGAGGGTTTGAACATAAGATAGTCTTGTTCTTCTGTGAGAGCAAAAGTGTGTGTAACAAATGAGAAGGCTTGATCTTCTTTTATAGCCTTTGTTCACCTCTAAGTGGACAAGATTAGGAAAAATAAAAATAATAATATTTTTATTCATTCCCTAATTTCACTTTCACTTTTACCAAAAAGGTACTTTTATTTTTTCCTTTGACTTTTATAAGAAGTCGTTCTTTAATTAGTAAAAATAAAAATAATAATATTTTTATTCTTTTCCTAATTTCACTTTCACTTTTACCAAAAATGTACTTTTATTTTTTTCTTTTGACTTGTTGTCTGTCGAATGCACACCAGCAGCAGAAATCTAATGAAAGCTGTCTCCTCCCTTGAGAAAGTGGGAGAAGTGTGACCCTGGGGGCAAGCATAGAGCTAGATACTGTCACCTGCTCCTAGCTCCTTCGTTTAGGCTAACTCCTATCGAAGCCAAGGGGGTTAGTCGCTACAAAGAGTTTTCTAAGGCTCTTAAGTTGTTAAAGTGTTTTAACTAGTTGCGGATGCGGATGGGTGTTATTTAGGAGTTTATTATGATTCGAAGTGTTTGTTTATTAAGAGAAAGATAATTAATTAGAAGCAATCCACGTTGCTAACAAGAGATTACACAGATAAGCAAAGATTCCAGACTTTTAACTAAGCATTCAGATATAACAATTAAAATGAACCACAGACAATTGATCGAGAGATAATTGTTCAAATATAACAAAGGACCAGTGCCTTATGGAGTCAATAAAATGCGTGAATAAAATAGAAGTCTAGGAATTAAGTTAGTGAGTATTAGATTGTGCGAGTGCTCTTGGTAGATTTTAAAAGATTTTAGTGGTGATCTTGCTTAAAGTGTCTGAATATCCTAATTGGAAATACCTTCAGTGGCTCCGTTCGAAGACATGACGGACCTGTCTGGGATCACAGCTAAGTGTTCAATAACTTAACTAACTGTGCCCAGATTGGGTTTCCCGGTGTCCACACTTGGAATTTGCCCACTTGCCTCAGTGTTTAATCGAAACAATGCCGGTGCGATGGTTATGGGGTAAAAGTTTTAATTAAGTTACTCTTGTGCGAACTTAACAAGTCCGTTCACCGTTTTGAGTACGAGCCCAACCCGAAAGTTGGCAGAGCATACTAGGTGAAGGATGATCAACGAAGTTAATTAATTATGGGGTGTGTGTATTGAAGGTTTTATTAAGTTAATTAATTAAACTCTCCGATAGAGAGCGCTCTTGACCTTGTCTTATGACAGAGGTTCAAGAGTCTTATCTAATCTAAATGAGACTAATGCAGGGATTATGCAAACTAAAGATGCTCTCCGATAGAGAGTGCTCTTGACTTGTGTTTCTGCAAGTTCAAGAGTCTTACTTAAGAATTAATTGATTAAACACTTAAGCACAATAATTAAGATGAAGGTGGTTAATTAAACTCTTCGACAGAGAGCACTCTTGATCCACCTTATGGTGGGATTCAAGAGATTTATGAATGTTAAGAAGTTGATTCACTTATATAAAAGATAAGCAATTAAGAAATGAAGTAATCAACTTGTTCAATAGATTAAATGAGATAGACTAGCAATTAGTATTCTAAGAAAAAGATGTAAATATGATGAGAACAAACACATCTAACCTAAGCATACAAAAGATAAACACAACACAAGCCTCTCCAAATGGGGGAGGATAAGAGTGGGGACTTAAAAACCCCACTCAAACAAAAGATACTTTATTGATATTATACAATTTGCCTTTAGGAATTTAATCCTCGAAAGGACTTTCAAATGAAAGCATACAACTCTATTACTATTGAAACTTGCGTAAAAAGGAGAGTGATTTACTTTTACTTGAAGCTTTTCTTGAAATTTGCAAAAAGGGAAAGAAGATGTTTGAATGAGAGCAAAAGAGCAAGACAAAATAAGGCTGAAATAAAAGGGGGAGGAGGGAAAAAAGGAAGGAGAATAAAGAGGAAGTCAAAAAACAAGAAAATTGAGGAAAATTGCAGCCAACTATGTGGCCAAAGGAGTACAAGGAATGATAAAAACGGGGCAGCGAAAGAGAAGGAAGATGGCTGTCATAAAAAGTAATAAACATGGCAGCGAACAAAAATGAGAAGAAAAGGCCCAAAACAAGGTGGAAGAAGGCCAAAAAAACTAGGGCAAAAAAGGGTAAAAAATGGGCACAAACTAGGGCACAATAGGGTTGTCCAAAGTGAAGAAAAGGGATGGTAAACTAAGGCAAAAACGGGGCAGCGAAGAAGAAAGAGTAGAAGCAAGGCAAACAAAGCAACTTGTAGAATGGGGATTAAGAAGAGGGAAAAATGAAGGTTTTTTGCAGTTTATTTCTTTGATTTTTTACCAGCTTTCTCGCTTAACCTGTCATAGAAAGAGAAAAACCAGCGAGCTATTTTCCTGTAAAATGATGGGTTAAACAATACAATACACTACAAAAATACATCTAGCATTTGAGCAAAATATAGGAACTTTGTGCTGCTTCAAATACTAACTAAATCTAAGAGAAAAACACTTCCTAGATCTAGAAATGAAAGTAAGGAGATGCAAAAGATTAGCTTTATAAATCAGACTTCTACTTGCAAATATAAAGTAAAGTAATGAAAGATTTTGTTTTAGGGGTGAATACAAGAGATGGAACCATTTGGATCTTTGAATCTTTGAAACCACCTTGGATCTCAATTAGTATGCAGCTGCTGGAAACTTGTGCTTGGCTCCAAGAAAAGGAGATGCAACTGAGCTCAATCTTTTACTCGGTGCAATGGAGTGATCTGCAATCAAAATACTTGTATGCTTTCCAAAAAAAGGGATTAGATCATGTACTATTTACTAATCTGAATAAAAAAAGCATGAGATATAACTGAATAAGACAATGCTCTTTTAGATTTCTGAAAGTAAATAAGTAAATAGATAACTTGAAACTACAAATATCTATTCTTATGTGCTTATATAAGCCCTCTAAAGCATTTATCAATACCTACAGATTAGCAAAGCAAAAGAGAAATTGAATTTGTATCACCTCATTAACCAAAACACATGCATCCAAGATCCACACCACATGAGCCTCCAAAGCCTTTCTTTATTCAAAATGGTTGCATGAGAGCAACAAGTATTACAATAATTCACCAGAGGTTCTTTGCATCAATCATTCATCTCGAATAGAGCTAAAGGAGCCTCTATTTATACAATGAGAGAGTGCTAAAACCCTAAAACCAAATCACATAACTTGACCGACTTAGTCACCTAACTGAGAAGCCAAACCTAAAATGAAGAGTTGGGAGTGAGGGGAGGCCTCCACCTAGGCAAGGCGCCCCCACTCCAACCCTGAGCACTGAAAACAAGCCATCAATGCACCCACACGTGTGGAAGGCGCCTTCATGGAGAGAGAGGGGCGTGAGCTGTGAAGTAGGCGTCTGTATGTAGGTAAACCACTTTTTAGGTTTGGCTGAAGCCTCTGCTAGGTTTGGGAAGGCCACTGATGGTGCAAGCTTTAGTCTTTACCTCGATCAAATCATCGGACCAATGAGTGCTCTCCATCTCATTTTTAGCTGGAGATGACAAATCTGCTAACTGAATATAAATTAATTCCTCACTGAATGCTGACTGAAGCTGAGTTATGATAACTCCAATCATCATAAATGCCCAATGAGATGTCATTTAGCCTTTTATTTCGTTGAATTTGGATTAATTTGGAGGGTTTTAATTTTCTCCAAAATAATCATTTTTTAATAAAAATTCATTTTTTTCCTCAAAACCGACTTTTTTGAGAAAAATGGCGTTATGTGTCCGATTAATGATCCGAAATTTGGATCTGACTGGCTAGCTGATCAAGTATGATTTTTGGCTTAAGGTTAGAGCCTTCAATCACTGAATTCGGGGTCCGGATGACCGACTTATTACAAACGGGTTTTTTCTATTTAATTTATGGAAAAATTAACCCAAAAAACTTAGGAAAATAATTAAAAATTTAAAAATTTAAAAAATAATTTTTTCCCCGTTTGAAAAAGATTCTTTCGAAATTTTTTTATATGTCCAGATGACTTAGGACATGACCATGCTCTACCTAAATAATGCCTAGTAGGTTTATAACACTCAGTTGGGCTCTAATAACCCCCCAAGGCCCAGAGTTCAACATTGGGCATTCCAGCTTTGGAGTAAGCGGGAGAAAACCTCGTCAATTATACTCGGCTGAAGGCAAAGCATAATTGTCAGGGGCAAAAAATTCCTTGGAATACCTTATTTGAGATTCTACGTCTCAGGAGACCGAACCACTAAAAAAAAACCCTAATAACACATTTTATTACAAACCCCGCGGGGCCATGGTCAAAATTATTCAACTCAAAAACTGGCTAGCCAATATTGGCTAGACATGAAGACAGATCAACTGATACACTGGAATCAGACTTTGAAGAAGTCTGTCAACCGGTGGCTCCTCAGGTAACCCAACTATGGTACAAAAAGGTTGGTAACATGACTTTTATAAGAAGTTCTTTAATTTTGTTTTGCACATGTGGTCCTTTTAGGTGGACAAGATTAGGAAAGATAAAAATAATAATATTTTTATTCTTTCCATAATTTCACTTTCACTATTACCAAAAAGGTACATTTATTTTTTTTTCTTTGACTTTTGACTTTGGCCTTTTACCAAGTGCCCCTGTGGTCATTACCTGTGGTACTTTATTTATTTATTTATTTCAAAAGTACATCATCATAAACCAAGAGAGTTATTAATGCTTTTATCTCACACACTGTGTGACACCTAGCTCTGGTACTAGGGTAACTTAACCAAGGGTAGCTAATCCTTGGAGAAGCACACCAAGCCCATAGATCAAGGGTCAAAGTGCCACACACATGCTCGGACCCAGTCTAGGGCTTACAGTGTCTTCATTCTCTCAGAGAATGGCTACTCAGAACTAAGCTGAGTCTAGCAGTCCCAGACTGGTCTACATCGTGGTCCCGGACCAGATGTCTACTCAACACAAGGTTGAGTCTACCCAGGGCAGATCTGGGTTTATATCATGGTCTCAGACCAGATATCTACCATTCAACACTGGGTTGAGTCTTCGTCGTGGTCTCGGACCAGGTGGTCCCATTCTCCGAAGAGAAGGGCTCTCGATGCTGCTAAGAAAATCAACACTCCCTCTCAGCGAGAGATGCATTCTTTGCCCATACCAAGCTTGTCACAAAAGTACACGAACTTTGATGCTGTTAGAGGCTTGGTCAAGATATTTGCAATCTGTTCATCTGTACGAATGTACTGCAACTTCAAAGCACCTCTCTGCACTAGGTCTTTGATGAAATGATACCTCATTTCAATGTGTTACGATCTGTCATGAAACACTGGATTCTCTAAAAGCTTTATGCAACTCTGATTATCGCAATGGATGATCGTTGAGTCAAGCTTTCCCTTGAACAAATCAGATAACAACTTTCTGAGCCAAACTGCTTCCTTGCAGGCATCGCTTGCAGCAATATACTCTGCCTCAGCTGTTCTTTGAGCTATGGAACCCTGCTTCCTGCTAGACCAAGAGATCATTGCTGATCCCATACTGAAGCAATAACCAGAGGTACTTTTTCGATCGACTACACTGCCAGCCCAATCTAAATTTGAATATCCAGATAACAATACTCCACTGCTGGAAGTATACCTGAGCCCATAAGTGATAGTCCTTCGCACATATCTGAGTACATGTTTGGCGGCTACCAAGTGTATGTGCTTCGGATCTGACATGAACTGACTCAGTGCATTCACTGTGTAGCAGATGTATGGTCTCGTATACATGAGATACATTAGGGAACCAATGAGCTGTCTATATAGAGTAGAGTCCACATTCTGTGAACTAGAGGCTGAGTCCTGCGACTTTGTCAAGTTGGTAGTCATTGGTACGCTCATGGACTTGCAGTCCTGCATCCGAAATCTCTGCAAGATATCCATTGCATACTTTCCTTGTGTCAGGAAGATCTCACTTGGCTTTTGCCAGACTTCTAAGCCAAGGAAGTAATGCATCATTTCGAGATCTTTCATCTCGAATTCAGAGGTAAGCTCCCTCTTACACTTGTCTATCAACTATTCATCACCTGTAAGAAACAAGTCATCTACATATAGAACAAGTATCAAGACATGATTATGAACAACGTTAAAGTACAAGTTAGAATCAGCTGTACTTTTGGAGAACCCCAAGCTATGGAGAAATCCATCCATCCTGGCATACCAGACTCTCGGAGCCTGTTTTAGTCCATACAAGGCTTTCTTTAGTTTACATACATGGGTCTTCTTCCCATGACTAACAAAGCCTTCAGGTTGTTCAATATAAACCTCTTCCTCAATCTTACCATTGAGAAAGGATATCTTTACATCCATCTGATGTAACTTCCATTCGAATACTGCAACAAGTGAGATGATGGTTCTGATGGTAGTGTACCTGGCAACAGGTGCAAATGTCTCGTCATAGTCAATGCCTTCTTTCTGAGTGAAGCCACGAGCTACGAATCTGGCTTTATACTTCTCCACACTGCCGTTTGCAGCATGCTTGATCTTATAAATCCATTTGGAAGTCACCACTGACTTTCCTGTAGGTCTGGGAACAACTTTCCAAACATCATTCTTCATGATTGACTTATACTCTTCAATCATGGCATCAACCCATACCTGTTTACTTGCTGCTTCTTCGTACGATGAAGGTTTTGAACTGATAAGTTGACTCATAAGACTGGAGTACTTCTGTGATCTTATGCTTTCTCTAAAAGTCCCTGGAGGAGCTTTATGCTTCTCGGCTTCTTGTATTGTTTCTCGGTACCAAGCAGGTCTCCTTTTGGAAGGAGGAACTTCAAGTAGTTCTTCTAGTGGACTTTCAATGTTCTCAGGAACATCTGGAGTTTGATCATCAAACTCTTCCTACCTCTGAATTTCTGAATCTGGAAACTTGTAATATCCCAAATCTCGATATTTTCTATTTCTAAACAATTATGCTGATACAACTGGGCATGCAAACTGCCATGCAAAAATCCCTATTTTATAGGAAAAATTAGGGTTAGGGTTTGCGAGATAGAATGAACGCTTACCACTGATAAGCCGGTCTGAACTACTCCAGAGAAAGTCTGCCCGTACTGCAAGCTGGATCGAAGAGGATCTGAGCTCCTCTGCTTCAGGTGAATTCCCCCAGCAGCAAGACGCCCAAGTAGGAAAGTGTGACGCCCTCAAGGAAGGAGGTGTCCGATCGGATTGAGAATTTGCGGGACTGATAGCGGTTCAGTGTCGGAGAGAATGCCCGGAGCATGCGAAGGTTCTGAGCTCTCTAGGTAGGGTAGAGAATCACTTCAGAGAGGCAGCTACTCACCCCCTGGAACCCCGAAACGGTTGATAACTGCTTCGGATGAGCACTGATGGATCTGAAACTCACTGGGTACCGGAGTATGAAGCTAATGATGAGAATGGTGCCTGAGTTTCGGAGGGAAACTGAGATCTGGAGGCCTAGCAGCTAATTAGGGTTTTCTGGCTGAAAACCCCCTCTTACGGCTGCACACGTGTCCCTGCAACGATCTATACCATAGACTAGATAATGAATGAATGAAGAACAAGTGGTGAACCTGTATGGCTTACCCGGAATAAGACTAGGACAGATGTCTCACTGCCGAAATCCCGTTAGCTGAAGACTCCGTCTCCAACCCCAACTGCTGTGCTGCACGCTGTGCTGCTATCCAAGAGCTCCCAAAATAATAATAATCAAAAGTGCAGTCTCCTCTTGCTTTCTCCTCTATTTATAAAGTTCAACTGCGCAAAACCTTAATCTTTGACCTAATTAGGTCACTTTATCTTCTAATTTGCTGTTGACTTGCATGCATGTCACTTTATCTTCTAATTTGCCGTTGACTTGCATGCATGCGGAGGGAGACTTAAATAGTGCATGCATCATTAAAATAATGCTGGGATGGCATGCATGTCACTTTTAGGGTTCGCATGCATCTCACTTTTAGGGTTCGCATGCATCTCACTTTTAGGGCTTGCATGCATGTCATTTTTAGGGTTTGCATGCATGTCACTTTTGGGAACGTTACAAAACTCAAGTGGAGGAACTGCATCTTTCGGTGAAAGCTTTAGTGTTTTACGAAACACCGCTTTCTCATGGAAGATCACATCTCTGCTGACCTCAATGTATCTCTGTCCAGGTATATATATTCGATAAGCCTTCGAGCAATCACTATACCCAACAAATAAGCCTTTCTTACCGGAAGGCTCTAGCTTGGCCCTCTTTTCTTTTGGCACATGAACATACACAGGAGTGCCAAATATCCTCATGTGATCAACTGCAGGTTTCTTCTTGGTGAAGACTTCTTCTGGAGTCTTCTCACCCAAGATAGCATGAGGGCTTCTGTTCTGGATGTACACTGCAGTTCCGGTAGCTTCAGCCCATAAAGACAAAGGAAGATCTAGATCAATGATCATGGCTTTAGTAGCCTCACAGATCGTTCTATTCTTCCTTTCCGCAACCCCATTCTGTTGGGGGTTGTAAGGCACTGTCAGCTCTTTCTTGATTCCTGCTTCTCGACAAAAATCATCAAACTCATTAGATTCATACTCACCTCCGTTATCTGATCTCAAGATACGGATGTGCCTGCCAGTCTGATTTTCAATCAGTGTCTTGAACTCTTTGAACTTGTCAACGGTTTCACTCTTGGCCTTGAGGAAGTAAATCCAAGACTTCCGAGAGTAGTCATCAATAAACAAGACATAATATAAACACCCACTCAAGGAGGGTGAAGACATGGGCCCACAAATGTCAGAATGAATCAAATCCAAAATGCCTTTAGATCTACTCTTGCTTCTGGGAAAGGATTTCTTAGTGTTCTTACCTAGAGCACATCCTTTGCAAATTCCTTCATGATTTGGTGAAACTTCTGGCATACCTGTGACCATCTTCTGCAATCCTGGGAGAGTTGTGTAGTGAAGGTGTCCAAACCTTCTATGCCAAAGTTCACAAGGATCAACTGTGTGATGTACCAAAGCATGAGTGGAAACTTTGGAGGCCCTGTAGAGGTCTCCCTCTCGAACCCCAATCTGAACTGCTGAGTCTAGATCTATGTCTTTTGCCCATAAAAAGACCTTTTTGTCTATAAAGAGGACTCTGTGGCCCTTGTCTTCTAAACCAGCAACAGATAAAAGATTCTTCATTAACCCAGGAACATAAAGAATATCATCAATATGAAGAATCGTACCTGAGTCAAGTTGAAGTGAAGTTGAGCCAACTCCTTCAATCTTGTAAGTGGAGTCATCTCCAAGTTCTATGTGAGTGGTGAACTTCTTCTTTCTGTAACTGGTAAGGGTACCACGGTTACTTGTCATGTGCCTGAAGGCACCACTGTCCACCAACCAAGAAGTGGAGCAAGCTGAGAAAGAACCAGTTAGAGCAGAAATCAAATAGTACTCTCTTTTAGGCTCATCCGTTTTATTAGCCATCGGTGTTGAGCGGCTTGAGCCATGTCCAAGACTTGATCCTGCATGACCCCCCCTCACTGATGCAGGTGGGGGTTGTGAAGTTGAACCTGGGGGCAAAGGAGGTGGTGGCATTGCTGCTGCTGCTGCTGCATGGTCATCCTCATCACCCAGAAGCTCTTCCTCCAAGCGCTCTAAAGTGAAGGCTCCATCATCCAAGTTATGCTCCTCCGGATTGTTGTCCTAAGTGACATATGATCTATCGGTTTTGGCCCGCTCACAGTAATGAGTCAACAACCTCAAGTTGTAATGTACATAAACCAAGCTTTCTGCACGATTTCCATTCAATCGGTTTCTTTTCGCCGAGTGGATGAAGCTATAGGTGCTCCAACACCTTTTTGCAGAGGAACTGTTTATCACCTCTGAAAGCACTTTGGTTGCCAATTTATGCAAGTGTGGGCTTGATGAGCCATACATGTTCCACCACTCAATAGGAGGCGCCCTATCTCGATCTTTTCTTGCATGCAAAGTACCAAACAGACCAATCTCACTGAGGTATGCTTAATTCACTACGCAATAAGGCACATTCCTCTTCATCAGGGACCAACTTGTTTATAGAAGCCATGTACCCAACCTGTACCTCTGGATCTGTGTGGGGCTTTCTACTAACCCCACCGCCAGGTGCTGGTTTGGCCAGCCAAGATGGAGAATAATATTTTGGTGTTAATACATATGCTAAGGCATGCAGTGGAACGTTGAGATGATCCCACCTTTTGACCACGTGTGTGTGAATATGGTCATAGAGGATGGGATCCTTCGATTCAACAATATCTTTAATCTGGCCCAACATGCTATCCATCTGCTCATACACCTTCCCAATTACCGGCTTATCTGTATCTACAAACCGAATCATGTGATAAATTGGCTTTGTGAACTGCAAAACAAACTTGACACTTGCCCAAAATTGACCATCAAGAACTGTGTCTTCCACGTCCTGAAAATCACGCCTATCAGATGTAGATGTAGCCCTATCTTTCAAGACTTGCCATGATTCACTTGATACCATGCTAGCCAATGCCTCTCTTACCTTCAAAAGGCGCCTGAAGGTGAGGTAATAGCTAGCAAATCTAGTCTTTGCTATCTTTAATAGCTCTAACTTTGAGTGAGCGTGGAAAATTCCATGGGCATTGTATGGTCGGTAATAAATCTTATCATGTGCTTACCCTTTTTGTACAGTTCACCAATCCATTTGTATTCATTTTCCTTCAACTTAATAATGTCATGCATCAAAAGGTTCAATGTGTGAACCATAATCCCGGACCAAAATATGTTGGGGTATTTATCTTCAATGATTGCTCCTGCTGCCTTACAATTAGCAGCATTATCTGTTATGACTTGGATGACATTGTATGGACCACTAGCTTCAATGTTTTTGAGTAGGAGTTCTGCAATGTTCATGCCGGTCTTGAATTTATTTGAGTTGTCATGTGCCGAAAGGAAGATTGCACCAATAGCAGAGACACCAAGAACATTTATCGATGGCTTACCTTTCACATTGGTCCAACCATCTGATACAATTGATACCCCATACTCATTCCAAGCATTTGTGAATTGCCCCAAAGCATTTTGGATCTTGGCTTTTTCCTTGTCAAGCCCCATAGTTCTAGCTTTGTCATACCCAGGGCTCTTGTATCCTGCTGGGGCAGTGCGGATGGCCTCTACCATTTCATGCCAATAGGGTGAGCGAAGAACATTGAATGGTATGCTACATGCATAGAGAAACCGATGGACTTTTGAATCCACGTCATCCCTACCACCTTGATCAAGGAAATCTGATATTGTCTTGTGGCTGCCATGTGATTGCATGGGAGAGAATCCACTGCCTTGGGTGGATGGGCCTCCAGTTCTTGGTGAGCATGAAAGGTCATGGTCATCCGATGATCGTTTTGATGTGTTTTGTGCTTCAAATTCTTCCTTCTTATAGATGGCTCTTTGTGTTGATACCACATTTGGGCAAACACAAACTCCTACAGTTTTTCTTTCATCACATGGCATGTGCCCACATAGATGTCTTCTCACATGGGTATATGAACCTGTGTATGTCTTGTTACAATGGGGGCAAACAAATTTGGTGGTTCCACCCCCTCTAGTTCTTGCCTGTCTTGTGACATATTTCCACAAGGGTGTGGGGTCCTCTTTGGTTTTCTTTTGGCTTTCCCTCTCCTCTTCCCCCTCCTCTTCCTCCACCTCCTCCTCCTCTCCATGGTATGTGCCACTTCCCACTTCTTCATCCTCTTCCTCATTCCTCCTCCGGTTTCCAACCACCACCATCAAAATAACAAATGGAACCAACAAAATAAACCATAAACCCATCATCATGGTTGATGCCAAATGAAACTAGAGATTTAACCTGTTTCCTGCAATAGAATGAGGGAGGAACTAGAGATTTAATTTTTTACAATGTACATTCTAGTCACTAGATTTAGGTTTTTAACAATTTACAAACTTACAAAGAACTTAGAAGGTTGTAGTCTTGTAGAACCTACCTCTTTGGCTCCCGCTCTTCAATGGTGGCAAGCTGCAACTTTCTCCTCTCCTCTCCACTCCTCTTCTCTTCTTCTCTTCTTCTCTTCTCTTCTCCTCTCCTCTTCTCCTTTCTTCTCTTGCAATGTGACAATGAGGTAGGAGAAGAGGGCTTTATCCCCCAAATCCCTCCTCCTTCCCTCCAAAACCCCTTCTCCTCTCTTCCGCAGGTGTGGGCAGCGTTAAACGGCGGAAGCGTAAGGGGGGGCAACAGGAAGTGAAGGGGGAGCGTGGGCAGAAGCGAAGCGGGAGCGTGCGAAAGCGAACGCTTCCTGAATTGGCAGGGAGCGAGATTTTTGTGGGAAGCGTGCTTCGCCAAACGCTTCGGATCGGAGTGACTCCGGAATCGTGCTTTGCCTTAGCTCCTGCAGCGCTTCGGTTTGAAGCGAGCTTCCAGAGCGGGGGCGAGGGGGGGGGGGCGCTTCCCCGCAACATAGGTAAAAATAATACTTATCAATGATAGATGCAAATTTAACTGGAATGAAAATGAATTTTAGAGAAGTTTGTGTTAAATTTTACAATGTAGACTTGATTTGATAGCAGTAACAGTCTTTCACTTTTAGCAGATTTTTAACACATAATTTAAGATCATAAACCAGCAATAGATGTTCAACAGTAAAGAAGAAACAGTCAACCACAAGAACACAAAACATTGTCCTGGGGAAACCTATGAAAGGAATAAAACCCCAGCAAGAATAATCTTCCTTAATATGCGATCACTGAGTTCATATGAACATATTTTACAAAGATGCCCCTAGGGCTTATAACATAACAAGAGAAACAAGGATGAACCCCACTGTCCAATTTGAACCTGCTGCAGATGATGATAGCCCTAGTTCAGATCTATATTACTAGAAACGTGACGGGGCTCTGCGTTTTGATGAGAAAACGAAGTAGAAACGGGTATGGGACGAAAAACGTCGTTTTCTACCTCGGTTTCCGTTTCTGGAATGGAAAAAACTTTTCTTACAAAACCATCCGTTCCGCACATCGGTTTCAACAGAAACGATTTTCTGTTTCTCTTGGAACTCGGTCCGTTGCTTATCGTTTCCTGGTGCAGTTCGTAATATGTGTGGAGCAATTAATGAATCGTGGGTGATTTGGTAGGTGACAAGTCAGAAACCAGGTAAATACTGAATTTATTGAAGATTGAGTGTTGTGCAAGGAAGCCGGTTGCCTGCAGCCCACCTTCGGTCCATACTCTTTTTGCATTTAAGGTTTAATGCATATACAGTTCTAGTTTTGCCTTTCACTCAAGAATCGCACAATCTTGAAGAGACTGATTTAGGGTTCCATGATGCATGCCAAGAAGGGACAAGGGGCCTGTAATCATCATGCCAAGAAGGGATAAAGGGCCTGTTGATTGCAGAGGACAGATTTGAGCTGAAGAAAGGTTTTAGGTTGTCTACTTATGCATTGTATTGGATTAGCCATTCAATTTTTCTAGCTATCACGCTTTCCAGCCTTAGGCACACCTCTTGTGGTATGCTTTTGTTCACCTCTTGCGGTATGTTTCTGTTTACCTGGACCTAAAATTTATTTAATGAAACTTGCATAACAACATTCCAAAGTGAAATGTTTTTATCCTTGTCCTTTATTTCTTTATTTCCAGTGAAGAAGTTAAAATTTATCAATTACATTTTAGTGAAAACTCTTTGATCTCTGAAGTCATATATGAAGCATTTTCGAAAAAACAAAATTATAGTTATTCTGAGTATCAACAATGTGCATCCAATGACTGCCAAACAAATGTTGTGGCATCATCTAAGGAACCTAAGGAAGCGGTCATTTGACACACAGAAGTAATGTAGGCCGAGTAGGAATGTAGCCACATCGACATATTTGGACACTTATTGACACTTCTAACCGGATTTAACTAAAGACAGAACTGAAATGGCTTCGGACTGTATCCTGTTTTCTGTTATGCATAAATTTTCAACAAGTTTAAACTGCAAAGTTCTTAAAGTGCTTTATGTTATGATGTTTGAAGAGCCTTAATTTAACATATTCTACCAAAACTATTATATCTTAGATTTTCATTCGATGGGTGCAGTAACAGACAATGAAAAGTTGTGCTCTTCAATGTCTTTTCCATTGTTGTATACCTCACTGGAAAACCAAACTCCACAATCGTGGATTTTCATAGGTCCAAATTTAGGGAAATTCCCTAATTTTCATTTTAGGTTTTTGAACTGAGCTTGTATATGTTTTAATTTATCAAAAAGTGTATTAGTTCATTGGACTCACAATCAAAATCTCAATATTGCCATCCGAGAATGAAAATCGCTTGCTAGAAGTAATTGATAAAAGAATGGATATGTAACGAGTGACTGTACATGTAGACTAAAAGTTGCATAGTTTTGGTTTACAAATAGGATCTCAGAGACACATAGTACAGAGATCTTACGGTTCTTCCACATTGGGTAACCTTTTAGGACCTTAGTTGAGCAGAGCTACCTCAATAAGATAGTTCAGATTCAACATCAATTGTGTATAATTTGTAGCAGAAGATTTGTTCATTATATCTGAATTTGTTCATTACGATTTTGGGAACCTTCAGTTTTGCTATTTTTCTCTCTCCTCGTTTCTTGTAGGCGAAACCTCTCAACCCCATTTCTCGTACCGTTCTCATTTCTCGTTCCGTTTCCCGTTTCTTGTTTCTGGTAACATAGGTTCAGATGACGTCAATCCTCTTAGCAAGCAACCAACTGTCTTAAATCTTGGATCTATTGTACTTCTGGTTTGATTTGCTTCATAGCAGCTCTTTTAGGGCTTTAACACATCCTTGACAAGCCTGATAGGGCACAAATAGATCCACAACACCCTCTGCTAGGGTGAGGACAGTCCACAACACTTGTGCTGGCAGCCCTATGGGCTTGGAACACACCTTGGTGCCCTCTCCTAGGGCTAGAACAGTCCATGGCAGCCCTCTGCTAGGGCTAAAACAGATCTCGGCACCTTCTATTTGTTTGGATCTGACTTCGGAAGCCTCTGATCAAGCCTCAACAGCTTCTGAACTGATCTCGACAGCCTTGATTTCATCTTGTGGGATTGGACAAACCCACGGTACTCTCCAACAACAGTCCTGTGGGCTTAAACAGACCTCGACACCCTATGTGGAAGAGAAAGAGAGCTTGAGGAAGGGCAACTGTCCTTGTATGCTTGAATGCTGATCAAAACCCAGAGATAAAGATAGGCCACAACTGAGAAGAAGTCTGGAACAAAAATGAAGATGCTAGAATGTTATGTTATGTCTCTTGAGAGTGCTCTTCATTTATACTTCATCATTGAGTGAGATAGGGATTAACAACTCCAAAAGTTAAGGATACCACCTTTCAAAAACTACTTTTTGTAATTTTTAATTTTACCAATTAACAATTACTTTAATACTTTAATTAGGGTCTTGACTTTTTATCTAGGGCTTTTAGCCATTCACTAGTGGGATTTTGATCCTTCATTGGGGTTTTGTTACCTACTAAGTCATGCTTAGTTGGTTGTATCCTAAGTCACTGGATTTGGTGATTTTTCGCCTTGGAATTCAAAATTCGACAATTTTCTGGGGGCAACAAATTAAATCGTTCAAAATCGGTGATTTTCGGCGGCTTGCAACTAAACTTAGTCCCTCCAAAACTACCGCCGTGCTATTTGTACAAATGAAGCCGTTGTCGCGAATCCTTGCGCACAGTCGCAAACACAGTATTCCAGGTATTCTCGACTCAAGTGACCAGTCTTCGAGGCCGATGACTTCTAACTGTTGGAGACAATCTGCGATCAACCTAGAACCTATCCTTTCATCCAACCAGTCTATCCGACTGTACTTTCCCAATGGAGGAAATATTCGTGATGCTTTGCTTGACCCTCGGAGAGTATAAATTGTTTATGCATTAGATCTTGAATTTTATAATTGTCCAAGTAACCATGCCGAAACTATGCCATTCATTCAATTCTTAATTTAGATTTTCTTCGATTGTTTGGAATGGATGTAAATGCGTCGGAGGTTTGGCCATACTTTGGAGTCTAAGGGTATGGTTATATGAAGTATTAATAATATTACATAAATTGTAATGTAATTTTGTAAAGTCTATTTATTTATATATTCATATAAATTTGATATGTAAAAGTTATGTATAAAGTTTATAATATATATTTAATATTTTATCAATTTATAAATGTTATATTATATAATTACAAATTATATTATTGACAATAAAATTTGGGTAATTATATATATATTCCAATTTCATGACGAATTTAATAAAAAAAATTTGCTTAGTGATTTTTTTCCGAATTTCATTCACGTCGAATTTGAACACGAACACGAACTTGAACTAGGTAACTTAGGTTGTATCAAGCGACTTGAGAAAGTAGAACAAGTATACTTGTTCATTCTTCAGAGTTCAGAAGTCCGCCAGGCATTTTCTGGGAGATTCAACAATTTTTTTGTAACACGTTCATACCCCCTTGAGGAAATTGTAAAAAATGTGCTAGCATGGTCATTTTTTATGAAAGCCTGGGCTTCCTAGATTTAGACATCAAGCCGACTAACCCAGAGTGTTTTTTCCCTCGGTAATTATTGGTTGTTGAACAAACGACTAATAATTTCTGAGTTTTTCACTCACACCTCCAAAGTTGGGGTAGTCGTCTTGGTGGTTAGGGCTTAGGAGGTTATTAGAGCCTCTGTGTCAGTGTTTATAAACATGCTAGGCATTCGAATTGAGTCGTATGGACATGTACTCGGGCCCCCTAGGTTTTTGTTCAATTTCGAGAAAATAATTTTTTCCCGCAAAATTAGGCCTTTTTTAATGGTTTAATTGAAAAACTTCAAAATGTAATAAATGTATGGTTATATGAAGTATTAATAATATTACATAAATTGTAATGTAATTTTGTAAAGTCTATTTATTTATATATTCATATAAATTTGATATGTAAAAGTTATGTATAAAGTTTATAATATATATTTAATATTTTATCAATTTATAAATGCTATATTATATAATTAAAAATTATATTATTGAAAATAAAATTTGGGTAATTATATATATATATTCCAATTTCATGACGAATTTAATAAAAAAAATTTGCTCAGCAATTTTTTTCCGAATTTGAACACGAACACGAACTTGAACTAGGTGACTGAGGTTGTATCAAGCGACCTGACAAAGTAGAACAAGTATACTTGTTCATTCTTCAGAGTTCAGAAGTCTGCTAGGCATTTTCTGGGAGATTCAACAATTTTTTTGTAACATGTTCATACCCCCTTAAGGAAATTGTAAAAAATGTGCTAGCATGGTCATTTTTTATGAAAGGCTGGGCTTCCTAGATTTAGACATCAAGCCGACTAACCCAGAGTGTTTTTTCCCTCGGTAATTATTGGTTGTTGAACAAACGACTAATAATTTCTGAGTTTTTCACTCACACCTCCAAAGTTGGGGTAGTCGTCTTGGTGGTTAGGGCTTAGGAGGTTATTAGAGCCTCTGTGTCAGTGTTTATAAACATGCTAGGCATTCGAATTGAGTTGTATGGACATGTACTCGGTCCCCCTAGGTTTTTGTTCAATTTCGAGAAAATAAATTTTTCTTGCAAAATTAGGCCTTTTTTAATGGTTTATTTGAAAAACTTCAAAATGTAATAAATGTTGGGTTCGAAGTCTATTTTTGGTGCGGGGATGCTCGTTTTCACACTCAGAGCGTCTTCTTTACCCTAGAGGCCACTTTTCCTATGTTTCAGGTGGCTAAAACATCTTGGAAGGCATTATTTAACTAACAGAGCATCAAATTGGCATTTTAATGCTAAATGTGCATCGATCTAGCACTAAAGTCAAAAGTTGAAAAAGTCAAAAATCAATTAGAAAAATGATGGAAATGAGACATGGCATGTGGGCCCCCATGTCATGTGACCCTCATCCACATAAAGGCAACTCAAACGTTGGTTATAAGGTGAGGTAGCGAATGGTTTAATTGGAGTGGTGATGTCAACCATGAGGGATTCACGCTAACACCAAGCCAAAGTTGCGATAGCTTGAAGGGTGGATCCCTCTTCATGTAATAAGTTTTAAAAACTTTGGATAAAGTTTTGAGTTTGGTAATATATCATTTGGGAGATGCGCATAAGTTTGGTGAGGACTCACACGTGAGGATTGACGCCAACCTCATGGATTAGCGAGTGGCTCTTGAAGAGTGGGTTGTTGGAATTTGGTGGAGAAAGGAGCAGTTGCCTCTTCGGTTCCACTTCACTCCAACTCACTCCAACTCAGTTAGACTCCAATCAACTAAACTCTTTTTGCCAATGTTAGATGCACTCACTTCCTCCTACTCTGGCTATAAATAAAGCATAGCCCTCTCATTCCAAATTAGTTAGAGTTGATTGAAGGTGCTTGCTAGTTGTAATTGATACAACATTTTGTGATTTTGCTATAATAAAGAAAGCTTTGGAGGCTAATGATGTGGTGCTATTGTGTGTGGGCCAATATTGTTTGATCTTCATGAGGTAATCTGTGTGTTGTTTCAAATTCTTGCATCTTGGTTTATGAATTTGGCTTAACAAGGATTGCTCCAAATCATTAGAAATAGAAGGCTATAATTAAGTTTACTTGTTTCTTCTATTTTGAATACATGTACTTAGAGATCTAGATCTGACATGTTTTATAAGATTATATGCATGTTGTTTTAATCTCGATTTATGTGTAATCACCAGATCTCACGGGTTTGCAAGTTTGTTGAGTAATTTATAGGTTGCTTAGCTTGGAGGAATCGTGGATCTAGTTTGACTCCACGCTACTTTTGACATCTCTAAACGGCATAGTCCCTCAACATCCCACTACGAAGTCTTTGGGCCAACTCTTTGCGGCAACAAGCCTTTCCTCTCCATATCTCTTCCTCCTTCCAAACTTAAATTTCACCTGGTTACTTGGTTCTTTGTCCTTAGATCTAGTTGCTAGAGTAATATTTTACATAGATCTGAGTTCTAATCTAGATCTAAGCATTTTAAAAGTTATATCGTAAGTAGATCTAGTCATTAAAAAAGTCTTTAGTCGCAAGTTTTGTTTAAAATGAGTATTTTTAAAATCTTGCTAAGTCTAAAGATTTGTTTTCGACGCTTTCAATTTTAGATCTAGAATAAACGTGCACATCATATTGGCTGCCTAAAAAGAAAGCCGAGACCCCAAGGAAAGCTTGCTTTCCTTGGTTATTTTAAGCATTTCTTTTCAAGTTTTTAACTTCGAATTTTTTAAGGTTTTATGGGAATTGTTCAAAGACACTCTTAAAGTGTTTTTGAGCATATTCTACTTTTAATAGCTTGCTGATTTTTCCAGGTTCGTTGAAAAAGAGAAGGAAATACTGGCCAAATTTCAGAGATTTGAGCCATTCAGAGCTTTTCAGAGCTTCCCTTTTCGATTTTAGTCGATTTTTGATTAAATTGTAAGCCTTTGGTTCCCAGATAACAAGGACCAAAGTGCATTCTTCTTTAGGCATTGCAACCGAGCATAATAAAAATCTATTTGAGTGGGCTCTTTAGAGCCCAATCCCCATCCCTCCAGGGGCGATCCGTGTCGGTGCCTTCTTTTTCATGTTTTATTTTTTAGGGTAGTTTATTTTGCAGAGTAGTATACTTTGATCTGTGCATTCATTTTATATCCTTTCTTTATCTGATCAAGTGTAACTCAAATACTAATCCCACGACTTCTCGAGTTACCCGAAAGGGGAAAGAGATGCGTGGTAGGCTTAATTAGAAAACCATTGTTTCTTTTAGTACCTTGTGTTAGTTCTTACTTCTCGTTTAAAATTAACCCCTCCTTGCTTTCCCGATTGAGGTTCATTTGAACCGAAAGAGATTCTTGGAGTTTAATTATTTCCTTTTTAACAAACAAACACTGTCTTTAAAAAATCTTAAAATCAACAAGACTTCGTTTTGTCTGCTCTGCACCGTTGCAGTTCGATCGAACAGTTGGCTGCATCAAAAGCAACGCGGGTGAGTAGTTTAATTAGTCTCACACTTGAGTTAACCTCCTAAGGCGAAAATCCAACGCCTCGATTTAATCCGTTGAAGCGAAAGTTTACAGGGGAAGTGGGAACAACTGGGTAGTGACCTCAGGACACTTTCAGGCTACACTCTTGTTGGTGTAGTGTTGGACACGTCTCAGAAACTCTGATCGAGCCCACATATTCCTCGCGTGGAACCACATCGGATAAGGGTTTTGGACATACTCCTCGTACTCTCGGGTATATTTGGAGTTCCCTTCCCCCTAATCTAAATCACTCATTTTTCCACAATAATTTAAAACTTACCAAGAGATAATTGCAAAACATCTACTTCAACATTTTTAGCACATACAATCTTGTGACTCCATTTTTATTCAGCACTGGTCTACATTTTTCTACCTGTATAATTTATGAGTTGAATGTTTCATTTAAAAACTCTTGTGCTATCTATGTTGCTGTAATCGGTTCATCTTACAAATCTATTGTTCTATTATTGTTGTTTAAAAAAAACTCCTAAAAACTTGCTCATTTAAACCATTACCACTAAAGCCTAATCGACCTTAGCAACTCTTAGGGTTTACCCCCCTTGGCTTTGTTAGGAGTTGGCATAAATGGAGGAGTCAAGAATAAGGACACACCGAGTGGCTTGAAGA
The DNA here is from genome assembly GCA_001517045.1 of Pseudotsuga menziesii. Lineage (NCBI taxonomy): Eukaryota > Viridiplantae > Streptophyta > Pinopsida > Pinales > Pinaceae > Pseudotsuga > Pseudotsuga menziesii. The sequence goes on along the minus strand of LPNX011075860.1, from coordinate 2,508,851 downwards.
TTTCTGCCACGTTCCCCCCAGGTGTGTGAAAAGCGACATCAGGTTCCATGACCATCACTCCTTAAACAAGTCATCTTAGACCCCTTCTCTTGGTCTCTATGGTCCACACGTGCCAACTCAGAGTACATCATCATAAATAAGGAAGATTATTCTTGTTCTCCTCGTTGACACCAATATCATGTACTAGGTACTTCAACAAGGGGTGGCCAATCCCTTGAGAAGATCACATAGCCCATTGCCCAAGGAGAGGAGTACATCACTTTCTTAGACCTAGTCTAGGGCTTCTAGTGATGAGATGGTAACTGATAAGTTGCCTCAGCCCCATCCTTCATCAAGTTGACCAATGTCAATTACTTGGTAATTGACCAAGTGCCTCAGTCCCAGACTACATTGTGTTGATCCTCAGTCCCAGACTGAGTCAAGATGATCAACTTCTTGTTGAATGACTAGGTGCCTCAATTCTCCCAAATAATGGCTCTCGGCCGCAGGCTGAGCTTTAGTCCCAAATTGAATGAAATCCTTGGTAGCTGATCAGGTGCCTTTATTCTCCCAGAGAATGGCTCTCGATGTTGCTAAAAAATCAACAGTTTGATTATCCTCCTTGATAATGTTATTTTTAATGATAGAAAAGAAAATGGTGGTCCTATGTTTGAAAAAGGGATGGATTACCCTCAAATGAAAATGTATTTGAGACAAGTGATGATGGATGTAAGCTGTGATAAGGCAAGTATACCCCATAATTTGATTGTTGATGTTTCATGGTAAATAAAAAACCACTAGTCATGACAATGAATGGTTTGTGGTTAGCCAAAGCCACTTGATGTAGTCATGACAATTAATGGTTCACGGTAAGACGAGACCACTTGAGAAATGTAATGGTCGTGGGTAAACCACAAAAACCAGTGATACATAGAGATGCATCCCCAGGGTAGGCAATGTGCTTCCATGCCCCCTGCACGCCACGGAAAGTTGGAAACTCCATTGGGAACGCCCTCCCACGCGCCCATTTGAACGAAATTCAAGGAAACACAGAAGGGGTCGATTCATGGAAAAAAGGAAACTTTTCCCTCCTGAAAATGGCGTCCCAATGTTTCCTTTGATTGCTTTTGACCAAAAAATAAAAATAAATAAAAATTAAATGATAAAGCGCATCATCCACTATTTCCCTTATCTCTAGGCTCGATTTCATTTCACTGCTCAATATGGTTGTATTTCTGATTTTGTTTTATTAGTTATAGCTTATGTATGGTTGTATTTCATTTTATTTCACTTGATATATGTTGTAAACTTGTATTAATCTTTAGATTATAAAATTAAAGACTTTCATAACTTATGCTCCAACTTTCAATTTTTATGTTTCTAATATAAATTTTGTAGTATTTTTGTCGGGGTCCCCTATGTTGAAGACCTTGATGTCCCCTTTGACGTTTCCTAAAATTTGAGGGAAACTTCTATATAGGCTGCTCCTGCGTTTTCCTTGCTCCCACGTTCTCGCGTCCTAGAAATTTGTTGGAACATTGCAAAAACCTAGGATTTGGTTATGTGTAAGCGAAAGAAAACTTAGGAAGATGATTGATGATGATGTAAGGGGAGTGAAAAGGTTTGTGATTCAAGAATTGCCGATGAACCATTTATTGGAAAAAGTTTCCTAGAGAAGAGGTTGATACAATGGCTGGCGAACTATTTATTCTGTTGGATGGTGTCGTTTTTATATGAACTTCAATAAATAGAATGTTTATATTTTTGAAGTACAAGATCCAATTAAAATAAATCAGAAAAATGAACACTAAAGAAATATTGAAGATGAAAATTTCAGAAAATTGAAGACTGAAGAAGGTTGGAGATGAAGACCATAGAAGATGAAGGTGAAGATTGGCGGTAGCAAGGGTCGAGGAGATTAGGCTATGTAGCCAAGGTACCTGTACCCAGGGGTAGGGTACACATACCCATACCAGGTACTTGGGTACTCGTAGCGTACGTCTCTTGTTGTACCCTACTGTACCCCATATTGGGTCCACGCACACGAGACGTTGTTATAAAAAAGGGTACTTATAGGAGAAATGGTACGTCGTACCCCGTGTTTGGGTGCTTCGCACCCCATGTTTGGGTACTCTAGGGGTACGACCGACTCAGTAAAATGCAATCCATTGGGGAAAATGCAATGACCCCCAACAAATTTGGACTAATTTTTTTCTAACTATGTATGGAGTCTGGTTCAAGACTTATGCCAAACACTTTGCAACACTGTTCAAATTCCATTGAATATTGTCCAAATCAGGTAGACTGATTTTACATTGATTTACATTGAATGTTTTTATGGTTTTGTGTTTAGCACTCATGGAACATAATTTGACTACCAAATGTGCACATAATATATATATATATATATATATATATATATATATATATATATATATGTATTTAATACTGAGAAATACAAGTGCGAATCTTCCATATGTACAGTACCATCGGACCAATGTTATTAGATTGGTCCGGAATTGACAAAACTGGTTGGTTTGATCGATTTTAGGGTTGTATTGGTTTGGCTTTGTACAAAACCGACCTTAAAGCACCAAACCGACTAGTTCTGTATGATACAACTAGGGACTACCAAAAGTCAATTTTTTAGAAAATAACAAAAACCTACAAAAACTATTGCATTTGACAATGAAGAGCTTTCTTGGATGGATTTGGACCCATTTCCACAACTAGAGGATCTAAAAGATGGACTGGTACCACTACCACTAGGACCAACGAAATCAAGTTGGAATCCCATTGTAGAGTTTAGTCATGTTGATGATGGAGAGGATGAGGTGTCTAATGATTTTACCATGTGATCAGATTGAGTCTAGACTCCTAGAGTCTAGAAAATTGATTCATTAGTACCACGCTTATTTTTAAACCCTAGAGGCCATTTAGAGCCTCTTTGTTGATGTATTTGGTTTCATAGATGTATTGCATTCGATGCATACTTTGGTTATGTGTACCCTTGCTATATACATGAGAAACATAGCATATTTATGTATAATGGTTTGGATTCATATGGATGCACATGAATACATCTCTCTCTCTCTCTCTATATATATATATTCAAAATTTGAATATTTGATGTATTTTTTGGTCGACTAGTTTTTTGGTTTGGTTTTTTCCTGTTCCAGTCCGATTCAAATTTTTGGGGTTGACCAGTTCTAATAACACCGCGTGGGACAACATACATGTTCATACTTTGGCTTGTAGTCTCAATTTATCATGACACATTGCATTGTGGGTTGATTTTGTTCCTTATCTTGTAGACTAGCAAAACCTTGTTACACGGGATTCATTTTTCACATGATTATGCCATCATGGAGAGGGGTTGTTCCTTTCATTGAGTATACCCTGGAAATTGACACGGAGTTGGTTTATGGATGAGGTTGTGTCACATGAATTCATACAATTCCAAATTATGTGGTTTATTGAACTGCATATTATTTATTGTTGACTTGATCATTTTTCACATGGTAGGAGGTTGATTCATTGATTAGAGATATTCATCCACATTGAGGAAGGAAGAATATCGATGGAGCATTTTTTAATTTAATTTTATCGGAGATCTTTTATGCACATACTCGAACATCTAGGAGATTATTAGTACTTATTGACATAGTCAATCACCTTGGGAGGTTGTTGTAGCTTGTTGACATGGTAAAACCCCTTGGAAGAAATGCATGGCTAACCACCTCATTTTTATTATTATTGTTTGATGTGTCATGAGAGTTAGCTGGGGGTTAGACATTATTTTATTTGTTTTGATTGGAGGAAAAGTGGATCTTAACCACCTTATGCTATTGTTAGAAAGGTTGTTGAGCAAGTAGTGGATCTAGGAAAATAAATAAGACCTTTTTTATTGTCGAAGAGATAGACTTGAAACCTATATAAGTGTTTTCTCTCTCCATTTGTAAGAGGGAGTGGTTAGGAGGGAAACTAATGTCGAGTTGTATGGTGTCGATGGAGTATTGGATAATGGCATTAGAACATTGCTATTGGATTTACTAGGTTGATTTGCATCTATCAAGCACCGAGAGGGATTAAATTTCTTGAGATGTATTACTGGACAAATTAGCAACCTTTCGAATAGGTCACGGGGGTCGGTGCTAAGATTAACAACTTCTTAGGAGATGCACTCATTGTCATCACAATGCACTCTCCTCTCTCTTTAGGCTTGCTGGCCATGGGAGCTTCCTAAATGCGGATAGAAGTAGCCCTGTAAGATGTAACAACGAGAACAACTCTACTTCTAGCTAAACCCTCCTCCATGGAATAGTAAACCGGTGCCTTAATGGAGTCAATAAGATATTCAATAAATACTTAATGACTAGGAGGTTAAGAGCAATGTACATGGTGCTATTTGCTACTAAGATATATCAATTAACTGCAGTATAAAGCAGCACCATTAACTTGTTTAAAATGTTGAATAGAACCTTGAAAGAGATCACAATAAATACCTCTCGCTACTCACCAAGCAAGGGTAATATTGTAACCCTTTGAGCACACTTAGATTGATTGATATTTACTACAATTTATGACTGTTTACACCTTCAGATTTGCACCAGCCTGTAAAAATGGATGAATGGCTTGATTTGGCACCTCAAAATCCCCCTAGGTCACCCGCTGGTGCTTGGAGATTAAGTATGAACCCTTTCCAATCGCCAAGGTTTGATCTCTTGTCAAAAGTGGACATGCAAAATACTTCAACCAGACTTGTATCAGGTCTGTACCAGCGGCTAAGAGATGATGTCACTATCCTAGGGTTGACGCCACCCTAGTTTAGGGATTTTACAAGCTGTAAAATGATTTTTTTATGGAGTTTTTTCAATTTTTATAGATTTTTTAATAATATAAAAAACCCAGAAAATTATAACAGCTATAAATACCTTGAAAATTTCAAGTAAATTCAATATAATGGCAAACAATAAATATTTTTGGATTTTTTTAAAATATTCAAATTTTTATGGTTTTTTCTATTTGTTGATTTTTTCTATTTTTTCCAATATAATACAAGGAATTTTGTAAAATTGAATAGGTGAAAATGAAGAAAAGTCTTAGGTCTTGTTTCATTGGGCAATGATAAATTGGGGTTAATGGTTCTCCTAAGAATTGGCAAATTAATATTTGTATGAACTAGGGCAAGGCTAAGAAACCCTAGGCGATGCTATCACTTGACCTAATTAGCGCAATCAAGATGCCAAGGCCCAAACAAGAGAGATCGTTCAAGAGGGATGTCTCTCCCAACATGACTAGACTATGATGTATAAAACCCTAAATTGCTCCTACCTTGGATGCCTTCAACAATACAAGACAAGAGGTTCAAGATCTTAACACAATTGAGAGAGAGAAAAAAGAAAGAGCCCCAAGAATCCTTTCACCTTGGAATTGCCTTGAAATATTGTAAATAAACCTTCAAACACCAAGATTTATCCCTTTGAAACCTAGAAATGCCAAGAAAGGAGGTACACACTTCTCAATTGCTCATATACACAAGTAAAAAAAATATTTTATTCATTTGATCCCATGTTTTTGATTACAATCAAGGGGGAGATGCCTTATTTATTAGAAAAAAGACTAACCTTGCCCCTCTAGGTCGACCTACCTAATCTGTCTTTAAAATGACTTTTAATGACTTTTTAGCATAGTTTTAAAAATTGGTGAAATCGGTTTCATAATCGGCCGATTCACCGAGTTGAAGGCAAACTGAACTGAATCAGTTTGGAAATCAGTTCGGCCGATCGGTTTGGTACCAAACCAGTCGATTTATGTAAAAAACCGGTCCGATCGACCGATTTATGTAAAAAACCGGTCCGATCAGCCGATTTATGTAAAAAATCGGCCGATTTTTTACTGAAATTTTTGTTACTCTTATACATGGGGGGTCTGCAGACTTGAAAAACCACAGAAATTTTATTGTTTGCCTTGCTTTTTCCTAACCTAACCTAACCCTAGGGCCTAAGTATACTTAATGAACCCCCCCTAACACTCTATTTCCCTATGCCTATTTTCATTGTGGAGCAACGTTGCAGTAGTAACAATTTGCAAATAGTGTGACTATGTTAGTGAGGGGCAGCCATGGGGACAGTGGACTATATAGTATGTAGTTGATGATGTATGACAATTGACTATGTAGTATGTAGTTAACCATCTAGCATGTGCTTTGGACTCTACATGCCATATAGCCTATATGTAACCTATAGGCCTCATAGATTTTTTATTTTGTTCCAATCCTAGTCTCCTAGTCCTAGTCTCCTACATATGTATTGCACAATACACTTTGTGCAATTTTAAAATATTCACTCTTATATGGTATATAGTATATACATGAGCAAAATTTAGATATTTTGTCTCTAATGCTTTTTTGGAATCATGGATTAAAATCTTGAAAATATTGTTTTTCTTTAAAATTTTAATATTTGATGTATTTTTTAGTAAACCGAGTCATTAAATTCAAATCGGCTGATTTATGACCGATTCCGATTAATATTCCGAGTTGACCCTCGACCGATTCCGAGTCCGATTCCGATTTTTAAAACTATGCTTTTTAGGGGTCGTCACACATCCTCATAAAACATAAAATAATATTAAAAATGACTGATATGCTTCAACATGATGAAGAGTTGAGCTTGTAAGGAGGACGTCATTCCCCATCTAACCCCAAGATGTGTCTTTTTCCCTTAATGCCCTCCTTCTTGAGTTGGTACGACCTCCAAAGGCTTGCTTTCAAGGCTAATGACTTGCTCTTTTTGATAGAGATGACCAAGAGGGAGTAGTGATATAACACAATAAGGTCCAATGGGGTATGAATGAGGTGTGCTAGGGTGGGTATGACAAGCCTTACAAGCACAATCACCTCTACAATGCCTAAAACCATAAGTGTGGCCAGGGATTCTAAGCCATGTGTCCCAAGGGATCCATCCAAGGTGCACTAGATACCCACCCAAGGCATAAACTTCCAATGTGATGAGGATATCCACTCATCAAGGGGTAGTTAGTAGAGCCACATGATCATCACTCCTTGAAATGAGGATCAAGAGGACCTACCATGAGTTGACAAAGTGTCTTGAGCCCCGCTAGACCAACACTTCTACATAAAGAAGCCCCATTTTAGCCTTTTACATTGGTAAATAGACCCCCCTCTTTGGCACATCATGTTAGAGTTTGCACTTTAATTCAAATATGTTAGATCTATAATCTAATGCAATAGGATCATTGAAAGATAAACAAGAACAACACAAAAGAAAGACACAAAGATTTTATCCTAGGAAACCACGAGGGAAAAAACCCAGCAAATTCATCTGTATAGCTTCGTCACTTAATACAATGTCAGATAAAGATAGAAAACCCAGAGATAAGATAATTTCTACAACTTCTTCTTCTACCTCAACGGACTTGTCTTTCTCTCTTTTGGAGTGAACTTGCTTGTGTTTGTTGTGTGTCCAAATGAGGGGGGGAACCTCCCAATTTATACTCTTTCATGTGGGTGACCTTACACCCCAACAAGGCCGACTTCTCTTAGGGATAACCAAAAATACATTTTCCAATATTCTTCTGGGGACTATTTGCCTGACTTACAACGAAGGTTTTACCTTGATATTCATACATGACCAAGTATAATAATAACATCTTTGAATGGAGGAAAAACATCTTCAAAGGAGGTATAATAACAATAAGATAATACTAATATAGTATTACAACAAAATGAAGAATATCTTCTAAAGTTACATTTACAACAACACTCCCTCTTAACAAGGAAGGTATTCTTTCGACTCGATCATGACCGCAACTGGACACAATCTCTGGACATCATCATCATTGTTGGTCATCAACACCTCCAGACCTAAGAAGTAGGGCATCATTTCTTAGGCCAAGTTTTTAAATTTTTTTGTAACAGATGTTCATACCCCTTTGGAGAAATTGTAAAAAATGTACTACCCTATGAAACCGGACACGTCCAAAAGGGCCTGCGTGTCCCGTGTCCGTGTTTTCGACACGGACACGCTGACAGAGCGTATCGGACATGACTTTTCAACGTGTCTCTATTTAGGACATGCATGTCCCCTACTGTCACCAACGTGTCCTTCATGTCTTGTGTCCACGTGTCAAGTGACTTAGGTGCTAGCATGGTCAATTTTGTAAAAGATTCAGCTTCCTAGACTTGGACATTAATCCTACTAGCCCAGAGTGTTTTTTCCCTTGGTAATTATTTGTTGTTGAGCAAACAACTAATAATTTTTGAGTTTTTCACTCACACCTCCAAAGTTGGGTTAGTCGTCTTGGTGGTTAGGCCTTAGGGGGTTATTAGAGCCCAAGTGTCAATGTTTATAAACATGCTAGGGATTCGAATTGGGTCGTATGGACATGTGCTAGGCCCCCTAGGTTTTTGTTCATTTCCGAGAAAATTATTTTTTCCTGCAAAATTAGGCCAATTTATAATGGTTTAATTAAAAAATTTGTGAAAGGCATAAAAGCTTGATCCGGAGGTGGAATTTGGTGTGTGGATGCTTGTTTTCACACTCAAGCATCCTATACCTGGGGACCCACTTTTCATATGTTTCGGGTGGCTAAAGCATCCTGTAAAGCATTATTTTGCTAAAGGTGCATCAAAATGCCATTTAAATGCTAAAGTTGCAACAAATTGGCACAAAAGGACAAGTTTGAAAAGTAAAAAATGACTTGTTTAGTAGGTGGGGTGACATGGCAAATGGGTCCCTCATGAGTTAGTGACTTCATCCAAATGCTAAAACGTCAAACTTAGGATATAATTTTAAGTGTTACGAATCATATGGTTGGTGGATGACGCCATCCTCACGAATTGACGAGAGGGTGTTTGTATTGGGGACTTGGAGATGTGGCGAATGAGGAGAGAGTGGTTGGGAGTTTGGTGAGGGGTGCACCTCTCTTGGAGAGGTGGCATTTTTTCCTTGAAGATTAACTCAATCAAGATCCTAAACTATCTCACTAACTCAAGCTAAGTCAATGTGAGCTTCACTTGTAGATGCACTCCCTCCTTCTGGCTCAGGCTATAAATTGAGCAGCTCTCTCCCCATTGAAACTAGTTAGAGTTTCTTGGGAAGAGCTTGTTATTGTTGTAATACTGTTATCATTTATTCATTTTGGAATAAAGAAGCTTTGGAGGCTAAATTGTGTAGTGCTTTCATGTGTGGAGTGCCATTGTCATGCTGCTATTGAGGTGATTTGCTTTGTTTCAATTCTTGCGCTCATTTTTCTTTGCCTTTGAATGATTCCTCTGAATATTAGGAATAGATCATTGTAAGTAAGTTTACCTACTTTCTATTTGTTATGTATGTTTAAAGATTTAAGATTTACATGTTAAAGAATTCTATTTTTCATGTTATTTTGTCTCTTTGCATGTGTATATCTAAATCTCATAAGGTTTTGTGCACGATTGTTATTTAGCTTTCAAGTTGCTAGGATTAGAAGAGCTATGGATCTAGCTTGACTCCATTGCATTTCCAATGAAATTGTGAAGACATTGTCCCTTTGCACTCCACTAACAAGTTTCCTCTGTTAATCTTTCCAACAACAAGCACTTTCTCTCCTCTTCCTCCTTCAAAAATTAAAATTTCTCAATTGGTTACTTTTATGGCCTTATTGTTTAAATCTATTCATTTTCAAAATAAATCATTCATAGATCTAATTATTAGGATCATTTAGATTAGATCTCACTTACTGCATAAGGATTTCCATGTTTTAGTTAAAGAGATCTAGCTTAGGTTACTTTTTTACAAGTTTCAAAAGGAAAATATTTAGCTTGTTGAGAGTAGTATTATTGCAAGGGTTTAAAAAGTTAAATTTGGCATCTAAGTGCACATCATATTGGCTTCCCAAAAAGCAAGCTAAGATCCCAAGGAAAGCTTTCCTTGGTTATTTTTTGCATTTTTATCAAAATTTTAACTTAGAATTTTTCTTAGAAAGTTTTGTGGGATGTTCAAAGACACTCTTAAGTGTTTTTGAGCATCTTTAAGCTTTGATAGCTCGTTTTTTTTGCAGGTTTGGCGATAAAAGAGAAGGAGGTGCTGGAAATTTTCGAAGATTAAAGCAATTCAAGGCCTCACGGGACTCACTTCTTGCTTGTAGTCAAAATGTTTGACGTTTTGTATGCCTTTGAATGCCAGCTAACAAAGATCAAAGCACATTTCCATTTACGCTTGTTGTAACTGCATAATAAAGATTTTGAGTGGGCTCTTCATAGCCCACTCCCCATCCCCCTTGGGGGGGTTTGCGTCGATGTCACTTTTCATGGTTTTTTCCAGTCTTTACTTAGATTAGTTAATGTTTGCAGACTGTATACTTTGAACTTTACATTTCATTATTATTTTGCAAAAATAATACGAGTACTAACCTATTGTACTATACTGAATTATCGAGGGAAAAGATTTGTGCAGTATAGTAATTAAGAAACATTTCATTTTTCTTTGCAATTTTTTACTTTTTTCAGTAATCAAGCCCCCTTGCTTTCTCGATTAGGGTTTATAACCTGAAAGAGACTCTTGGGGATTTAATAAACAAACAAACACTGTTCCAAAATCTTTAGAATTAATAATGCTCTGTTGTGTATGCTCTGCACAACTGCGGTTCGACTGACCAGTTGGATGCATCAAAAGCAACGTGCATGACTAGTTTAAATTAGTTTAATTTTAAATTAACTTCCCAAGGCGAAAATCCAATGCCTCGATTTAATCCATTGTTGGGAAAGTTCACAGAGGGAGCGAGAAGCACTGGATAGTGACCTCGTGATACCGTCAGGCTACACTCTCGTTGGTGTTGGATACGTCCCAGAGACTCCGATTCAGCCCACATATTCTTCACGTGGAACCACATCAGATAAGGGTTTTGGACATACTCCTCGTACCGTCAGGTATATATTGAGTCCCCTTCCCCCCTGTTTAATCCACTCATTTCATCATTAACTTAAAACTTACCAAGTTGTATAATTCATATGTTGTTGTGTTTAAACTATCTATTACAATAATCTTGTTTCAGTGTTTAGTACTAAAAAACTTCTAAAACAACTTACTCATCTTGTAACGTCCTCTTTTAATTAAATCTCCAGAGACACCCGTTAACCTATTTTATTCCCATAGGTTTGAGCGAGTATTAAAGAAAAGGGAATAACTGAGGACTAATATCACTAGGAGCAGAAAGGAACATCAATTCAGTATTATTAAGTCATCAGTATAGTAAAGAAGGCCATTAGAGTTAATATCATAAAGCATGTAGGCCTTATTTCTTCAATCTTAAAGTCAACATGAAATTAGAATTGCATGCATGCAAAAGTGACGTGTAAACCCTAAAAATGACATGCAAACCCTAAAATTACATGCTAAGCTATTTAAGAAGGGTTATTGGACCAAAGAAGACATCTATGATTATTATTGTTGATTTTGCATTTTTGAGCAGCAACAGTAAGTGCAACAGCAACAGTTGGGGTTGAAGACGGTGTCAGTTAACAAGGGTTTTCGACAATGAAATCTATCTGCCCTAATCTTTGTCAGGGTAGGCCATCCAAGTCTACTATCGACATTCACTGTATTCTTCCGTATTCAGTGATCCAACACCAACACAATATCTATTTGCAGGTTCACGTTTTGTAGCTGGGGGAACAACCGGAAAACCCCAGAGGAATTCGTTGGGACATCGAAGCTCAAATTTCCCCTCCACATGTCATCCCATTCTTCTCAGCATGCTTAGCATATCATACAGGGTGATCATCAGTTCATTGTTAGCACACCTAGGGCATCCAACAATAGATTTGTGGGGGAAGAGGAGACGTCACCCTCGACAGCAAAAGAATTCGCTAGGGGTCTTGGAGATGTTAGATTCTTTACATGTGCCAGCCTATCTCTTTGGGAAGAGGAGATCATCAACTCCACAAAGTCTCATCAACAATAGACTCCTCCTTCATAAAAAACGTCAACTTCATCAGGGAGAGAGCCTCCTTGTTACTGGGCGTTAAAAGCAAAAGGGGAGCACTATTATCTCATTTGTTCAGCACCACATGCATGCAGCATATCTCTGGAGTACTATCAGCCTATTTATCAGTGGTAGGTGTACAACTTCTTTCTGAAAATCTCTACCTATAATATCGCCAGATTTGCTATATTTTAGGGCCATTTGGAACGACAATTTTGTATGCACTTTTTATTTAGCTTTTTGCACATCATTGAGTGTATCAACAACAACTTAGTAGCAAAGAACAATAGAATATCGGTTTGGGATATTACAGTGGTATCAGAGCATGTTCCTTGCCAACTGTGGGCTTGAACATGAAAAGTAAATGAATCCAGAAGAAGATACTTTTGTAACCTATAGGACAAGGAAGAGTAGGTACACTGAGGAGCAGGAATTTGAAGATATCCAGTAAGAGGATACCAATTCAGACATGGACCCAACAAGTATGCACTTTGACAGAGGAAAAGGAACGGGAGAAGAAGAAGGTAGGTTGGAATTTTGCAGCTTGGTAAGTGCATTGAATGACCTAGCTAAAGGGAAGAAGGAAGTATTGGATGCAATGACAGATTGGCTCTAAAGCCATAACTAGGTCATAGTAGTATACCTCTTTCACTAGTAGATAGAGGATGTACTAGTAGTAGTGTGAAGCATGCATACACTAATATGCAAAACACACCTCATATATATAACAAACCTTTTAGCAAACCTACTATGCCTCACTTCCTGGAGAATGTAGTGGCAGGACTAGTCATGCCAACAAAAACCTAGTGAACCATTTGGGGTTTATCTACAGGAATACATGGATTTGGGAGATGAGTTCCATTCAACCATGACTTTCTCAGATTTTTGCAATATTCAAAGCAGGAACAAGCCAAGAGGGTTCAATAAAGCATTCAATCAGAATTTTGAGTTGCAACACACATTGGGGAGACTAACTATCCCCAACTTTGATGGGATGTCCAGTTGTTCAACTAAGATTTGTGTCCAAAAGTTAGACACCTACTTCCAACTTAACCCCATGACAAAGACATGCAATCGAGTTGGCTACTTTACATTTAGACGGGGAAGCACATGAGTGGTGGTACCACAGACTGGTGACACTAGGTCACAACACTATCACTTCCTACAGTGACTTCACATAGAGGTTCATGGAGCGCTTTAATAAGAAGGACCCAGAGATTCATTTCAGGGATCTTGCTCAGCTCAAGCAGACAGGCAGTGTAGAGACCTTCATATCTGAATTCCAGAGAGTTGCAGTTATGGTATCTGACATATTAGAGAGTTGGTTGATAATGCTATTTACGAAGGCACTATCCGAGCCACTCTGCGAATGGGTGAAGGATTACAAGCCAATTACTTTGCAAGATGCTATCAGTAGGACTCGGGACCTACAAGATTCTGTGCCAAAAAACAAGCTTCCACAAAAACCTACCAATCTTCCGGAAAACAAGGAAAAACCCACCAATCTTCAGGACAACAAGCAGAAGATAATCCCACAGAAGGAATGGTTGAATGAGGACACACGCTGAGATTTGAGAAGGAAGAACTTATGTTTCAATTGCAAAGATCCTTGGATACTCAGCCATAGATGTATGGGTAAAGGGAAGGTACACCTCATCGAAGTACTTCCAGATAGCAGTGAGGAAGACAAGTTGGAGCAGAAACTGGATGGAGAACTACATAGTACAGAATTGGAACAATTGCCATAGAGAGCCACTATTGCTACCCTCACAGGAGTCCCCACCTTCCATACTATTAGGATCAGAGGAAGTATCCAGGGACAACGTGCCATTGCTTTGATTGATGGTGGGGCCACCCACAACTTTATAGATACCGCTTGGGTAGAGAGGAAAATATTTCCCATCGAGGAATTTGAGGGCTTTACCGTTGTCATGGCTAGCAATCATAGGATGAAATGCACACAAAGGATACCTCAGTTACAGGTACAACTTGGGAATTATACATTGGTGGGTGACTTTTATGTGGTAGATGTGCCAGACACGAGCATTGTTTTGAGATTACAATGGCTGTACTCAATTGGGAAATACTCAACCAATTACCAAACATTAGAGATGGAGTTCCTGACACCAGATGGGAAAAGGGTAGTCCTAAGGGGAATGCCCAATGAAGCTTCAGGGTCAACCACAACCAAGGGGATGACCACCATATTCAGGCATGAGGACAACACTCGCATGCGAAAATGGCTAACTCCAACACATAAGACTTCAAGGAAGGACCAGTCATATGAAAAGGGATTTTCGGGTAGACCTCCAGACAAAAGTATGATGCGCCCTAGGGAATTCGGGCCAAGATCCAAATCTAGGATGTTTAATCCTCACAGCTACCCAAGAAGATACAGGGAGGGAATACAAAGCATGGATGAGAAGAAACATAAATTCGAAGAAAAAGAAGAGCCACCCAGCAGTGGAATAAACTGGTTGTTAAAAATAGACGAGAAGAGATAGGGATAGGTAATTCGGTATATTGGTTGGAGATTGCTTGAGGACAAGCAATTTCGAGCGGGGAGGATTGTAATGTCCTCTTTTAATTAAATCTCCAGAGATACCCGTTAACCTTTTTATTCCCATAGGTTTGAGCGAGTATTAAAGAAATGGGAATAACTGAGGACTAATATCACTAGGAGCAGAAAGGAACAACATTTCAGTATTATTAAGTCATCAGTATAGTAAAGAAGGCCATTAGAGTTAATATCATAAAGCATGCAGAGCATGCGGGCCTTATTTCTTTAGTCTCTAAGTCAACATGAAATTAGAATTGCATGCATGCAAAAGTGACGCGTAAACCCTAAAAATGACATGCAAACCCTAAAAGTACATGCTAAGCTATTTAAGAAGAGTTATTGGACTAAAGAAGACATCTATAATTATTATTGTTGATTTCGGGTTTTTGAGCAACAACAGTAAGTGCAACAACAACAGTTGGGGTTGAAGATGATGTCTTCAACTAACAAGGGTTTTCGGCAGTGAAATCTATCTTCTCTAATCTCTTTTAGGGTAGGCCATCTAGGTCTACTATTGGCATTCAAAGTATTCTTCCGTATTCAGTGATCCAGCACCAACATAACATCAATTTGCAAGTTCACGTTTTGTAGCCGGGGGATCAGCTAGAAAATCCCGGAGGAATTCGTTGGGACATCAAAGCTCTGATTTTCCCCTCGCATGCCATCCCATTCTTCTCAGTAGGCTTAGTATATCATACATGGTGATTATCAGTTCATTGTTAGCACACCCAGGGCATCCAACAACAGATTCGTGGGGGAAGAGGAGACGTCACCCTCTACAACAAAAGAATTCGCTAGGGGTCTTGGAGGAGTCAGATTCTTTGTATGTGCCAGCCTATCTCTTCGGGAAGAGGAGATCATCAACTCCACAAAGTCTCATCAGCAACAAACTCCTCATTCATAAAAAACATCAACTTCATCAGGGAAAGAGCCTCCTTGTAGTTGGGTGTTAAAAGCAAAAGGGAAGCACTATTATCTCATCTGTTCAGCACCACATGCATGCAGCATAACTATGGAGTACTAACAACCTATTTATCAGTGGTAAGTGTGTAACTTCTTTATGAAAATCTCTACCCTATAATCTCTCCAGATTTGCTATATTTTAGGGCTATTTGGCACGACAATTTTGCATGCACTTTTTATTCAGCTTTTTGCAACTCATTGAGTGTATGAACAACAACTTAGTAGCAAAGAACAATAGAATACGAGTTTGGGATATTACACATTCATAAACCACCACTAAACACTTAATCAACCTTAGTAACTGTTAGGGTCTACCCCCTTGGCTTCGTTAGGAGTTTGCCTAAACAGAGGAGTCAAGATCAAGTGACAGTACTTGACTTGATACTTTCCCCCAAGAACGCACTTAGTGGCTTGAAGATTTCTGCCACGATAACCTAACCCCCCAGGTGCATGAAAGACGACAACATGCCTCAAGTTGTTCCTTGATTTGACAGACCCTAGTGAAATAAGACTGGATGGTTTCAGAGTATTAGATCTTCGCATTCGTGAGTTGATTCCTCAAGGTCATCTTTTGGTTGATGTTCTTCCCTTCATATAGTTTGGTCAACGCATCAAAAATTTTCTTAGGAGTCTTCAAGGATGAGACATGAGGGACGAGATGATTCTTTATGTAGTCCGCAACAATCCTCTTAGCTTTAATCATGTTCTTCTTGTGAGTTTCTTTGGCATCATCTCCCTCTGGTTCTGGAACCTCCGCAATGACATACTTGTCCAAGCCATTCTCTTATAAGCTAAGAGAAATTCTATACTTCCATGTTTGGAAGTTGTCAGCTCCTTCAAGCTTTTCCTCAAGCTTGGTATGATTCATCATCTTGATATGAGAACCTGAGATGGAAATAACAAAGAAATAAATCTTACCAATTTGAGATGCCCAAATTGCTACTTGATCTGGTTGACCTAGGGTTTGATAGAGAAACCCTAATTTTTCAATCTTGGAATCTTGAAATTCTATTTGGATAAAAAAATGCACCTCTTTTAGGCGAGTTGTCTAGTGGTGTCCTTTTCCAAATTCTATGGAGGGAAGATCCATAAATTAGATGCTCTAGAAGGAGAGCTGATACAGAAGAAAAATGGACTAGGAAAGTAGATCTAGGATTTGTGATACAAAAATGGTGAGTATCAATGTTCCCCCAAGTTTCCGGGACACGGGAGCGCGAGAGCGGGGAAACGCACATTGGGTATGTGTGGAGACCACCCTCAAATTTTAGCGAAATTCGAGGGGGGCGGGGGGACGTCTAGGTCTTAATAAAAATTAATATTATAAATTATTAAATCCCAGCAATAACAATTCAATGATTCTTCCTATGTAAACTATTGAAAGTAAATAATAAATAGTAAATACTAAGATTATCATTGTGCAACGTAAATAAGAATATAGCAAATTAATAATACAAACACGTTATACAATTCATCATGATAATTTTCAAATTTGTCATTTGAATCTTGATATTCATATTTCTAATTTCAGTCATTGTAATTGAAAACTTGAATCAATGATATTGCATGCTAAAATAGTGAAATAGTAAATTACTAAAGACTAAGCCTGAAATAGAGACTAAACAACAATTAAAATTAAAATTTTGTTTTTTTAAACTGAAATTGGGAAAATCGTGGGGGCGTCTAGGAACCCCCCAATTTCTGGAGGGGGCGTGTGGGAGCCCCCCTTCACCGGAGCACGCTCTAGAACAGGGGGACGCACTCCCTTGTGAGTTTCCGAGAGTTTCTTGATTTTGGGGACGTTGGGAAACATTTCCCTAGGAGCCCCCAAGCCCCCGGGGCGTAGGGAGCGAGGGGGGCGCGCCCCCGACCTTGGGAGGCGAGTCCTCGTGTAACATTGGTGAGTATGTCATGGTACACTAGAATCACTGGAAGTGTCTCTCCTAACATCCGAAGCCGAATGAAGGAATCTCAAAATAGTAATCTATCAGAAAGAAGAACTGGAAGAGCTAGAAGAGGAGCTACAATGTGTAATGTGTTGTCGCCTAATGTGGGGAACTTGCTACTGTGATTTGGATGCAGTCGATTGGCTATTACTAATTAGGATGGGGACGAGGTTGACCATGACATTGGGGTTGAGCGGTCCTAGCGGTGGTTTGATGTATCCTAATTGATCTGTGGTCAGAAGCTATGCTATCCTTTGTTGGTCTCTTGTTGCCCCAAGAGGAGGGGAGCATCGAAAAGAAGGAAGTGATCCTCTAAGTGGAGGCTGGTCTTGACTGCAAATGTCATAGGAGGAGGGAACAAAGCGAGATGGCCTTTTGCAAGTCTAGGGCTAGACATCTTTGATGTGGGTACCTGAAGAAACTAGCAAATATATGAAACTCCTTGAGAAGGTACCTGAAAAGACAATGGGACCGCTCGCAAATCTTGTAATAGAAAGGACATTGAAAGATGGAGTGCTCCTCGATCTTAGCCTATCGAAGATGAAAAACTTGACAGATCTTGTTCAATTGGTTGACCCGGTGATGTCTCAACCCTGAGACAATGAGAGCTGGCTTTGAATTGGCCCAAGGGGATACAAATAGCATGTGTCCATTGGTGGAATGAATAATGTGGTTGAATAATGAGATCGTTCCTTAAATCCATGAAATGTGCAACAAAAAATGCCATCGTTGGATGTAAGCCACTTTGAGGGTTGATCCAACTGACTTTCACGAGCTGTCTATAGATATCGTCTCGGGTGATTATGTTCAACTCCTGTTTAGTAGGCAAGAGGCAGCTAGGTGCATCCATGGAATACTGGATTGGAGGAAATTGGTCCATCGCAATGCGAACAGAAGCCAAAAGATCCACAACCCACATGTACCAAGGTCTAGTATGACCTGAAGGGATAGATAAAGCAATGGATTGCGATGAGAGATAAGCTAAGTACGAGTATCAATCTCGCCCTATTGTTGAGTTGGAGAAGCTGCGAAGGTGGTGTAGTGATTTGTTGTTCCATAATTCTAGAAATCAGATAGGCCATACTGTTGTAGCTTTCACCCCTCCACAGGCTGTACACTTTTTTTGAGGAGATATATTGATCATACAACTCTTGTTTTAAGTAGGCTGCAGAGGACAATGATAAGGTGATTTGAAGGAGAATTCACTGTCTATATATGTGTTTTGTTTTTTAGTTCTGCCATTTGTTTTCTAGCTATTGCGTGATTGTTGCAATGTACATAAATTGATTTGTCATTAATTAAATTCAGCGTTTTGAGTTATCTATCTGAAGGAACATTAGGCTAGCAGCTACATATTGTTAGGAGGATTTAGAAGATGTCCACTCAAGAGGACAAGTATCATGCTCCAATGACAATGTCGTGTACAATAATGATTCCTAGGTTATGTAGCTATGCAAGGCAAGTTAACACCACTCCATCATGAGCGTGCACAAACTCCATCTCTCCTTCGAAGCTAGGTACTCTAGTGGTTCAGCTAGCCCTTGCAAGAACATTGTTGAATCCCTAGGTGCCCCCAAGTCATCTCCAATTCTTTGAGCAAAAAACTAAGATGCCACATGTCAACTAGGGCTTGAAGCCCTGCCCATGATGCAAAATGATCCACATTCCCTGAAGGGTGCTTTCCATGTAAGTGGCTCATCCATGAGGGTTGAATGAAGGGCATCCATGAAACTACTAGAAGATCTCCAATCTTGAAGCAAAGAAAGCCAAGCCAACACCATCATGAGGTCAAGCATCCATTGAACAAGCTAACTAGACTGTGCATATCCATCACAAACCATCTCTCATGCTACAAACCATCTCGGAGCATCCAAGGACTAGTCATATGCTATGTACCCGAAATCTCATGGAGCACCCCTAAACATGGTGTAGACACTTTCGGATTAACCCAGAAGTCTAACATATCTAAGCTTCAAAGGGGTTGAAACTCGAGAGAGGATAGGAAAAGCACAATAAGTCATAATGGCAGTATTGAGCTTCAGAGGTGTCGGTCGAGAAAGGGGCAGGATAGTGTGGGAATCCCTACTTGAGTTGAAGAGGGGTTGGGAGAGGAATGAGTCGAGGAATAGGAAACCATTTCAGTTGTAAAGGGGTTGTGAGAGGATAAGGAGGGTGTGGGAAGCTCTCTTTGAGCTATAAAGGGGTCTTGAGAGGACAAAGAGGATGGAGTCCTACTCGTATTGTGGAAATGTTGGGGAATGACGAGGAGGGTGCATGACTACCTACTTGAGTTGTGGATAGGTTGTGAGAGGATAGAGAGGGTGCGAGAATCCCTACCCGAGTTGTAGAGGTGGTGGACTCAGCTTGGGAGAGGACAAGAAGGGCATAGAAGTGCTTCTCTTCTTGTAGAGGGTAATGAGATGTTGGAGAGGGTGTGAGAAGCCCTAGTTGAGTTGTAGAGGGGTTGAGGAAGGACAAGGAGTCTACAAGAAGCCTTGGTTGACTTGCAGAGGGTTGGAACTTGGGAGAGAATGGGGATGGCATAGGAAGGCCTACCTTAGAGTGAGAGTGAGAGAGAGGGGGGGTGAGGGGCAAAGTTGAATTGACTTGATCTACCTTGTCAAGCCATGCTAGTTGATTACGAGAGTATTTACTATGGTAATATATACTTGCATTCCCAATTATTCTAGCTACTTACGAGAGTATTTACTATGGTAATATATACTTGCATTCCCAATTATTCCAGCTACTTTATGATCACTGACTGAAATAGGCATTTTAGTTACAAAAGTTCTCCTGTTCAGCCATCTTTTATGAACTATGTTGCTAGTTAAGTTTTGACAACTTAAGTGAAATTGTTAGAACAAACAAACAAACAACCTAATTAAAGAGAGGGGAATATAAATGGTATAAGTTTGTAGGCATCTTTCTAATTTGGAGAATGACAATATTTGCACTTTGACTTCTACATTTAAGCATTTCATTTGATATCTTAGGTTGCATTAAATGGATGTCAACCTTGAGTGATTACATTTCAGCAAATCTTGTTGAGGTTGATGCCCCTTGTGTATTTTGTGGGGGCTTTTCTACTGTATTTGGCATATTGTGGTTTCATCATCTGCTTCAGTTCTGAATATTGAGTGTAATAGTCACGGATCATCTTGTTTTAACATTTGATGCTTCTTTTCCATTATAGTATTGTATTGTTTGGTCAGGAGTTATTGATCTGTATTACAGAAGACATTTCTGTTTAGTGAATCTTTTCATTGACCAATTATATCTGGTCTCATCTTCCCTGCCTTTTGTCTTTCCTTGCTTCTCCTACATTAGATACATGGACAATTGAGTTAGCCTTCTTAGTACAATTTGCCTTTTCCCACTTCTTAATCATACATTGACATCTTGTTGATTTTTGCAATTTCTTTTACATTAAAATCAACTTTTAACAAAAGGAATTCTGAGTTGCTGAAGGATACATTTCTTTTCTTTCCATATAGGTGAAGAGATTTTTTCTGTTGCAGGAAACGCCACCAGAGGGAGGTACCAGTACCAGAAACGCATGGAAATGCGGAAACTGGTAAGAAACGGCGTGGAAACGCCACCGGCTGTACTGTACGTAGTTTTCCCATTTGGAAACGCCGTACAGTACGGGTGGCGGCGTTTCTATACTGTTTGAAGCGAGTTTGGCCACGTTTCTAACAAGATTTGATTCGGCGAAGTTAAAGCTTGAGGTTCAAGTTTAAATGAATTTGAAAGTACGATCTGAGAATTGCCTACCGAGTTGAGAAGGGTGACCGCACGAGTTCATAAATCAGACGGAACTGGAAAGGAATGAAACCTGTTGGAATGGTTGTTATTTTATTCTCTGTTAGAAAGGCCTTGACATTGATAACAAGTTACAACTAATGAAGAACGCCGACAGGGGGTAGAAGCAAATTAGAAACAGTGCAGGGTTACGCTACTCAAGGTTGAAGCTAAATTCGAGTTGCAAAGGGGAGGGTTACGAGTTAAGGGTAATGTACTTAAGGTCGAAGCAATATTCGAATTACGAAGTGCAGGGTTACAAATTTTTCATGGTTTGTATAGTATACTTTATATCATATACTAAATTGTATTAATTATAAAGTTTGACATATGATATATTTATACATGGTAAATAAATTCGATTATATATGTATACATTAAATTTAAAAAACAATAGCCATCAACTTATATCAATTTCATTACACTTGTATATAATATTTATTATAACTCATATATAGTATATATTATACATCAGTAAATGTTCTATATCATTCTTGTTTATTGTGTTATATATATATATACACTATTTTTTATATACCACGTTTCTGCTGATGTACCCATTTTGGGGGGGTCAGTTCAGATGTTCCCATTTCAGAAACTTGGAAACGTTTCCAAGTTTCGTGCAACTTAGGAGCTTTTGCTTTCGAGAAAGCTGTTAAATAGAATGGATAGATTGGCTAATTAAACAATATTCGTGACAAAGCCTGCAGTGCAGGTTTGAGCTTAAGAAGTTAAAAAAAGAATGATTTATTAGAGTTTCACTGTTAATGTTTTCTCTGTGGTATCAGGTGAAAGGCGACCTCTGTTTATTGTTGGTAGTTGGCATAGGGCTTAAGGACATCTCAAAATGTTACTTTGTAAAATAGTGTAATGCATATTTATATACTTGCAAAATTTCACTGCGTCAGATTATTAATGTTTTTTGTGTTCTATGCATTAGCTTTGCTCTTTTATGATGTTGAGTTCCTAAAGGGTTGTTGGCATAACAGGCCATTGTGCGGGAGCAACAAGGGCATCCTTTATGGGGTTCATATGCACTACGTCTACTTGATCCTGAAGAAAATCTTTGGCGAAATCCTAGTAATGGTGGTCATGATGACAAAGCACATCCACCTATTCACCCGACAAAATTTTCAGCTGGGGAATCTGGTTGGAGTCAAGATCACAAGGTAGGCAACTCTAAACTCATTTCATATTATGTTCTTAAACAGATTATGACAGATCTAGGCAGATACTTTATAAATCTCATTTTTCAACACTGCAAAGTCATGAAATTATTATCTATCTTTTTGCATGCTCACATGATGCCACCTTTTCCAGAGGATTTATGAGTTGGTTGTCCGTCATTTCCTTGCCTGTGTCTCACAACCTGCCCTTGGGGCTGGAACAACAGTTGACATTGATATCGCTGGTGAGAAGTTTTCAGCTTCTGGTCTCATGGTTTTAGAGGTATTACTTATGGAATCTCTGTTTATGTCTATTTTGGAATTATACTATTCTTCTGATGAAAATGTATCGAGCATTACTTTGACGAATATATATATATATATCCCCAAGGGTTAGCTCAATGAGTTGGACCATCCACCAAATGCATATTGCCAATTGGGATGTCACAGGCCCCATTGCAGTCGAGTCCCTTGGGGTTACCAGCTGCTCTTGTGGCTGGCAGCAGACACCGTTTTCCATCTGAATACTCTGGGGAAGAGGGGGAATCATGTGAAGTTTTCTTTGGGGAAAAATAATGTAGATATATTGTGTATATTTTGATTTTCCTTCTTTTTAACATAAGTTTAACAAATAATCTCACAAAGATGTAGAGAAGTGACAGAGCCTCTTACTTACCTACGTATAACTATTCATGCAAAATGAAACAGGAAAGCACATGTTTACTATTTTAGAAGGTAGCCTTGTTAAGGAATGGAATTTTGTTTTTTTTAATACTAGGAGAATTGGCAACTGGGGTGAGTCTAATACTCGCATGACATGGGGTCGATTCCTGTCCACTACCACTATACCCCTAGGTGCACCACACAGCCCACAAGCACAATGCACCGGTTAATCGAGGTTTGAACTTGTGACCTCTCTTACAATATGTCATATCATTTCACTTCTCAGCCTGTTGGTCTACAACCCTGCGGGCTATGGAATGGAAAAGTTTGAAAAGGAGAATAAATATTTGAAGAAAAATAAGGAAAGGGAAAATATTTATAAAGGTTCAGGCTACAGTCTAGATTGTAGGATTCGACTTGTACACATGTGGCTGGCCAAAAGATTCACTAATTGCAAGGTCATCCTGCATGCATTGCAGCCACCACCATGCAATTAAAAACAGGCTGCCTATTTAAGCTATTTATGACTGGGCTAAACTAGGAGACAGGTGTATGGGCCAAAATAAATAAAGAAGGATAGGAGATTTTTTTCAATCATTATTTGAACATTCCTCTCTCCTCATTCAATGCCCACTTTCCTCTAAATGAAGCAAATATTCCTAGTATTGCAGCAAGAGTATTCTGTAATCTATGTTTCCATAACCACTAGCCTGGGTGGCATTTACTGCCCAGAAACATTTCTGGGATGGGAATGTCCTGAAAATGCAGGACCATGTGAGTAAATGCTGTCTATCCCTACCCGCTATGTTACCAGAAATGACAAACAGGGAACAGAAAAGGAAATGAGATTTGATCGAGAAATGAAAATTTGAAGTTTTAGAATCAGAAACATTTTAGGGATTTTTGATATACATGTGTAAGAAGATTTAAAAGTTTTGATCATCAATAATCATCATACAAAAATTTGCAAATCATTCAAATATCTACGAGCACAAAGATATATCATATTCATATTCATAACAAAAATTAGGTAGTCCTCAATATCATGATTCATATTCATACGAAATGTTTGCAACAATGCAAATTTCAAAATTTTCACTGTTCAAGTCATATATAATAACTATTTCATAAATCTACAAGCCTGTAAATGGAGTAATATTCATCCATCTTATCCGTTGGCTAATCACAAGAATGCCCCACTTTTTCTTACCCTTTTTATATTTTGTGGCATATGGCTATACATAAGATAAATAATTAACTCTTATTTATTTAATCATCTCTATTGTATTTACAGGGAAGAACATATAGCTTCGAAGGAATTAGTGCTTAAGTTTGTATATGATCAGTCGGACATAACCTGTACTCTAGAAATGAAAGATTACGTGTTTGCACTTTTTTGAGTTCTTAATACACCATTAACAATTTTTACTATTCAAATTGTAAATTTTTGGTCCAAAATTTTTATTTTTATTTTTTCCAAGGAAATAATAACACCCCACACACACACACTTAAGCGGAGAATGAGGGCTCTGGTACCATTGATCCCTCCCCCTTCTTCCCTGAAATTTCTGTATGGAAGGTGGATCGGCCGCCAGTTGCATAGGCAGTTGGTAACCCCAAAGGACTTGATTAGTTTTGATCTGAAGACCTCTGTGGACATAGTACAAGAGCATCTACCAAGAATCAAGATGGTCATTTGTTGCACATTAATAAAATTATGTTATATTATCTTTGGTATTACTTCCTAATGGTACCCAAGAATTTTATAACAATTGAGAAAAATTGATTGGCCTGTTTTATGCTTTAATCAATTAGAGTATTTGACATTGGCATACTTGCGACTGAAATTATCATTAGTTATATCATGTTTTGCCAGACAGAATTATATAAAAGCTAAGTGTCTTTAAGAACCATTTGTTCTTTTTTCTTATTATCCTTTTCTGGATGGTAAACTTTAAATATATTTTTTCTATGAAATTATCATTAGTTATATCATGTTTTGCCAGACAGAATTATATAAAAGCTAAGTGTCTTTAAGAACCGTTTGTTCTTTTTTCTTCTTATTATCTTTTTCTGAATGGTATACTTTAAATATATTTTTTCTATGAAATTATCATTAGTTATATCATGTTTTGCCAGACAGAATTATATAAAAGCCAAGTGTCTTTAAGAACCATTTGTTATTTTTTCTTCTTATTATCCTTTTCTGAATGGTATACTTTAAATATATTTTTTTCTATGATGACGCCTTTATCTTCAGACCCCTATTTTAATGACATTATTGTTTAGTGCATTGTGGAAAAAATTGGCATCGGCAAGGGTCCCGAATACAAGTTCTTGGCAACATCGGCGAAAAAATCGACAAAAATCAGCAAACCGTGGAAAATTTTAAAAATACTAAATATATTCATTTTTTTATTTTTTCAGAATTTTAATCATATAAAGCAACAACAACATTTTTTTGTTGTAAGCAGCAGTAAAATTCATATTAACAGAGGGAAAATAGAGTACAGAGAACCAGAATCATACTATGGGGGCCTGAGATTGTTTGGACACCCGCCCAGTCTATAAAAAATGTTATAGTTCCTGTTGGGCTTTTTCAAAAATAACAGACTGCCCTTCCCAGAGCTATGTCCCACGACCGACATATTACATAGAATAAAATGGAGACTGTAAACTGACATGAAAACAAAACATTTGTAAAACAACGATATCCAGAAAAACAGAAAGTCACAGATAGAACCAGGAATGGTGGTGGAGAGTTTAGGATGTGGCATTCCCATTCGTTGCTTCCAGTGTCTCCTCCAAGATGGGTCATGGCCATATTTGTCATCACATGTCGGTTGGGTGGAAGGTTGTAGCTCCCTAAGTGGATGTGAAACTATGACATTGTTGGAGGCTTCGGGACATGTTTCACCAACGTTGCTAGCCAGGTGTTGTCCTGGTGCTCTTGCACTAGTGCGGTGGATCTTTTTGCTGCTGCGGATGTCTCCCTACCCATGCCACGACGCTTAATGTTTCTGCTATCAGCTATTTCTTCATCGTTGCGGATAATGGTATAATGCCGCCAATTGAAATTTGCCTCCGGGTTGTTCAGTATTTCGTTAGTCTGGTTGAGATAGGTCCGTATTCTTAGCACCATGTCTCGTGCTCCATTCCATTTGTTTGTCAAATCTTCCATAAACATCCCCATCATAGTTTTTATCATCCAGTAGTGGTTGATTTTTCCACCATTTCTCCCCGAAACCAGATGTTTCGAGACTACGCGAGACTCCCAATCTATGTCACAAGGTTCGGGTTCAACGACCTTTAAGTTCGATTCGAGTTCGAATTTTCAAATGAGGTTCGACATTAGGTTCGTCCATATACATGTTTTCAAATTTTAAATATTTTATAAAATTAAGTTATCTAATATATTTTTATATTCTATAAATAATAAATAACATTTAATACATTTTTTTCAAGTTTCTATACAAATTAAAACATCTAATAATTAATATAATGTATACAATATATATAAATTTGTTTTACCATTTACTATACACCAAAGTATAAAATAACCTAACCATTGATATATATACATTATACTATATATCCATTCGAAAGATTTAAAAAAATTATATGTAGTGGAGATTTGAAATAATTGTCAAAACATTAGCCAAAGTTCAAACAAAGCCTCAACACTGTTTCCTCTAAAAATTATCGGAAAACCCTTCCGCAACCTCGACTTTGGTTCCTTAACTTATCAGAACAAGCGTTAGCAGCCTCGACATTGGTTACAGGAAGGGTTGTCGAAAGCCCCAATCGCACGGGTTACTTGAGCAGAATACTCGTTTGCACAATCTGAACAATTGTGGCTCACGGGATAAATCGTTGAGGGTGTAGTCTAGAGACATCCAGATAGATCGCGGAACTCGAAGGGCGAGGATGGGTAGATCGCGAAAGAGAACAACAGGATGAAAACCACCTTGAAAAACATTCTGCTTTGAGGTTCGCCGAACCCAAACGAACCTACATTTTTTTTTGAAGTTCGACGAATTTCGAACCTGATGGTTCAGGTTCGCCGAACCCTGTGACATAGCTCCCAATCATGGATCATGCACATAATTGGCACGGATATCTGAGATGCGTAGCCATCCATGGCTCCTAGGTTAACCTTCCACCTGGCTCTGCCTCGATTAGAGCTACCTCGCCTTGGAGTGCCACGTTGTCGTGGCATTGTCACTCTCTAGGCTCCTGCTTGGGTGGTCTGTGCTCCTGCTTGGATGGTGGAGGAGAAGACTATCAACACCAGGGTGAGGATTAGGCCGCATGTCTAGAGGACGACGAGCTCCATAATGCTTATGGGAGGCTTCATTAAGCTCTGAGCTGGGACACACAGGTAATAAATCTCCAGCGTTGCGACCGTAGTAGCGACTAGATGTCCCAACTGCCTGCGGGGTTGGCTGGCAGCTCGCCACCTTGGGCATTTAATTCCAGAGCTCCTCCCTCTGCTTCGATTCCAGTGTCGTTGCCATGTGTCCATTGCAACAGGTGACCCATGTGATTCGCACGCCTGTCACCCGCATTCGGTGATAAAGCAACAACAACATTAGATAAACACATTGACACATAAATATGGAGAAAGTATTGATATATATGATGCAATGTTATTAGAACTGGACCGGTCATCGAACCGACACAGCCCAAAATGTGAACCAAAATGGAAACCGAATCGGAACCAAATAAAATCGGCAGACTAAAAAATACATAAAATATTCATATTTTGTAAAAAAACATATATATTCATGTGCATACATATGAATCCAAACCATTGATATCCAAGTATGCAAAGTTTCTCATATATGTATAGCGAGTACAGGCGCAAATAACCAAAATAGCACCGAGTGCAATAAATCATTGAAGTTCTGAATTGAGATACATCAACAAAGAGGCTCTAAATGGCCCCTACAATCCAAATGCGCCCTGCAAAGAAGTCTTTGATTCTGCCCAAGAACTTCACCCAAAACGCCCAATGAACTCGGCTCATTAACACTCCAAATCTGCCCAAGAAACTTTGCTCTCAAAAACTCCAACGAGATGGAATGAGTAGGGTGAAGAAAATAGAGGGTGGGGGTTCTTAAATAACTTCACAATGAGATTAGGGTTAGTTTACATCCTTTAGATTAGGAAATTTATGTTTTTTTTTTAATTTGAGTTTTGTGGGTCTGTGGTCGCTCCTGTAAGGTGCTGTATGGATCGGGCCGGTTCCGTACAGAACTAGTCAAAACTGGCCGGTTCTATACGAAACCAACCGGTTCATAGGTGGTTTGTGATCTTTTCTGGCCCAAATGGTTCGTGGCCCTAACCGGACCAGAAAACGCTGTAAACCGGTTGGACCGGCTGGTTTTGCCTAAATCGAACCGGTTTCGATAACAGTGATATGATGTAATGGATGCCAAGTAAAAAATTATACATCAAAGTTTCAAAGATTGGAAATTTGGAAGTTTCAACACGGGTTGGAACATTGGTCATTCCCCCCTCCTTTAGGCTCTAGCCCTTGTCTCTACTTCAAATCTTCAAGTTGATCCTCCAAGGACATTAGTCAACACCCTACAATTTTGATGAAACTTCCTAGTCCAAGCGTTAAGATAAGGCAAAAAAAGCTTTCCATGCTTAATAAGTGATTTTTCTTGACTGAAGGGTATATTTTTATTAAGGTCATGACAAAGGAGTTCAATCAACTTCAACAATCAGGCATCAACACCACCAACATCAAGGTACATACCTAGTTTGATGCAAGGTTACAAAAACCGAACCGGTGGTCGAACCGGTCGACCCTAAAAAGCGGACCCGGATCGGAACCGAACCAAAACCGGGAAAAAAACTGGATCACAAAACCGGTCCACCAAAATACAAAAACTTTTTAAATTTTGAAAAATTATATATATATTCATGTGCAACCATGTGAATCGAAACCATTATACACAAATTTGCAAAAAGTGCTCTTGGTATGTGCCATACTGAGCATATTTCACTAGAACCTTCCCCACTCAACCAACTTTTAAATTTTGTTTTAAAAAAATTTAAAAAATACCCTGTTTAGTGTTGTTGTACAGTTATGTAAGGAACCGGTCAAAACCGGAACCGGAACCGGACCCAGTCAAAACTGGACCAAAACCGGTCCAAACCGTTCGAACCGACCGGTTTTATCGGTTCCGGTCCCGTTTTTGTAACATTGGTTTGATGTGCATAATTGAATTCCAATCCCTAACCCTCATACATGATAGAATCCAATGGAAACGTTGCAATCCTGAAATCCTGAAAACTATTAAGTCTTTTGAATTTTGAATGGGATCTAAAATTCTAATTTTTGCATATGAAGTCTGATGAGGTTGGAACCACTCTCAAACATCCTGAAACAATTAATGGTAATGTTAGAAATTTAAGTAATTGGAAAATAAAAGATAAGGAGAATGTCACTTTTACTAGCTTCAACGTCTTATGTACAAAACTGGTCAAATTTTTAAAGACGATCTGTGTTTTTAAAACTCCATTCGATTTTTTGGGTCTTCGCGCAATTTTTCCTAACAAATCATGGATTTTTTGAAAGAATTAAAAACGTCCAATTTTCTTAAACAATCGTGATTTTTTCGGCTGAAAAAATCGGCAGGCCAAAAATATTGCGATTTTTTGGGAAATCAGCGATTTATCGGCGTTGTTTTCCACTATGGTTTAAAACTTTAATGCTACAACTGTTGTAGTAGATGCTTCATCTTCTTGTTTAAAAATCCAGACTTGAGCAACGAGACATGATAATGATGAAAATGAGCAGGGATTTTACTACTTAATTTAATATACTTATGTGGACTTTGAGCTATCTAAGAGTTTTTTTTTTTTGCAGAGAAATTACTTGGAGATTTATAGATATGAATCTTGGGGAGGTTCAACTATTCCGACATTTCTTCCTCGACAACAGGTCATCGTTTAGTTTCTTACCAATACCTTTCCTTACATGGATTTTTTGTTCATCAGAATCATTAATGTTGTGCATTTATAACTTGTTAATAAAGAATTTTTAGCACATTATGAGTTTGTCATATTTGGTGGCTATCCCTATTCACAGCCAGATTTCTCTAGCATGTAAACTAGCTTAGCAAAGCTTAATGTCTACTGGTTTGATGCTTAACTGACACTTGGAAAATTGACTGACTAGCATCAGCTAAAGCATGTTATACGAGCATAGGGAAACAAATAACGCAATGTGTTGTAACAGTTCTCTGAATGTAATAACCATGTTTTTGACTAGTGGGTATAAATATATGCAACAGGAACACAAATGTCCTGTCCTGAGTTGAGTTTGAGAAAATAGTGTAAGCTGGTAGTTGTGGGAGCAGTCTATGGGCTGCCACCTAGAGTTCTTATTGTATTCTGTAATTTTAATGGCTGTTTATACATTTTGTGTTTACCTGCATTCGTACTGTGACCTCCCAAACCTGTACTCTATGATATTCAAAGACCCAAGATCAATTGCAAACCTAGAGGCACTTAGGAAGTTGTCCACTGTCACCATATCAACTCTTCCTCAGTTTAGGTCGACTTTCCGTCTGCACAAGGGGGAAACCCTAGAGAAATGTTTATGATGTTCTTAAGGATTAAAGGATGGTGGATTGCCAACACTTGTGTCTATCCAATAGAACAATGGAGTCAGAACCAACAATCAAGAGGGATCAAACAATATAGAAGGAAGTGTGGTTAGGCTGTTACAAACATGTTATATCTAACCACATGGATCAACTTGATTATGAAAAAAAATTACAGGAGGGCCCTTCCAAAGATGCTCCTCACAACACTTCAAAAAATTTACCGAGTGATAGTGTGCAACCATGAAATAATTAAAGGACAACAACATATGAAACCATAAACGAAGTAGACAAGGGTAGGAAACCTTCTCTATAAAATGAATAACCAACTATACATCATTCTTGAAGTGTGATTTCACCCTCAGATTAAGAGGGCCCAAATGTGCCAGACTCAGCCTTCATACCCTAGACGGGGCAGCCCTCAAATTAAAGTGCGCAACCCTAACTTGTGAAAAAGACATGTCCCTTGGACAATGAATGGTGTCCAAAAAATGTGATCATACCTGTTCTCAGTAATTGGACCCGTAGCTTTGCAAACTGGTGCATTATCCGTGATAATTTGCACCACCTTACTAGGCCCTATTTGCTCAATAGCTTTCATTATAACATCAACTATGAAAGGGGCATCTTTCATCTCCTCTGAACAATCTTCAGCCTTTTAGGAACATGGCTCCTTTTGGAGAACACTAAAGTGGCAATGCTATTTATCAATGGCCTACGCCTAGTGTCTGTCTATCCATCTGAGGCAATGGTAACACCGGAGCTACCCTATGAAGCACGAATAGGTGATAAAATATCTACCAAAAGGTCCTTCTCTTTTTTTAGTAGATCTGTTCGTACTTTTTCATAGTTGGGACTTTTGAACCCTTTGGGAGCCGTGTTAATTTCCCTCACCATGTCTTGCCAGTAAAGAGACCGAACCACATTGAAAGGGATACTGTAAGCATAAATGGCTCTAGCCACTCTTGTTTCGGCTTCTTCCCTCCCCTGAACATTCACTAGTTTAGGCATCCTGCCATCTTGAATTGAAGGAAAAGGACTTTTATTGTTTTTTGATGCTTGTCCCTGTGTTTGAGCTGCATTCCTCTTCCTTTCTTCTTGCACAATCCTTAGATCCATAGCTGGAGCTTGAGGAGTGGCATTATTAAGCTAATCATGTCTTCTTTCAACTCTATCAGCGTCTTATTGTTCATTCTCAAACTTTCTCCTTTTCGCTGGGTGATTTGTTTTCATGCAACTATCAATCCCTTTTCTTGTTTCATGCAAAAAATGTGCCCTCACTTTTGGATAAGAGCCCTTATACAGACCATTGCGGAGAGTGTAGTGCCATTCCCATGAACCACCATTTGGAATTCTTGAAATATTTATAACATGCCTCCATAAAGGATAATAGTCAACCCTCTTGTTTGGCTTAGGTGGTGGAGGAAAATAAGCTTCATTAGCAGCCATTACTGCTGCAAAAAATGAGGAAACAAATTAATTTTTAAAAATAAAATAAAATAAGGGAAGCATAAACCGGAAGAAAAATCACCAAAACCCTATCTAAAAGCTTCAAGATTACTTGGTACTCACCATAAAACACCAAGCTGTGACTGACGCTGCCCCAAAACACCACAAAACACTAAGCTGTGACTGGAGCTTACCCAAAACACCACAAAACAAGAAAACCAGATGGATGTAGCTGCCCACAAAAAAGCTCTCTGTTGTTGTAGCAGCGAACCAATGGTCCCTCGCTCTACCTGCAAAGTGCAAACAGATTGTTCCTCAAATGGCTGCAGCACACTCTTCAAATCGTTCCTCAAATGCTACTCAAGTCGTGCCCTCGCACCAAATCGCCTTCCTCAAACCAGTACATCTTACTCAAAACATTGTGTGAGAGAATGGGTTGCAATCATGCTTTTTATTAAGAAAAATTGACTTATACAAGCCTCTATAAGTTACCTAAACCCTAATTGACCATTTAAAAATCAACTTGAAGCATTACTTAATTGACTGGAAACTTTTTTGGGCCTGGAAATGCCCTTTTCAGGTTTGAAAAGCGCTGTACGGACGGTGATACGGCCCTGAAAAGTGTTTCAGTCTGTACCACCCACGTTTTAGGCACGTAAAACATGGTTGTACGGCTTGAAACGCGTTTCAAGGCCGTAACACATACGTTTCATTATTTCTCTGTTGGTACGGGCCTGGTATGGAGGGAGGTGATGCGTTTCTTGCAAAGTAGATTGGTACTAGAATGCAAAAATGACACATGACACCTGAACCATAACAGGTTCCAGACATTTTAACACATAACTATCAGAATATGATACATTTCAATTCTCCTTTTATATATATTCAAGAAACTCATCACAGGCATATAAATTTCAGATAAAGCAGACTGCATCTACATATAACCATGCAGAATTTATAATCCAATTCCCTGGCAATTCTAATCGTTCATTTACTGCACATTTAATATAACTCATTCTGATATTAAGCAAGGCACTAATCTGAATGAATTCTATGCAACTATGATTCTAATACCTCATGATTTATTCCCCTCGTTAAATTAAACACAACATTAAATCATACTCAGAAATTAAATGACTGATATGGAATTCATTATAAATAAACACCAGCTGAATATTCAAAATAAGAACAATTCGAAAACCATTCAGAGATTATTCATTCATTCCAATGTTATCGGAACCGGACCGGTCATCGAACCGGCGAAGCCCAAAATGTGAACCGGACCGGAACCGGCAAAAAACCAGGTAAAAAATTGGCTGACTAAAAAATACATAAAATTTTCATATTTTGTGAAAAACATATATATTCATGTGCATATATATGAATCCAAACTATTAATACAGAAATATGCAAAGTTTCTCATATATATATAGCAAATATGGGTGCAAATATCCAAAATAGCACCTAGTGCAATACATATCTGAGGTTCTGAACCAAAGTACATTAACAAAGAGGCTCCAAAGTACATCAGCAAAGTTTTATTTTCTGGGTTTTTAAAGAAAATTGAGTTTCGTGAGTCCCCAGTCCAGCCGGTTTTGGCCGGTTCCATACCCGGTTTGGAAAAAAATCCGGTCTTTTGAATTTTTTTTGCTGACCGGACCGGCCAACCCTGTAAATCGGTCAGACCAGCCGGTTTTGCCGGTTCCGGTCCAGTTCCAATAACACTGATTCATTCCAATTTCAATCAAATTCATACAAATAATAAATAAGTTGATACCGAGCATCAATTACTTATCTGTATCATAGTAGCACAATTCGAGTACGAATACGATTCGATACGGAAAGTTATGTAATGAAAAACTCTAGTACCGAAAAAATACTGGAGTAGGTTGCTTATAGATTTAAAAGAAATTTAGTTTTCAAAGTTTCTTTTTTTTAAAATATACATAAAACATTCAATATTTGCATGTAAGACCTGTCATGGGCCATTTTTCTCTACTTGTCACAAAAAATCAAAGAAAACATTAAAACTTCTATATATAGTCTCCAAGAGGGAGAAGAATTTATCTAATAATGTATGTATAAATTTAAATATAAAAATATGAAATAATTAAAATGCAAAAAATAAATTAGATAACAATAAAACAAATTTCTAATAATATATTCCAAAAAATGTTACTCTAACTTAAATCTAATATTATAACTAGTTCCTTAAATTTATATTACAAATTAAACCTAATCTAATATTTGATATTTATAATTAAAAATTAAAACAAAATATATATCATAAATTTTAAAGGTTTAAACTTTTAAAATCTAAAGTTAATTATGAAAAAAATATGAACAAAATAAAAAATAAAATTTAAATAGTTCTTATTTATAACATGTGCCAAAAATGAAAAATGTAAGCTTATTTTATAATATGTGCCAAAAATACAATAAAATTTAAATAGCTCTTATTTTATGATATGATATGTGCCAAAAATGAAAAATGTAAGCTTATTTTATAATATGTGCCAAAAATGAAAAAATGTAAGCTTATTTTATAATATGTGCCAAAAATAAAAAATGTAGGCAAATTTATCTGTATTATGCCCAATATTCAGTGATTTTAGAACTTTCTTCGGCTATATTCGAACTACCTCCAAATTTCACTACAAGAAAGTCCAATAGGACGGAATTATGCTACTATGATCTGTATAAATGATGACTTGAACAACTGTGGCACGCCCAGCCCAACCATAGGTTGCCTTGCTCATTAATATCTCATTAATATCTCAGCAAGGTGCCACCACCCAGTGGAGACTATAAGTCCACGGGGAGATCGCTCAAGGATTATAGAAACGGAATTGTACAAGTACACAGAGTAATTCGTCACCATGATATCTCTCATAGCTAAGCATTTACCCAATTTCACACCAATAACACGATTCATTCTTCCAGTTGCAAAGACTTGGTTTCTACCAGTTCCACACCAAACAATGTAGTCCCTTCCTCGGTATTTATTCCGGCAGCAAAATAGTGAAATACCGTACACTGGGCCACCACTGTCAAACTATGCACCAGAATTAGATCCAAGGAAGGTTGATACACCATTCAACATTTCACTGGATTTCTATTTAGGAAGCAAAATTGTGAATTTGCCGTATACAGGGCTCCACTGTCAAACTATGCACCAGAATTAAATCGGAGAAAGGTTTATACGCCATTCAACATTTCACTGGATATCTATTCCAGAAGCAAAACAATGTATTTGTCATACACTGGGCTCCACTGCTAAACTATGCACCATAATTATCTCAAAATTTACTTTCAACAATCAGGGTCAAAACCGTCAAAGGGTTGATCCAGAACTCACACCCCACCAAACAAGATGGAGTTTCTGACAAAATTCAGAACGATGGACTTTCCCTACGTATGGAAGAGGAATGATAGCTTTCGTATCAGAGAGTACGGATGTCTCTGTTTGTAGACCCTATGCGTGTGAGGGTTCGTGAGTCTGAGAGTTTCCCCCCTCTCGATTCCTCCTTAATGCGTGTTTACTAGTTGGCTGCATGCCAAACTTCACCCACATGTGATCTCCCAAAGACACACGTCCCTCAACATAAGCCACTAATCCCTCATTAACTTTTTGGGATTAATCATAAGGTTCAAAATATTAAAGGATAAAGATTAAACCATGGTTAAAGCACTTTTTAGGCTTAAGGTCAAAACTAGGGTCACGATATAAGCTCCCTTAGGCTAACAACAGCACCCTTTCTTTCTCACTGGTGAATTCATAGTCCCTTGTTCTATTTAATGTTTGTCTCAGTCACAATAAGCTGTATTTTATATTAATATTTCAAAATATAATTCGTTCCGCCTTTCAGGCATTTCATCATCAAACTTTGCATCATTACATCAGGGATCAAAACGGGGGTGTTACAATTGCATTGCTTAATCATTTAATCCAATCTATATCATTGTTGGCAATACCATGAACGGTTTTCTTCTTCACTAAGATACGCATCTCTTTGCATGTAGGTAATTAACTTTGGCGCCTTCTTTTGTAGGAAAGTTACATGTGATTTCTAATAAGTTGGTATCAGATTTTCTAGTTGAATAAAATTCTTTAATTTGTGTAATTTTTGGAGCATTTAAAAAAATTACTAGCATAATTATGTTTTACATAGCAACTGGTTGTGAGTGTTCAATGTTGATGCAGTTTGTTCCAACAAGGTTGACGCTTGATGCGAGTATGACAAGACCACCACCTCTTTTGAGTGAAGCTGACTTGCTAGGTCTTATGGATAAGGTAAAACGAAAAAGTGATGATATTCTTTTCTACCTAGTTTTAGTGGCAGGAGTATTTAATGNGTATGACAAGACCACCACCTCTTTTGAGTGAAGCTGACTTGCTAGGTCTTATGGATAAGGTAAAACGAAAAAGTGATGATATTCTTTTCTACCTAGTTTTAGTGGCAGGAGGATTTAATGATTCTAGTGATATGTTGAGTTGAGCAGTTTGTGTCATGCATTATACTCTAGTATGCATTATTAACACATTTTGGGCCTCCAAATTGTAGGCAGGAATTGGCACTGATGCAACTATGCACGATCACATCAAAAAGCTATTAGATCGGTTCTATGCTACTAAAGATGCAAATACACGGTTTTGTCCAACAAACCTGGTATAACTTTCTATACATAATATTATTGAGAACAATTTTCTAGTCTGCTGTGTAATTTTTTGGTACTTCTTTTTCTGCCTTGTTTTATCTACTATGCTTGGGTATTATTTTTCTGTAGGTGCCTGCAGACCTTCTCCTTGTTATCCTATTGGTTCCTAACTAAAAATATTTTTCCTTGATCTATATGGATTTCATTAATGAAGAGAGTAGAAAGTAGTCGCTTATCATAAATCTTTCTTTATTATTGTTAGTATATTTTTTCCATATCTTGTTATAGTCCGGTTTCAAATCCTTGAGAGTTTAGGTTATAGAATTTTGCTAATTACGATAACATCAGGAAGTTGGAATTTGGTGAATATATTTGTAAACATAGTTAAATTCATTAACTCTTTGATAGTAAATTGGTGTTGCACTTGTAGAATCGGCAATCATTATTGTGTACCTAATCACAATGTTTTATTTTTGTAATTGGACATATTCAAATATTATTGTAAATGGCATTAAATTATAAATGTCAAAATGCCTAATGGAAATATCATTACTCAAATGTCGAGTTCATGGTTTCTCTCAAGTGGTGGATCATGATCTTGATAATCATCATTTAGTGATAATGGCTCATGCGCTGTGTCGTATATAGGAAGGTGGACATTATGAAGCAATCCATGTTTACTTCTTTATTTCTATTTAGGATGCTTTGCTTTCTCCCCCTTAACCTCTTATCCCCAAGCTAGATCTCTATGTAGAGCATATCTTATAGATTACTGATGGTCTTATTGTTTATCTAAACTATTCTCCACAACATTGGTCTAGGATCCCCCTTGGCTAATTAAAGGTGTTCTCGCACTAATTGTGAGTTGAAATGAATCACCATATGTTCGGGTAAGACGGGACCCATTGACTTTCTTCCCACTGTAAGGTCAAGGATGATGAACATTTGTTTTTAGGTGTCTAGTTTATCATGAGCTCCCAAGGATATTTGACTTTGTTTATAGAGATATAGGGTGATCACTCTCTACCTTCTTCCGTTATCATTACAAGAGGATCTTGGCCTTGTTTCTTAGATAGATGGTTTTTTTAGAGGGAAGGCCTTACGTTTCTCCTCCATATCTCTCCAATTGATTGCACCTTTCTTTTGACCCATCATGCTTAGCATGAGCACTGATTGTCATCAGATATTGGATAGATTGAGATGGATGGCAGTAG
Organism: Pseudotsuga menziesii; assembly: GCA_001517045.1. Lineage (NCBI taxonomy): Eukaryota > Viridiplantae > Streptophyta > Pinopsida > Pinales > Pinaceae > Pseudotsuga > Pseudotsuga menziesii. Next base: position 2,470,844 of record LPNX011075860.1, on the reverse strand, counting down.
ATCTATCAATAGTGTCCCATTGCTCAAGTCACCCCATGACCAAATCATCATACTTGTTGCAGTATCTAGTATACATGGTTTGTTACTTCCTCTTTTCCCCAACATACCTCTCTTGGATTTGCATGCATCATTGGATTTTCCCTCTCTTCTAGGATCTTGTCATGCATCCATTCCGGGAGAGATTCTATGCAGTATTCCGAGAAACATTCTGTTGCCTTCTTTCACGCACCTGGGGGGAATTAGCACAGCAGAAATCTTCACGCTGCTAAGTGCGTCCTTGGGGGCAAGTCTCGAGTTAGGTGCTGTCACCTGATTCTGACTCCTCCGTTTAGGCCAATCCTAATGGAGCCAAGGGGGGTAGTCCCTAAGAAAGAGTTGCTAAGGCTCTTGTTTTTATAAAGTGGATGAATTGTTTTGTTAGGTGTTTGAAATGATTTATTGACAAGATATTGCAAAGTAGAAATTAGATCAGCAACATAAAGATACAACATTCATAACATGATATGATTGAAAGCAAATAAGTTTTGTAAATGAACCAGTGCCAAATGGAGTCGAATAGTTGTTGCTGAAGAAATGGAAAATGTGTTGCAATTTGCTCTTGGTCAGTTTTAAAGTTATTCAATGATGAGTGAGTTAAGGGGAAAAGGGGATTCCCAATATATCGTGAGGTGCTAGGAATATGTTCGAATTCTGAGAAGAGTGGCTCCACAAGGGAAAATGTGGGCTAGATGGAGTCGTGAGGGGGTGTTCAACACTGCACTAACAAGGATGTAGCCTAACGGGACCCCACGGTCGCTTTCTATTTGTTCTCGCTTTCCCTAAAGAATTTGTTCACTATTTCTCAGGCTCGTTACGTCGGATTTCCGTAATGTTTTGGGAAAATTTCTTTTATTAAAATGAGTTTGCTTAGTTAGATGTGAGAAATCAATTAGTGCCCATTCCATCTTTTGATTATCCCAAAGCCTAGGGCGAACGTGCGATGGGCAAGAGCATACACCGGAATGGAAAACATTAATTCCAATTTTGAAGAAAAGGAAAATCTAATCTATACAACCCTTGACAGACGGATTGTGTGCTTGTGCTTTATTCTAAGCAGTATATCAGTTTGGCATATTAGAAAACTACAGTCAGGGATCTATTTTAGGACAGTCTTACTCGGGATGTCAAGATTGGGTTAGATCTACAAAGAAAGCAAGCACATAAATATTGGAAATTAGATATAACTAGATGCAAATCCTTGAACTAATCTATAACTCAAAAGAAAGCGGTAAATCAAAGATCAATCACACTTTGGGTGATATAGGCCTCCCCTAAATGGGGGAAGGGGGTTGTGGGAGCCGCAATCCCACTTGCTTTTTATTAACTTTATTACAATATGCTTTTTTATGAATGGGGTTTCCTTTTGATCTTAGAAATTGATAAAAAGAGCTTACAAAGCTTACTAGAGAAGGGGAATGAAGAAGGGGCAATTAGAGGTGATTTGAGGAGCCCAAAACCTCAAAAATTTGCCAATACTTTTGCTTAACCTGCACCGAAAAGGAAAAAACCAACAAGCTATGTATTTGTAAATTAGTGGGTTAGTCAATAAAATACAATAAGAAAACCTAAATGCGGGTGCTCACTTGTTCGATCGACAGCGCAGGGCGCCTCGGGCCGAGGGACGAAAATGTGGCACCCTGCATGTCGAGCCCTCTATCTTTCCTCCCATGCAACATTTAAGGCACATTCAGTGCGAGGAGGATGCCAACCTCGTTGGCGAAGGCGAAAGGGATCGACAATTAATATCTCCGTCCGATGATGATCAAACAGTCCTGTCTGGTGATGGAAGAGCCACCCTGCAGTCATGTCTGGCGTTGGAAGAGCCACCCATGCATTAACTTCCCTTCTATGGCTTCCGAACTGATTCGTGTGGCCGATAGGCTTAAGGAACGGGAATAGGAGGCCCTAGGGTTCATTCTCCTGCTTTTGGAGTTTGTTAACAGAGATTTCTCCCAACTTTGTTCAGGTTCTCCTACTTGGTATTCTTCGCAGTCGAGCTTCCTGGCTCACCACTTGCACCTGCATCAACACTCTAGACCACGGACTTTGATTAGTAGGTGCAGTACCTAGCCTCCTCCTATTCAACTCACTTGGGCTTTAGATGGGAACTTGCACCATTTCAATCCATTCACCATGTCTCGACAACGTGGCACCCCTCGCTGTGGTAGCAGTGGACACAATCGTGCTCAACGCGACATGGGAAGTATGATGGAAGAAGGTTATGAGACCGGTGTCTCCATGCTTGTGAGAGTCCTGATTGATGAATGAGAAGCCTAGCTGGTTACCGAGCACTTGGCTAGAGGTAGAGGGGGTGGTCAAATAAATCACTACTGTCTCATAAAAAACATGATGGGAACCTTAATGGAGGAAATGGTTAGTAACTGGAACTACCCTGGCAGCTCTGTGCTCTCTACCAAGACCAAACTGATTGAACTGGATGCTCAACTCAATAGGCTGGACGTGACTTCCACTTGGAAACGCTTAGCTATTGGGATTTGCATTGCAGGCAACGTTGAAGGGAGCAACGGTAGTGTTACTAGGGGATTGTCACTGGATAGGAGCTCGGTTCTTGCGACAACTACAACGATGAACGCTCCCTTCCTAGTGCCATCCACGATCACGCCATTGATCAACAAGCGCGTCCGCGAAGCTGAGGTACCTGTCTGAAAATATTCTCCTCTTCCTACCTAGTTGCCAGACACTACTGCAGAAGAAGATTTTCAGTGGGGGTGCCGCATCCTAGAGGAAGTTCCTCCTCCCTAGTTTGTTGCTAATGAAGATCCAAAAGTCGGCTTAGCCTATCACTGGTTCCACTTGGTATTTAAGTTTTTTTGTTTTAATTTGCTTTACAAGCTCTTGTTTTATGAGTCTATGAACAATACCGGTATAAATTTTGCGTTTACAGTTTGTCCCCCATCGCTTGATGGGTTTTTTTGCCATATTTATGTAAGACAAGTCCATAGTGTTGACTGATTGGGGTGGTGGTTCCTTTGTTTCAGACCACCCCAAAATTCTGTCAGTGATGTAATTTTTGATGTATTTTTTGTTTCAGTAGCTTTATACAATTTGCAGACTTACACAGAAAAAGAAAATACAATAAGAAAATACAACCTCGTACTTGAAAAAAGATAGAAAGATTTTGGTACTTTGAGTACTAGGAAAGAGAAACTAGATCTAAGTTGATGATTATGAAACAAAATCACTTTTTAGATCTAATCAAACAAGTACATAAAAACGATGAACTTTCGCATACGATTTACTTGTTAAATGAAAGTGACCAGAAAAGAAAGAGCTTTTGTAGTTTTGAAGAAGGAAAGAGAAGGAACTCAAACCCAAGCTTGAACAAGATCAAGGAGGAGGATGCCTGAAAAACAAGAAACGTTAGGTTCAAAATATGTGGTGAAGCAGACAAGATGCAACCGTGCTCCAATCTTACTGCACACTTGGTGATCTACACAGCTAAAGAACACTTCAAAAAAGTGATTAGATCTAGTATGGTAGATTAAATAAAATCAAAAGCGCATAAGTATATCCAACTACAACATGCAACTCTTAGATCTTAAATAACTACTCATAAATAAACAAATGGAACCTTCAAATGTTTATTCAATGGATTAGCATATAATATTCTTAGCTAGATAATCAATAGTTGCATAAAAGGAAAAAGAATGAAGTAGATATCACCTCGATTATTTAATCAAACATTCACAACAATGAGAGTTCTTGCACCATCAGTTTGACCTCCAAAGTCTCAACTTTATTCATAAAAAGATAAGCAATTACAAGTTACATGAGCAGAGGTTCCTTCCATCCGTCTGGGATGAGGTAAAAGAACTTGCTTAAATAGAGTAACCAAGCCCTGGGGGGAACCAACCAACTGGAGAGAACGTGAGCTAACTTGAGTGAAAAGGGGGATTGGTTGTAGTTTAAGTGAAGTAAACCTCAAAAAGGAAGCACCACAGCTCCACCAACCTACTCACATGAACCATCGTGAGGCCCACAAGAGGAGGCACATCCCTCATCTTCAACCACTTGCCACCAACCAACTTAATCACGAAATATCATACTTGAAATGTGGGTTGAACTTGCCTTGATTGAGAATGAATTTAAGTTCCCTTTCCACATCATCTTCCATGCCTAAGAGATGACGTCAAACATCCACGAGAGGGAGCCACACTTACGCATAAGATTGGAAGAGGGGCGAATAACAAAACTTGGTTTCATTTGTTAGCTTCCAAATCCACCATAAAAGTGACGCTTTTAGATTTTGATGATGTCATCTACCACATAAAACACTAAACGAGACTTCATCCTTCTCATTCCATTAATATTTTAATGACTTTTGACTTTGGTGTCAATTTGTCGAAATTTAGCATTTTTTTGCCACTTCGTCTCACCGATAGAGAAATAATGCCATACGAGACAATTTAGGTTCTCGGAGCATGAGAAAAGTGAGTCCCGGGGTAAAGGAGGTGCTTTGAGCTTGAAAATGAGACCATACACACAAAAAACGGACTCCAGATCACACTTTTTTTACATTTTGATTTTTTTCATTTAAACCATTAAAAAATGGCCTAAAAATGCGGAAAAAATTAATTTTCTCAGAATCAGACAAAAGTCTAGGGGGACCTAGTACATGTCCATACGTCTCAATACCGATGCCTAACACGCTTATATACATGGATACATGAACTTTAATAACTTCCTAAGGCCTAAGCACCAAGACGAAAATTCTAGCTTTTGGAGGAGCGGTGAAAAACTCAAAAATTATACATCTCTTATTCAACATTGCCTAATTGACAAGGGGAAAAACACCTTGGAATAATTGGATTGATAGCCAAGTCCTTTACAAAACGTTTGTTGTGTTAGAGCATTTATTACAACGCCCCCAAGGGGTATGAACATGCATTTGTTTAAAAGAAGGGACCGCAACTGATCCTGATGTAACCACAGAGCCCTTCGAGCACTGACAATGAACAACTGACCTGTTCATGACTTCAACGACTCATTGGAAATCCCCTAAGTACAACTTAGGAGATAACTCATTCCTTAGCCAAGTTGTCTCCTCTTATTCCAAGATGCTTTTCACATGACATTTTTATGTCCACTACTTGTGAGTCTGTGACTTGATATTGAATGATGAGATTGCAAGTTCCTCTCCTAGTTGAAACACTAAATAGACACTGCTTTGTAGTTCAACTCTTTTCTTCAGTGTTCCACGGGGACGCGCCTCCCAGGGTCGGGGGCTTGCCCCCTACGCTTCCCACGCTCCTGGGGTTGGGGGGCTCCATGGGAAACGTTTCCCAGCGCCCCCCTTTCTGCGAAACTTGGAGAAACGCGAGTCTAGGAGTTTCCCGGATTGGGGGGCTCCCACACACCCCCTCCTGAAAATGGGGGGCTCCAATTGGCCCTCACTGCCCTCGATTTTTAAAATTTTTTTACTTAAAAAAGAAATGGTTCATCTTAACTTTTAGGCTTTTACACTAAATGGTCATTTTAAAACGAAATAGAAACAAATAAAAAGAAAACAAACATCGATATGATATGCTTGACTATAACGATTACATTAAATTACACTAAATTCTTCGGGAACATAAGCATGTTAGTATGCAAATGGTGATGGGATGAGGAATTGATATGTTTATATGTTGGGGTTCATATTTTTATTATTTTTCTTTTTTCTTTTTTATAATTTTAGAGACCGACCCCCCTATGTTAGGGACCCTGATGCCTCCTTGCCCCCCCGTCCCCCAAAATACCCCAAAATTTTGGGGTGTCTCTACACATCCCCAATGTGTGTTTCCCTGCTCCCACGCCCCCCCGTCCCGGAAACTTGGTGGAACACTGCTTTTCTTGTTGCTTCATTGACTTGTTCTCTCCATTTTGACATTAGTTGCCTTTGTTTTTCACTTAAGGATTGTACCAATGCTGTCAATACTCAACAAGACTTAGCGATTTGAAAAATAGAAAAGGAACTCAATTTATAGTAAATTTTGTGCACAAAAAATATACTAATGACACTTCTAATCCATATAAGTTATAAAATCACATTCTATGCAAAAATTCATAAGATCATCTCATAAAAAATGATAATACAACATTTGATATCATATTTGTATGCAAAATAGTGAATTGAAAGATGACCCCTTGAACAAATTCACAAATAGTATCGAACTCAACTACATAGCTCAAAACATAATTAGAAAATCAAAATAGATAGTGTTTGCAAGTCTAGTCTCTAGTCTCGTGCATGAGTACGAGAATTAGAACGCCTAGAATATGCACTAGAGTTACTAGTGCCAACATCGCTAGATTGAAGCAACAATTGTGATGCTAGTGTATTTGGTGTTTCTATTTTAGAAAAAGGTACACTAGATGGTTTCTTAGTCTCTTTAAGCCAACTCAAATCATCAATAGGAGATTTATCCTCCAAGACTGAATCGGATACTAGATCAATCTTATCCCAAAAAATTGGATCTAGATCCTTTGCCTGCATTTGTTTGGTGGGGCATCTAAAGGTTGTGGTATATGAAGACCAACTTTTCCATTTGCTGATGCTCCAACCTATTTTGCTTTTTGGTGTGGATGTGCTCAAATACTGAACAATTGTGCTCACAACCTAAAGTGCTACAGGGTTGACTCATAATTTTGATGGTGAGTTCTTTAGTCGTAGAACCACAAATTGTCCACCAATGGGTTGTTACAAAAAAACAAAATCAAAGATTACAAGTATTTCAATAACAAACTTGGAAAATAAATCTAGCAAAATTACAATGTAATTATTTACAAATTCAATCTTACCTGGTGTTACCTGCCATATTGCATTGGTGTCCACTAGCACATTTTCAGTAGAGATGGCAATTTGATGATGCCTTGAATGACAACTTTTGGATGTTCATGGAGATTTGATGGTTGGTGAGGGTTTGGGAGCTTTTTGCTATATGATGTTGCTTCTCATTCATACATTTTCCTTGGTATATTGATGGTTTCCATGATGGTATTGAGTTCTTGGCATGGGTTCATGGTTCTATAGTTGGTTTTCATGTTGTTTTTAGGGCAAATTGTGCAAAACAGAACTTTGTCTTCAAATCCTTGTTTCTCCAATGCTGTAATTCAAATGGGGCTTATGATATATGGATGGAAAGATCTTTTATAGGGATATATCATGCTGCTATATGCTTATCCTTCCTCTCCATGGCATTAGAGCAATCAAGTGATCTTTCCAGGCTGGTTTCTGGGTCGTTTTTCAGTAGTTTGGTACCCCATATTTTCGAGGGTTGATCTCACTCATCCTAGCTCTGTTGGGGAAGTGCCATATATGATTGGAGAGCTCCTTCTGAGACCTTTCCAAAAATACATAATGCTCAATCGGCTTTCTATTAGTTTGGGAGAACTGGTATCACCTTTTAGGGCATTTGCTTGTTTCTAGGCCACTTTTCATCAGTTTGGTGCCCTGTCTTTTGGAGGGTAGATCTTACTCATAATATCTTTGTTTTGGAAGTGTCATTTATGGTTGGAAAGATCTTTTCGTGACCTTTCCAAAGGTGTAGAACGCTCAACAAGATTCCTAGGGGTATGAGAGCAATGGGTCTTTTAGGCCATTTTTTCAAAATTTTAGAGCTATTTATAGCACTTGGTATATTCTCCTAACTATGATGGGAGGCATCCCACTTTGGAGTTATTTTTTCCTTCCATGGAGAAGCTTATGGGTTTATTCTTGTACATGTGGCATTGACGACATAGTAGTTTACTACATGCCACATAATTTTTAGCATTGTTTGTGATTATTTGGACAACATGTTTGGCCCCCACTTCTTCCACAACCTCTGCCAACAATGAATATATCAGATTTGCATCCTTCAGATGTGAAGATGCATATATAGATTTCAGTAACCTGGTTCCTTTAGGGCAAGGCATACGAAAATCGATGATTGTTTTGCTCCTCTAATATGTCCACCCTTTTGACATGATTGTGCACCTATACTGTCCCATGAGCTTTTAATGACCTCCAATTGTGCCTTGACACACTCGAACTCCTCATCTAAATCTTTTCCCTTAAGTGCACTGTAAGAGGGGGCTTTGTATTCGCGACCAACACTTGCAATTGCATCTACCATGGGATGATAAAAGGGAGACTTTGCAAGGTTAAATGAGAGATTCTCATAGTACCATAACCTCCTCACTACTATATCTACCTCCTTTGTTTACCTTTTGTTATAACTATCCAACGTTGGTTGAGATCTTGTTGTTATGCGAGGAAGGAATTGTGAGCATGGTTGTCATTGATGACAAACCATTAATGACAAAGGTAAGATAAAGATCGATGACATGGCAAGGAGTGACAAATGTTGATTTCAAGAAGGGCGTGGTAGCTTGGGAATCGAAGCCATTAATGGGAAAGGGGTCATAAATATTAATGACATGGCATGATATGGTCATTGAAACACCAAATGGGCCAAATGACCCATTCTCTAGTCATTTTTGGGTTGATGGGGTCATGGAACCCTTGGAGATGGTCATAATGCTTAAGAAGGGTTGGTATCCATACACATGATGGTATGATGACCCTTGGACACTATATGATCATTGATGGTGCATTTGGAAATGTTTTTGGGTCTTAGAACCCATACACATGATGATGAAATCTTTGTCACTTGGAATCCTTGAAGTGATTGAAGCCCATTGCACATGATGACATGGAACCCTTGATGGTTGGTAAGGGGGTTTGAGACACCCTTGTGATGGAGGTTTGGGTCTTGATCCCACACATATGGTGTATATAGCCCTTGTACCATGAAGCGCTAGTAGTACATGTTTGATGATGCCCTTGGAACCCTAATGCATTTAAATGATAATATGGCAAACCCATTACACCATTAAACAAATTAAATGAGACATGGAGATGCACTTGATAATGATTTAAACATTGGACTTTGATGTGGAAATAAACATCTTGCAAATAGAAAAAGTGGTGAGGTCAGCTCAATACAAATTAAAATTATAAATGAATAAAATGCAATTAAAATTTACAAAACATAGCAGGTCCACTCAAAATAAATTTGATGGAAAATGGGTATAAATAACCAGTCAACGTGGCAGCCGCAGTAACAATAGGATCAAGTGTGATATAACTCTAAATTTGGATCAATCCGAGTGGCGGCAACTAAAGTTTGATGTATATTTCTCTATAAATTCGCATATGAGGCAACCATCCAATCAACAACTGAAGGTTGCGAGTATGCAATAGTCTGTGATCACTGAATGGACAAGCTGATACTTTTTTTTTTGTTTGAATATTTTACAGTAGCTGAGTGAAGCAAGACTGTAAGTAATCTGCAATTTGTAAGTTGAGTATATGTATTTTTGTGAGTATATTTTGAGCAGCAGTTGAGGAAACTCGGGACTGAGGCACACCAGCAAGAAAGGGTGATACTTTGTTTGAAGTCGGATTTGAGTTAGTCGCAATAGAGGAGAAGTCTTTCAAGCTTATCTTTCTCTGAGATATTCAAATATCTCTAGCAACAGTCAAGGTGATTTTGGGTTTGATTTCGGGCTACAGTCTTGTATAGTTAACAATAAAATGCTTGATCCTTCTGAGGACTGTAGCAACTACTTCTTGCGATGATAATGAGCCTCTTTTACATCGAGAAGCAATCAAGTACGTGTGCGTCTTCTCTAGAAGAGAAATGGAGGATTGTATAGAAGAATTAATGATGCACTTATGACAATGATGAAACGACCAGGAGTGGGACATGATATAGATTGAAGTGAACAGTGACAGGTGTATGAGCAGACTGATAGCCATAGTAGAAGCACTTTGACAAGTACTGCAGTTGAAGACGAAGTGAAAGCCATGACATGAGAGTGATCAGTATGTGACGGCAAGCCGGGTCTTGCATCTCTTCTTAGTTGGAGCTAAGAAAAACCAAGCTGGGTCTTGGCATAGGAGTTGGTGCTCTTCAGTCAGTTGGTGCTGATGTAATCAAAAGATTGAGGTCTTCATTGTAATTCATATCCAATTATAAATAAAGCTTACTATATTTGTCTTGTAATGTGTCTTTATGATTTACGTTGATGACATGTTTATCCGATGAATGTTGATGAACTCTGCTTATGCTTTGATAAGTGAAATTTGGTAAAAGTCTAGCACCTTGATTCAACTCCCCCCTCTCAGTGTGACATTGTGTCCAACAGGAATAAAGGTGAGGTGATTCTTGGATTTGATACAACATTTGATGAGCAACTACATGGAGCTCGCATTTGAAATCCACCCATTTCTTCAACTTCAAATTTTAGTTTAAATATCTTGGCATTTTGTTCTTTGGTAGCTTCCAAACTAGCTTGCATTTTGGTTGTGACTTTTGCAAGGAAACCATCACAAATCTCGACTTCTTTGCAGACAACTCTAGCTAGGTTGCGTTTTAGTCGATTTATGCCCCCATACATAGTAGTCAGTAAGTAATTGCACTTACTTGTTGGCCATCACCTAGGATCACTTAGACATAATCTTCCCATGCTTTATCAAGAGGCCTTTTAGGTTTGGCCTTAGGTTGCATGGATAAAAATATGGATTGGGAGAATGTATGGTAGAGTTAGCTTGTAGGGCTAAAATTAAAATTTAAAATTATAGTTTGTAATTATTTAAAAATTGAAATTTTAATTTTTTTATAGCCTACATTGTTGTTGTAAATGTAACTTCGGAAGATATTATGTTGTATATTATTCTTGTATTTTATAGTACCTCCATCGGAGATGTTTTTCCTTCGTTTGGGATGTCATTATTATGTTTGGTCATTGAGGTAAAACCTTCGTTGTAAGTCGGGGCAATAATCCCTAGAAGAAATAATGTAAAATGTATTTTTTGAGTCTCCCAAGGGAGAAGTCGGCCCTGCTAGGTCAAGAGGTCGGCCCAGTTAGGTTTTAGGTCATGTCACTTGAAGGGTATAAATAGGGAGGCACCTCCATCATTTATACACACAATCTCTCACTCAAGTTCGCATGAGGAGAGAGAGAAGACAAGTTTGCTAGAGGAGAAAGAGAGAGAGTTGCAAAGGACTTCCTATTTTTGGGGTTTCCATTTTGTGATATTATATTAGTGACGAATCTATCTTTGAGGAAGTTTGCGGGGTTTTCTCCTTTATGGATTCTAGAGGAAAATTCTTCTGTCTTTTGTATCTTGCTATGCTTGTTATTCTTTCAGTTAAAGATCCTAATTAAATTGAATTAAAGTCAAAACTCTAACATGGTTTCAGAGCTACTCCGAAAGAGGGCATTGTGCAACAACGAGAAACTAGGGCTTCCTAGTTCAAGGTCTTCTCTGCACTGATCATCATAAAAAGAGGGCTTGGCAAACTCACCATAGGAGGGCGCATCTTTTGGAGGAAGAAAAATCAAGTTTGAAGAATTTTTCATTTTTGACCAAGACACTCGTGATAGGAGAAAACTAGGGCATCAAGCTTTTGGGGTTTTCCTCCATAAATTTGGAAAAAGGAGTACGTTGAGCAACTCACCGTGAAGAGGCGCATCTTCCTGTCCAAACAAAAGTTTGAAATTCCTACTTTGGAAAATTAGGGTTTCTCTGACAAACACTAGACCAGCCAGCTCTAGAACCAGGTTAGGCATCTCAAATTGGTAAGACCTAAATCTCCGCTATTTCCAAAATGACTCACTATTGAAATACTGAGAAGGGTGGGAATCAATATTTGCATAATGATTAATTTTTAATCAAGAGCAAGTTGCTAATCACCAATCGTAGCATATCATCAATGTTCTTGAAAATAACAAGATGCACAGTACACAATATTTTTGACGTGGAAACTCAATTCCTGGGGGTAAACCCATAGAATCCTTTTTAAAAATAAATTTGATCCAACAACAACTGGGGTAAACAAATTTAATACAACTTTATCAGCTACAACTGGAAGGGGCTACAACCCCTTAGGCTTCGTCAGCTACAACTGACAAGCTGCTACAAAAGCTTAACACACAAGATTGTGAGCCGTAGCACCACCCTACCACCCTGAAAAAAAAGACGACTGAACATGTGGACCTGTTAAACCAATCACTGAACTTGCAGCTGATAACCTCTGCTCTCACCTCACTGCCAAATCTTCACTGTATACTGATAAGTTGTTTCACTACCATACACTGCTCATGTACATCCTTGTACACCTCATCAAACACAATCATTGAACAAGTAATTCTGCTCTGCTTTTACTGATCATAAGGCATGCACGTCAACATCAAGTATAGGAGTGTAGCAACATCACAAAGTGTACATCATCATCACATGCATTATCATCATAGAGTGTATCTTGTCTAAGCATGCATCATCATCATAGAATGTCTAGTGTAGCATGTATCATCATATCATTATCAGAGTATGTGTAGGAATGCATCAACATCATAGAATATGGATCACAATGAATTTACTTCAACCTTCACTGTACATATACTTGTAAACTCACTATATATACATCACTGTACACTCACTGTATACATTGTACACTTCACTGTTCATATAAATGACTGTAAAATATTGTCATGCCTGAGTATATACCAACATACCTTTATTTGTGCATGTCAATCTCTTACTTGGGTTGTGTATTCGTTTTGTAGAAGACTAGAACTGTGGATAACCTCAGAAAGTTCGAGACTGTAGATGAATTCGGGCTGTGTAGATGACCTTAAACTCAGACTATAAGCAACAGTAAAACATCAGACTTCAAACCTCAAACTTGGACTGTAAAAGGTATGAGATAACTGTACCAAAAGAGAAAAATTCTGAATGTGTAAAAACCAAGAATTCGGGATTGTGCTGAGTGATCAATAAATTCGAACTGTTAGCTGCAGTAGTGACTTCAAGTATGGACCAGATCTTGGACTGTTTTAGGCAGTAGTAAGCACAAAACTTGGTCTGTAAAAGTGGTGGACAAATGTCAGCTTGTAAAAGATGCATCCCCAGAAATATTTGTAGACTGCTCCCACCAAGTTCTCTTTCTTATCCCAACAAAAAACTCAGTCAAACTTCCCAAAAGTTGTGATTGTTTTTATGATGGTTATGATAGTGTTTTGGTGTATAAATACACCTAAAGTAGGCGTTGAGAGAGAGGAGTTTTAGGGCCGACTTCATGAAGGAGTTTTAAAAACATTTTAATAATTATTAAAATTGTTTTAACACTCAATTGCTTAATAGGGCTGACCGCAAGGGAGGGTTAAAAACATTTTATTAAACTTTAATTTTATTTTTAAGACACAACTATTTAATGGGGGCCAACTTCATTAAGGATTTTTAAGGGATTCAATTTATTGTTTAATGATTAAAAACTTCTATAGAGGACCATTTAAGTTGAAAGCTAAATGTTATGTCGACAAACCTTGTGCTACTTCAACCATTGATAAGGGTCATGGGAACTTCTTCAACGTTTAAGGTTCACCGAATGAGGGCTTTAAGGACCAATCAAGGTAAATGTGTAATGGGTAATATTAAGACATCATTAGTGTGTTAAGGGCAAGGCAAGTTTTAGTTTGTAGGCTTAGGGACCATAGGTAAGAGTTTTAGGGTTTGTTGTTAGCTCAACAAAGTCACCACAAGCAAGGATGTGCTTCAAGAACCCCATCATCATGACCATCAAGGTTTGGGATCAAGGACTTCTCCTAGGGTACCATGACCTCATTAAAAACACAAATGACCACAAAATGGGTCATTTGGCCTATTGCAACTTCTTCATCCCACCAAGGACACTTTCTAGGGTATTAGGGCATAGGTTGAGGGCCTGGGAACCAAAGAAACAACTGGGGAACCATAGAAACAACTTAGGGAAACTTAAACACTCTAAAGGGTCTACAGGGATTTTAGCATTGCCCCAAGGGCTCCAAGGGCTTTAGACTTGGGCTTGGACAAGGTCAAAAGGTCTCCTTTGACATTGACAGACTTCTAACCGTGAAGGGCTCCTCAAGGGGTACCAAGACACACTTGTTGGCATCAATGACAATTTAGTCGACACTCACCACACCCAGCTTGATGATAAGCTTGGTGGAGCTGACAACTTCTGAGCATGGAAGTATAGGATCTCTCTTATCCTTGAAGAAAATGATTTGAACAAATATATTAGTGAGGAAGTCCCAACACTAGAGGGAGATGAAGCCAAGGCCATCCACAAGAAGAACTTGGTCAAGGCCAAGAGAATTATTGCAAATTCTATAAAGGATCATCTCATTCCTCATGTGTCATCTTTGAAGACACCCAAGGAGGTGTTCGATGCTTTGACGAAGTTATTCGAAGGGAAGAACATCAATCAGAAGATGATGTTAAGGAACTAGCTCAAAAATGTGAAGATCCAAAATTCAGAGACCATGCAATCCTACTTCGCAAGGGTTGCTCAAATCAAGGATCAACTTGAAGTAGTTGAAGAAAAGGTAGAAGAAGGAGAGATAGTCATGACCACCTTGAATGCTCTCCCAAGATCATGGGACTCATTCATTCAAGGAATATGTGCTAGAAAGAAGCTGATCACTTTTTGCAGACTATGAAAAGAATGCACCCAAGAAGAAGCTCGACTAATAACAAGAGAAGAAAGGATGGGAGCAACTGATGATCAAGCTCTCACAATTCACACTAGAAGAAATCACAACAAGAATGAGGACCATCATCACAGAAGACAAAGGAGACCTAGAAGAGATCTATCCAGTATTAGATGCTACACATGTGATGAGAAGATGTTGGACACAGTGGCCACACTATGAGGGGGGTGAATCAGTGTGTGAGCAATTTTAAACCTTTTTCAACCTTCAATTAGTCAATCAGAGTTTATCAAGCATTATATTATCAATTACATCATCATATTCATCGGCCAAATTAATCATGAGTCATAAGCACAATAATCACATCAAGAGAGACACAAGAATATATGTTATTTAAGCTTTATTTATGGCAATAGAAGATTTCAATCTTCGTGATTACAATGACCACCAACTGATGAAAAGAGCACCAAATCTTGTAACAGGACCGAACCTCGTTTTCTTAGCTCCAACTAAGAAAGGGTTGAGGAGTCCAATCCTCAAGTGCAAGACTTAGCTTGCATCAAGCTCTGCTCATGTACCTCTGCACAACAACACCTCAGTCCACAATCCAACTCAATCAACTGCTGCTAATCATCAACCAATTCTACTTCTACGATGCCACTTGTCATCTAATCATCATGTCTTCTACTGTGGTTGTCAAGCTATCATCAACTTCTTCACTGGTTGTTTATCATGCTGAAGATATACATGCCATCCTTACTCATAAGTGAACTGTGTCATCCTTGTGCTGTGTATATGCTGAGGATGAACCCTACATCATGTCAAAACCATGCAACCTCAAACTCCTGTGTAACTCTGACTGTGAAGAGAGCTCAGACCGTTGATATGGCTGAGAAAGACTTCCAGTTGTGTACATATGGTAACACCTTCTCAAATACATGTCAAAACTTGTATGTACGCATCAAATATGCATCATCATCATCATAGGGTATGTATCATGTATGTATAGGAATGCATGCATCATCATATCATAGCATACTTCATTATCATTGAGGGTACATCATAGTGTGTAGGGTAGCATGCATCATCATCATAACAAGTATGCATCATATCATACAGTAAACATGATCTTACCTTAGCAATGCATGTCTGTGTATGTCTGCTATAGAAGAACCCCAAACAAGTCACAACTTAGACTGTGTATTCAACTTGGACTCTAGGGATGCCCATTCTTCAAAGGACTGTCATCATCGACATGCTGTGTAAAACCTCCAACACATATCAAAACTAGATTGTGTATATGGTGTGGAAGAAGTTCAAATCATGCCAAAACTAGACCGAGAATGCTTGCAAACTTTGTCAACTTTGGAGTGCATCAATCTTGTACCAAGGTCAAGCTTGGACTGCTTTGAAGAGTGGGTGGTTTGTCATTAAAGATGTCGTTTCAAACACTACTTCAAGACATCATTATGTGGCTGTGTATACTCCATACAATGTCCAATGCTTGGAGTGTGTAGATGCTGAGAAGAAACCCTTCATGTCAAACCCCGAACTCAGTCATAGCTAGGACTGTGTATTCACCTCGGATATCTGCTGCTGCAAATTCAGACTGTTTTTCTTCACCAAACCTTGTCAAAAGTTTGGATTGCTGTGACCACTTGCAAGCTGTGTCAAACTCGGGACCGTGGAATGTGTGGAAAGCCTCCAACACCAGTCACAAACTTGGATCACTTCAAACTGTGTATTGTGGAGGAGCTCTAAACCTTGTCAAGCTCGGTTCTGTCAAGAAGTTATGGTCTGCTGCCAATGAGTATTAACAATTGTTGACTCCACAAATAAGATAAGAAAAATGTCCCAAAACAAATGTCTGTTCCCACCGAGTTTTCCCAGTCTCCACGAAATCACCTCAGTCCACAACAGTACAAGTGAGCTCACACCTTCTTCAGAAAATTCGGGACTGTTTACTCTCTTCAAAACGTGGACTGTCATACACCTTGACCTCAGATTGTTTAGGCAAAATTCGGACTGTTGTTTTACCCCAAGTCAAGTCCAAACCGTATGTCATAAACCACCAACAATTCAGGGCTGTATTGGACTGCTGCTCCATCGAATTTACCTCAGTCAACGAGCTCACTCTTTATCTTTGTTGGATGTGTCGTTGAGTGTGAGCATGCTAGAGTTTATATACTCTTTCAACGTTGAAGTTAGGGATAGAAATGAGGCCGACTTCAAGGCCAAGCAAAGGTAAAATGTATTTATTATTTATATAATTTTTGTCATAATTTTTTTTTTAAAAAGGTCAACCTTATCATTTTAGGAGTTTCTCCATAAGCCATCTTCTATGGTCATCATGTCTTAGGGTTTGTACCATGACATGTATGACCATCAACATTATGTGTGTATGGGTCCTCAATCAACCTATGACCATCTCCAAAAGTTTCATGGCTCCATACACAAATGGGCCACATCATCTTCACCATTTCTTCAAGGGTACAAGAACCATTAAATGTATAAGAAACAAAACCCAAAATGAAGGGTGCAAACCATCTTCAAGGGTTTCAATACCCCATGAACCCACACAACATCTTCACCCCTCCTTTAAGGGTACATGGACCATCAAACGACCATTTGTGGGGGTGCCAAGTCTTTCTCATGCCCTAGGACCATCTCTAGGGGTTCGAAGACCCCATCAACCTACAAATGACCACATCATCTCCGAAAAAGCTTCTTCATCATGACAACCACACAAGAAGACCTTCAGGGTCCATCATGCCATCAAGAATATCCAAAAGCTCCTCCATATGTGTGGGTTCAAGACCCAAGCCACCACATGCGAGGGTGTGTTTCATCATGCCATCTAACCTCATCAAGTGCAAGCAGTGGGATCCAAGACCATACAAGAATTCCACCAAGGGTATCGAGGTCATCATCATCATAATGGTAGAAATGATCATATACAAGGGTTCCATGACCCCAACAAAAACATAAATGACCACAGAATGGGTAATTAATGTTTCTTCAACGCATCCAGGGCTTCTCCATCATCCACAAGGTCTTCAACACCATCTCCAGGGTCTTCAACATCATCAGGAGGGTCTTCAACATTGTCAACAAGGTGGTGGCTCCAAGATCCAACCCTGTGGGTACAAGAACCTTAAACCCTCTGGGTACAAGAACCTTATCAACTGGATGCAGGGCTACACAAGGTGGTCCAAGGCACAACCCATCTCTGTATGGGCTCCAAGGCACTGGATGTGAGGATACTAAGATCATTCATACCTGTGCATTGCAAGAGGGACTTGGTGGCATCAATGACTACCAGTGGGGCCACTTGCAAGTTCGTGTTGTCATCAATGACAATTCAATCAACAAAAGGGACACTACTTGAGAGATTGTCCCAGAAACAAAGGTTCCTCCAACAAGAAAAGACATCATGCTCACACCGCTGAAGATGATGAACCAACAAAGAAAAGAATCAGAGAAGAGAGTTGATTCTTCAAGTGATGAAGAACATGTCTTATTCTCAGCACTCACAGGCACTATCACACTTGATAGTAATGATTGGCTTGTAGATGGTGGAGCATCCAAACACACGACAGGATACAAAGAATCATTCGTCAATCTATCTGAGCATGAGTCACCTCACAAGGTGAAACTTCGGGATGACTATCAATACCCCATAAAAGGAAGTGGAGAAGCTTTCTACAAACTAGACCCCGACAAATCTTTGAAGATGAAAGATGTTCTATATGTTTCAGGATTAAAGAAGAATCTTCTCTCCATCTCTGCACTAGATGCTAAAGGAATAGGGGTTGCATTTGTTGATGGCCAAGTCCTTATGTGGCCAAAAGGAAAGAAAATAGATGATGCAACAGTAATCGGAGAGCAAGAGAGAGGCTTGTACAAGTTGAAGAGACAACCTGAACAAGCATTGGTTCATGACTCCATAGAGCTGAGTCAACTATGGCATAGAAGGCTTGCACATGTGCACTATAGAGCACTACCTATTGTAAGAAAAGTAGTTTTAGGACTTCCAGAAATCCAAACAAAACATGAAGGCATTTGCAAGGGATGTGCGCAAGGAAAGAATGTAAATAAGGCATTTCCCAGTAGCGAAAGCAAAGCAAAAGGGATATTGGAGATAGTTCACTCAGATGTATGCGGTCCCATGTCTTCGAGCGCACTAAGCGGGTATGTATATTATGTTTTTTTATAGATGGCTTCTCCTATAAGACTGGATCTACTTTTTGAAAAGTAAAGATGAAGTATTTAGCAAGTTCAAGGACCGTGTCTGTCCATACTCAACATGATTGTGTCCATGCTTCAATGCCCCTCCAGCATGACCTTGTTCCATTGCTCAGCATGATTGTGTTTGTCCCTGCCAGCATGACTGGGTGTCTCTTGTGCAGCGTGACTATGTGTCTCTGCCCAGTGTGCCTGAGTGTCTCTTGTGCAACGTGACTGTGTGTCTTTAGCATGACTGAGTCTCTGCGGATGTGCTGCTAAAGCCTGAGTAATTTGATTGAAGTTTCTCTTCCTGTTGACTAAGAGGTCTGTATCATTCTGCTTTAACCCTCTCTCTCTCAAGGTACGCCATTTGTTCACCCAGTTGACTTGTCCCTTCGGTGACAAGATCAAAACCTAAGAATATCTGAGTATAAGGCCGATTCAAAATAATTGTTATGATTCTTTACTGCTTTACATTATTTTTATTATTTTTGTTACTGTACATGGCATTTGGTGGATCATCTCAAGGACCAACTTTAACGCAATGACCAATGGAGTGTTAAAGTTGAAAGAGATGAAAATTATGTTTATTTTATTATAGTTTAAATTTATTAGAGCACTACTATTCTAAATTTGATTTCATAATTCTGTTTATGCATATTTCTTGTGTTAAACCTAACCTAACCCTAAAACTTTCACATAGTGTATACTCATTTATAGATTTAGCCATTTTGCTAGTCAAGGGTGAAGGTGAATGAAACCAGGTAATGCCAATGGGATGACTTGATACTCGACACTGTAAGTATCTTGGCTAAAGGACAAGGGAATCCACAGACCACATAAATTGGACAAGGTGAACAACAGGGAATGGCAATGTCTCACAAATGGGTGGAATGATGAGAAGGCTCCACTAGACTCTAGACAAGCAACTTTTTAGCAATGCATTTGCACAATAATATACACTAGTTAACCTCTAGAGGAGGTGCCCTAGTAAGCCTTCTTGGCTTCCAGAAAATGACAAAGACATGACCTTTGGGGCCTAGTCTCACCTTGTTTCCCTGTGGGGGAAAATGAGCTGTACATTATACAAGGAATGAGTGTTCATCTTCTAGCCATCAACTTTTTAAAACATTTATTTTCTCAACTTACAAGCCAATAAGAGCAAGTGCCTTGGAAAGCCTTCTGGGCTCCAGAAAATGACCAAGGCCTAGCCCCACTGCCAGCGAGCATCCATTTCCTCGACGGGTTTTCCTCAACCTGTTGCCTTGTGGGGAAAATGAGCCTTACACCATAAAACGAATGAGTGCCCATCTCGTGGCAACTTGCTAATTTTACTTTTATTTGCAGTAGTGTCCAAAGACACTTTTGTTTTGTTCGCAGGGCATCCATTTAGAATAACTTTAAGCTTTGATGCCTTAGTGTCTAAAGACACTCTTTGGTAAGACTGCTTGTGTTTAAGACCTAGAGGTAGACCATTCCTGTGATAAGCATCACATAAACCAACACTAAGACTCAATTTAAACATGGAGACCTATTCCAACATAGAGGTGAAGGTGGGGGCAATCGTATGATGAATATGGTTGTCATTGATGATAACACATTAATGACAAAGGACAATGTCATGCAGAATACACATGGTGACAAGCAAGTAAGCACAACGAAGGTTGATGACAAGGCTCAAGAATTGATGACTTGGGAGGTGGATGACTCGATAAAGAAAGATGACAAAGAATGAAGATGATGACTTGGCAAGGAAGCTTGATGATGACATTGATAACCAATCATGGACAAAACTTGATAAGGAAAATGACATGGCTGACATAGAGGACATGCATGATGACAATAACAAGCAAGCATGACAAGATGATATGGCAAGATATGACAAAGCAAAATATGACAACAGACAAGCATAACAAGTATGATAAGTGTTGGTAAGATGGACAAGCAAAGATGATATGATGACATGGCTTAATGGCAAGGTTAATAGGAAGACAAGGACATGGCATCGGGTGACTTCAAGACTTAAGTAAAACAAGCATGCTTGAAGAGGTCATGAACATACCTTGCAGACATTTGATGATGATGCATTTAAACGTATGTAGCACGGGAACCACTCCCAGCTTTTAGGAAACTTCCCAGCTTTTAGGAAACTCGTTCCCGAAGTTTCGACATTTCAGGGAACTTGGCCATGTTGGTTGTTAACAACATTCCTATTTCCTTGTGACCACACATATACATGGTTGACTCAGAATTTTTTTTCTAGAAACTAAGTTGCAATAAAAGTCTTTTTAGTGCTACCTTGTCGAGTTGGTGCACTGACCTTTGTCTACTGCTCGTGCTAGAGTATTCACTCATCGCTACAATAAATTGCAGTTACCGCTAATCAATAATAAATGTAAATCCATTTTGACTTTTTATATATTAAATAAAAGAAAATAAATATATTTATTTTACTATTACTTTATGAATAAAATTAAACTTTTAACTAATTAGAAATGGTTTTAAATCTTACTTTAAAACTAAATTCATATATTACATTTAAATAAAAATTATCTTGATTTTTATTTTATAATAATTTAAATTTGAATATTTATACACCTTTGCAAATACCCTAGCATAGAATGTCTTGTAAACATATACTATTCTAATACATTTTAATTATGGTAGACACAAAACTGAAACATTGCTCTATACATATAGCCACAAATATAGGGACTATAACTTCTAAAAGTGCCCACTTTAGAAAGAGTCTACCTTATATAATCAATGACGTGGATAGTAGTCTTGATTTTATTGTCATTTCCATCTGCTAAGAGGTTCTAGTTAGTAAGTTACAACCACAATACAAGGGATATGTTAAGTCATTTGGTTTGTGCTAATGTTTATTTTCTTCTCTATGTTTCTTCTCTTCTCATGTTTTTTTAATTATTTTATTTTTTAATTATTTTTATATATTTTTAATATATATTATTGACGTTTCCAACCTGTCATTTCTTGCAAATTTGGGAGAAACTTCTAGACGTATCCGATACTCGTACCCATGTTCCCTATGTTCCGGAAACCTGTGCAACATAGATTAAACACATTACACCTTGCATGCTGATTATCTTTGAAACCCACACATGGTGATTTGATGAAGTTTTTGACACTTGCATAAATGCATGTCTTGCTTGATGGCCATTGGACACTATTGAAGACTGAAGTAATGATGATGCATTTGAAAAGGATCTTCAAGGTCTATCTCATATTCTTGAAACACTTAACAAACCTCTTAAAAGGATGATGTAGCAGCCCACCTAATGCAAGCATACACAGTCCACTTAATAGCCTTTCAAAAGAATGGAAAAAACAACCAAAAAGGGTCTTGATGACAAGTCGGCCTGGTAAAGTAAAATTAAATGACTAAATAAAAAATTTGATGAATTCTTAGTAAGTTGGCTCAAAAGATTGATGAAAAAACCAGTATAAATAACCAGTCAGACGTCCTCATTTAGGGGGCAAGAAAAACTCGATTCTAGCTCTGAAATTCGTGGGTACTGTGGCAGCCACAGAGAAAAACACAGAAGCAGACATTCTTATCTCTGTGATTTTCAGACTGTTTACTGAGGCAGTTAATGAAGAATTCGTGGGTAACAAGAGTTCTGTGATTTCGGGGGTTACTGGTGCACTGAGGCAGCAACAAGAGAGGAAAAGAGCAGCTGGAGTTTTTCCTTTTGGGACAGAATTTTTATGCTTTTATTAACTCTGATTTTTGGACAGAACTGTTCTGAGGCAGCCACAAACAGTGATCATCTATTAGCACTGAAAGTCGTGTGAGTAGTCTGAGGCAGCAGCTTGGAAATTTGGGCTTATATCTCTAGCTTCAAGCTTGTACACAGATCCATAGTAGCAAGAAGGAAAACGCTAGAGTTGAATTCGTGTAGCAGTGAACCCTTGGGCTGAGTTGAAGGCTTTGGTGAAAGATTGTACACACAATTGCAGACTTAAATCAAAGTATCTCCTTTCATAGTACTATACATGCAATTCTGAGACAGCCACAAACA